>JAKSZT010053813.1:11367895-11526465 GCA_026826555.1 Tolypeutes matacus
CTTAATCTCTTCCTTCAGTTCTTTAAGTTGGTCCATGATATTTGTTTGGATAGCTTTGATTAGTTGTTCGATGTACTGCATTGCTTCCTGGTTTTTATTTTGTGCACTGGACTGGTCCATGTTTTCCAGTTTTTCAGAGTCATTTGTATTTTTCTGTTGCCCTCTGGTCATCATATTATCTTGATGGGTTTGTTCAGTTGATTAGCTTTTCTCTATGCTCTAGAATTTTATTTAGCTGTTGGTTCTGCGTGTGAGTTAAGTTTTCTCTTTGGCAGTTTTTCTTCTTATTTTATTTCCTTACTTCTTTCTATGTTCCCTTGAAGGCAAAAGGTTAGGGCCAGAGGAATCAAAAGATGTAAGGAAGGCAGAAGGATAATAGAAATATTTATAAAAGTTAGAAGAGGGGCAAAATGAGACTTAATGAGATCAATATTTAACTTGTGTAGGCAGTGTAGAGTACTAGGAAAAAATATGGAGTTCCTATAATGGACTGGGAAAACAAATGGAGGAATATATATATATATATATATATAGTGATTTAGAAGGCTAGAATTATGAGGAGGTAGAGAAATAGTAGAGAAAGGTCTGAAAGGAAAAAGTTAATACTACTAATAAAAAATAAATAAAAAAAAAAAGAAAAAAGAAGAAGAAAACAAAATAGATGGGATAGAAATTGACACCCTTAAGTTGTGGGCCTATGAAAAAATGTTGTCTCTAAGAGCCACAACAGAAAACAGAAGGCAGAAACATGCAGGAAGGATAAGCGATAGTTTGTAATACAGAATCAATATATACAGCGAGTGGGAAATTACTGAATAAGAAGCCCAGCAAATAAGCGACCAGCTGGCAGCACCTCTTTAAAAAAAAATAGAAGGAAAAAGGAAGGGGGGAGGAAAATGGGAATAATAGCGATAGACCAGAAAGTAACAGAGAGAAACCAAAGATCCACACAGGCAAGCAGTCAAACAGAGCTAAGGGGGGTCAATGATTCCCCTAGGGTCCACATGGATCCTTCCTGCCTACTTGTGTTTATCAATGAATTTCCCCACAGGGTTCTATATGCAGGTCCTGAAGCAGCTTTTAGCTATTAAACTAAATTAAAAAGAATTTATTTTTCATTTGTTGAGGTGACCTCATTTTTTTTTTTTTTTTTTTTTTTTTTTTAGCCAAATGCAGGACCCAAAATAATTCCTCTTCTAGACCAACCCCCTTATGGAAGGGACCCTAGCTGGGCCCATGGAAATTAATCAAGCACGTCCCACTTTCCGGACTCCCCAGGTTAGCTGAAGCTCTGATGTTAGTCAGTGAGGAGTGCTAAAGATGGCGGATTCCGCCCCTTATGGCGCCGAGCTCCAGCATCCCCGGGCTGCTCAGTAAATCAGTTTGAGTGCAGATTCGCGTCTGCTCTCAGCCTAATGCTGCTTCAGGTCGGCTTATCTGCTCCCCAAAGCTATGGGGCAGTGCAGGCAGCCAGATCGATGTCTAAAAATATAAAATACCCTTCCCTGTCTTCCAACCGAACCCTCCCTTCTTTGGGAAGTGTCCCTTCCTCCTGGCTCCGCAGCGGCCCGGGTCTTATCCCTGGGTGGCTAGGGAAATCAGCTGCGTTCCCCGACCAAAATCCCCCTCCGGTTCACCGGGTGCTGATTAGCTCGTTTGCTCTGTTCACACAAGGTCCAAGGGGCGCCAGGCAGCCAGCTCCCCAGAAAATAAAACTTTTCCGCCCCGCCCGCGGCTCCAAATGGCCGTTTTATTTTTTTTTTCCTTAACCGCGGGGCTCAGCCGCCTGTGCCAACCTCCACCGGCAGCCTCAAAACTCAGGAATCTCCACCGTTCGGTCCACGCCGCCGATCCGCGCAGATAGATGTCCCAAGCTTCTCACCTCACGCGTGCACAGCACAGACCCCCCGGGCAGGACCCCGTCCCCAATCCGCCTTGCTCTGGGAGCTTGCAGTGTGCGCCCTCCTACACCAACGCCATCTTGCCGCCCTCTCGGATCCCCTTTTGAATAAACGGAAGCCAGGGTTGAAAGACAGGAGATTTGCCCGAGGCGGAGAGGCTTCTGTTATGGGGTGAATTGTGCCCCCTGAAAAGGATGTGGGGGACCTAGTCCCCAGGATCTCAAATGTGACCTTATTTGGAAATAGCATTGTTATGGATGGAATTCGGCAAGTTAAAATGAGGTCACGCATGGGGGACGGATGTGGCTCAAATGGTTGAGCATCTGTCTCCCATATGGAGGGACCCAGGTTCGATCCCTGGGACCTCCCGGTGAAAAAAAAAAACAAAACAAAAAACTATGAAGAAAAAAAAAAAAAATGAGGTCACGCAGGAGTAGAGAGCCCTGTATCTGATGCGACTGGTGTCCTTCCAAAAAGGGAAGAGAGACACGGACAGAGTCAGAGAGAAGAGGTGACCACAGAGGCAACAACAGAAGGGACCTCAAGGATTTCCAGCCACTGCCAGGAGCTAGGAGAGAAGCATGGAACAGGGTTTTCCCTACAGACTTGGGGGAGCATGGCCCTTCCAACATCTGGATTTCAGACTTCTATGCTCCAGAGCCATGAGACAATAAGTTCCTGCTGTTTTAAGCCACCCACTTTGTAGGATTTTAGTATGACAATCCCAGGAAACTAACACAGCTGGTCAGGACCACGTGGCCAGGTACTCACCCTCTTTCTATTTCAGCCCACCCACCCGTGGGGCGCAGACCAGCTTCCGCGGGGCCAAATGGCACCATTTATAAAAATTGAGCCAACATTCAAAAACCAAAGTATTTCATACAAAATCAAACCCAGATTTCCTACTTTGATTAAAAATAAGAAGTTCTGATAGCAATATGGCAGAACCAGGGCTACCTAGCACCAGAACAATCTAACTTCATTTTCCAATTTTTTTCAGAAAACTTATTCCTCCTGCAAGTTTCCATGTACAATTGATCTGTTGAGGTGAAATCCATTCAAATTATGCTTAAGCCTCCCAGAAATAAATCCCCTGCAATTTGTTATAAGATGAAATGTCAGAAAATAACTATATTTTCAGCATGTGCATTAGGTGATATTTTCACCCAATAGAATCCAACGGGGAGTACGCTTTCCTTTCTTTAAAGCTTATTGATAAATTTTAATTTTCACAAAAGCCAGGGATTCGTGGCTTCACTGTGAATTAGGTATATTACTTACTGTCCTTAAAGATACTTACTGGAGTAAGAGATGGAGCATGTTTTTTATTTTATATATACCACATATACCATCAAAAGTAGTTTTGAAGTTCTTGATGATACTAGTTCATTTTTATCTTTATTGAGAAATAATCCTTATAACCACCTTTTTCATTTCCAGTTAGCTCATTTAGAAATTCATAAAGGCATGAAACCAATTCATTTCCTCAGGCCCTAAAAGTTTCCTGAGATTTTTTTCTAAATTGCTACTTTCAGCCAAATACAAAATGTTTCCTCTTTAACCAACCATCCCAATAAGCTCTCTGGGGAAATATAGGAAGCGGGCATTGAGCTCAATCTCCATAAAAAAGGGATAATGCTCTAAATTATGTAAACAAAGGTGTTCTCTCTTGGCGCAGGATGAATAGGCCTGCCTCATCCTTGCTATTACTGTATTAATTACAATATTCCACCTCACTTTGAAAAATTGTATTCATTAAGTTAATAAACGAGAAAATAAAAAATAAAAAAAATTTTAAAAAGAAAATAAGTCACCAGCAAATGTTAATAAATTTATTTATAGTACTACAAATAAACTGAACAATCCTCAAGCTTCAAGTACACTAGTCTCAAACGCAAGAACAGTGACTCTTGCTTCTTTTAACCCAGGTACATTTTTTTTTAAAGATTTATTTTATTTATTTATGACCCCCCTCATTTGTGCTCGCTGTCTGCTCTCTGTGTCCATTCGCTGTGTGCTTTCTGTGTCTGCTTGTCTTCTCTTGAGGAGATTCCAGGAACCGAACCTGGGGGCTCAATCGCTTGAGCCACCTCAGCTCCCTGCTTTGTTGTGTCTCACATTGTCTTTCTTCATTGTGTCTCTTTGTTGCCTCGTCTTGTGGCATCAGCTCACCATGCCTGCATGTCACGCCAGCTTGCTTATCTTGCTCGTCTTCTGGAGGCACAGGGAACAAAACCCAGGACCTCCCTTGTGGTAAGCAGGGGCTCAATCGTTTGAGCCACATCCGCTTCCCCTGGACTCATATTTGAAGCAATATTTTGGGGACTCTATGGAGAACTTTTGCCCAAAAGTGCTCTCCCAAGAGAATACTGAAATTACTTCTCCTATTAAAAATTCTGTGAATGATGATTTATCTTCCTTCTACCAGTCATCATTAAAAATAGCTCATTTCAATTGTTATAAACTAACTCAGAAATCTTTTGCAATAAGACAATGAAGACATATTCCACCTTTTTTTTTTAAGGTACCGGGTCCGGGGATTGAACCCGGGACCTTGTGTGTGGGAAGCAGACGCTCGACCACCGAGCCACATCGGCTCCCCTCATATTCAACTTTGAATGGGGAAACCTCATGAGAAGTAATACTTTATGGAATGAATAGGGCAGCCAAAGATGGGACCCAAGTGTGCCGTTGGCTTCAGACTTCAGTCCCAACCAGTGAAGAAGGCTCAGAGCTCCTTGGCTTTGTACCCAGATCCTCCGTGACTTCTTAGGGAGTTTTTTCCCACACACTTACTCTTACCCTCCCTTAAGCATGTCTTCTACCCTGGAACTTCTGAGCCAACATGAAGAAGTCTGGCTACCCCAAAGGCATCATGCTAGAGAGGCCAAATGGGGAAGCCACATAGAGACAGAGGAAGACGCCACAGACCCCCAGTCCTTCCAGGCCCAGTGATGTGACACTTTTTCTATACCCCTGAGTGAGCAAGCCTTCAGATGCTTCCAGCCCCCAAGCCTTTGAGCCACCCCCACTGATGCCAAGCAAAACAAAGGTGAGCTCTCCCTGCCCTGCTGCCCAACCTGCAGGATTCTGAGCAGAGTAAATGTTGCCATTTTAAGCCATGATGTTTTGGGGTGGCTACACCATTTTAGACAAATAGAGCATTATAAACAATTGATTGCTTAGTTTCACTTGTTTTCATCCTTACAAATATGGAATATATTATGTATGGTCTTCTGTGACTTGATTTTTGTCACTCAGTTAGGTTTCCAAGATCCGTCCATAGCTCATTCACTGTATAATAATATTCCATTGTGTGAAAACATCGCTGTGCATCCAGTCTCTTGTCAGTTGGAGAGGTTACCAGTTTTTTTGGAAAGAACAGTGCCACTACGAATATGTTTATAGATAGCTTCGGTGTATATGTACTAGAGGGTGTCTAAGGTATCCATCTCGGGGTAGAATTGCCGAGTGACAGTTTATGTACTTACTCCATCTTATAAGATAATGACAAATGAACAAAATCATGCTGATTTACACTCCCACTACCAGAATATAAGTGTTTCCCTGTCCACAGCACTATACATGTCTAGTATTATCAGATGTCCTAAGTTTTCTTAATTGCTTACCATTTGTTGTTTTACTTTTCATTTCTCTGAGTATAAATTAGATGTTCTTATGTTTATGGGCCATTCAAGCTACCCTCTTTGAGATATAGCTGTTTACATATTTTGCGCTTTTTTTTTTTCTTTCGTACTGACCGTAGGGAACAGTCTCATGGAGATGGATGGTAGACAGAACTCCCAGCAACATTTAGATAGTTCATTCTCTCTCCCATTCTCTCCTTTATTTTTATTTTTATTTTGTTGTTGTTGTTGAATGGTCCCACATTGCATTTTTAATTTAAATTTTTTTTTTAATTTTTGCAAACACTCCCCCTCCCCCCTATTTCCCCCCATTTCCCAGTGACCTTTAATCTGCTTTCTATCTCTGCGAATTTTCTATTTCTAATCCTCTCTTATCAGTGATATCATACATTTTTGTCCTTGTGTCTTGTTTATTTCACTGACCATAATGGTTTCAAGTATCTTCCAAGTTATAGCATGTCTCATCATTTCATTTTTTTCTTATGGCCAAATAATATTCCATTGTGTCTAAGCACCACACTTTGTTTATCCATTCACCTGTTGATGGACACTGGCGTTATTTCCAGCTTTGGGCTATTGTGAATTGTGTTGTACGTTGGTGTGCAAGTACCTGTTTGAGATCCTGTTTTCACTCTCTTGTGAATATACCTAAGTATATTGAGTATATACCTAAGGTGGGATTGTCGGACCAAATGATAATTCTAATTTAACTTCTGAGAATTCTGTATCTAACTTTTTTGCCTTTTTTTTTTTTTGAGCCTCTGGTGCGAGGGATTGAACCCTAGACCTTGTATGTGGGAAACAGACACTCAACCACTGAGCCACATCAGCTCTCCTGAGTTGATTTTTCCATTTGTTTGTTTTTTGTTTTGTTTTTAGGGCGCACTGGGAACCGAACCTTAGATCTCCAAAGTGAAAGCAAGTGCTAAACCACTTGAGCCACATCCGCTCCCCACTTTTTGCCATTTTACTACTGGGTTATTTGTGTTTTCCTTATGGGGGTTATAAGTATATTAATCCCATTGGCTATATATTGCCAATATCTTACCCCATTTATAGCTTATCTTTTTTTTCTTTTTTAACAATTTTTATTTATTTATTTATCCCCCCCTTGCTGTTTGTGCTCGCTGTATCCATTTGCTGTGTGTTTTTCTGGGTCTGCTTGTCTCCCCTTGCTGGGTCGTCCTGCTGTGTCAGCTCACCGCGCCATGCGGGTGGGCTTGCCTTCACCAGGAGGCCCGAGAATCGGACCTGGGGCCTCCCATATGGTAAACGGGAGCCCTATCGATTGAGCCACATCCACTTCCCTATAGCTTATCTTTTAACATTGTTTATGGCATCTTTTGATGAACAGCTGCTCACATTTTAATGTAATCAAATTTCTCAAGGTTTTCCTCTGAGGTTCATGTTTTTTGTGTCTTAAGCAATCCTTACCCTGAGATCATAAATACATCATCCTATATTTTTTTCTTAAAGTTATTTCATGCTTTAAAGCCTTTATTCCATCTCGAACTGATTTTGTATAAAGTATGGGGTAAAGATCTAATTTCATATTTTCACATGGATAACCAATTTTTTATAAAGTGTGGAGTAGAGATCCAATTTCATATTTTCACATTGATAACCAATTTTCCCAGACTAACCTATTGAATAGACTCTCTGTTTCCCAGCCCCATGAATGCATGGGCTGTCTCTGGTATTGCTTTGTCAATTTGTCTTTCTCTGTGCCAACACCACACTGTCTTAATTTCATAGTTCTGTAGCTTAATATCTGGCAGCACACGTGCCCCATATTTTTTATCTTCAAGAATAGCTTTGTTTTTCTCGGACCCCAACAATTTCATGTATACTTTAGAATCAAATTGTCTCTCTACCTATGCTCTTTCCTCTTTTGCCCCTCACCCTGCAGTGAGTACTCACTTAAGACCCAATCAAATGTCCAAGAATTGCCTTGATGGAAGTGCAGAAATGAAAAGGACAATTTCCTTTTCCAGGTTTGAGTTCTCAAATATCTCTTTTATTTTTTTTAAGGAGGTACCAAGGATTGAACCCAGGACCTCATACATGGGAAGCGGGTGCTCAACCACTGAGCTACATTGGCTCCCCATCAAATATGCCTATTTTTGTTTTAACATTTTATTATGAATTTTTCAAACACAGAAAATAGAAATAGCAGAATAAATAATCATAAATCCACCATCTAAATTGAACAATCACTAATCTTTTGCTCTATCACTTCACCTGTATGTATATATGTTTTTAGTAGCATAAAACAATTTATTATTTCTCACAATTTTGTGGAACGGCTGGGAGGATCTTCTGCTGGCCTCAGCTGGGCTCACTTGTGTGGCTGAAGTCATCTAGAAAGCTGACTGGACCGGAAGAAAAGTCCAGACTGGACTCCCTCCCTCCCACAGGCAGCGTTGGTGCTGGCCCTTGACTAGGGGGTCTCAATTCCTGCACAGCAGTCTTGGGACAGGTTGCAAAAGGTGAGAGCTGCAAGGTCTCTTGAGACCTGAGCTCACACATCACTGCCATAGTCTTTTATAAAAATCAGTTTTATTGAGATATAATTTATATACTATAAAATTCACTCATTTTAACTATACAATTCGATAATTCTTAGTAAATTTCCAGCTATTCAACCATCATCACGATCCAGTTTTAGAATATTTTCTTCACCTCAAAAAGATCCCTCATGCCCGTTTGTAATAAATCTCTGTTCCTAGCCCCACCACCACCACCACCAATCTGTTTCTGTCTCTATAGATTTGTCTTTTCCAGATGTTTCATATAAATGGTATCATATAATATGTGATCTTTTGCATCTGGTTTCTTTTACTTAGCATAATGTTTTTGAGGTACATTTTGTTCCTTTTTAGGGTGGAGTAATATTCCATTGTATGACTAGACCAAATCTAGTTTATTCATTCACCAGTTAATGGCCATTTTGATTGTTTCCAATTTGGGGTCATTGTGAATAAAGATGCTATGAACCGTCATATATAATTCCTTAAGGTATGTGTGGAAATTTGTTTTCTTTGGGATAGATACCTAGGAGTAGAATTGCTGGATCAAATAATAAATTTACATTCAACTCTTTTTTTTCAATTTTTTGTCTTTATTTTTAAGGAAGCTTTAGATTACATAAATGTTACATTGAAAATATAGGGGATTCCCATATCCCTCACCCCCTCCCCCTCCAACACCTTCCCCCATTCACAACATCTTTCATTAGTGTGGTACATTTGTTACAATTGATGAACACATATTGAAGCATTGTTACTATCATAGTCTATAATTTACATTATGGTTTACACTTTGCACAGTGCAATTTTATAGGTTTTGACAAAATGTATAATGGCCTGTATCCCTCATTGCAATATCATGGAGAACAATTCCAATGTCCCAAAAATGCCCCTGCATTTAACTTTTAAAGAAACCACCAAACCCTTTTCCCAAGTACCTGCACCATTTTACATTCCTGCTAGCAATGAATGTCATTCTAGTTTCTGTGTGTCCACCAACACTTGTTACTGCCTGTCTTTTTGATTCTAGACATCCTAATGGGTATGAAGCAGTATCTCATTGTGGTTTTGATTTACATTTGCCTAATGACTAATGATGTTGAGCATCTTTTCCTGTGCTAATAAAACCACTTATATATATGTTCTTTGGTAAAGCGCCCATTCAAATCATTTGCCCATTTTTAAATTAGGTTGTTTTGTTGTTTTGTCCTCACATTATTAAGTTGTAACAATCCTTCCAGAACTGAGTCCATCATGGAGTATATTATTTGCAAATATTTTCTCCCAATCTGTGGCTTAACTTTCCATTTTCTTAATAGCGCTTTTGTTTGTTTGTTTGTTTTTTGTTTTGGTGGTACCGGGGCTGGGGATTGAACCCAGGACCTTGGATGTGGGAAGCCAGTGCTCAACCACTGAGTTACACCAGCTCCCCTTAATAGTGTTTTGGGTCTCAAAAGTTTTGAATTTTGATGAAGTCAAATTTACCAATTTTGTTTTATGAATCAAGCTTTTGGTATCAAGTCTAAGAACTATCTGCCAACTCAAGTTCATGAAGATTTTCTTCTATGTTTCTTCTAAACATTTAATAGTTTTAGCTCTTACATTTAGGTCTATGATCCATTTTGAATTAGTTTTTTGTATGGTGTGACGTAAGAGTCTAAATTTTTGCTTGTGAATATTTAATTGTCCCTGCATCATTTGTTGAAAAGCTTATCCTTTACTCCACTGAATTGCCTTTACCTGTGTGTGGTGTGTGTGTGTATAAGTGTATGTGTAAAAAAATAAGGATACTGTCTTACATAAGCACCATTTTACACCCAATAAAATTAGCAATAATTTCTTAATATCATCAATATCCAATCTGTATCCAGATTTTAAAAATCACCCACAAAGAAATAGTCACAGCATTTATTGCTATATTTTTTAAGTCTCTTTCAATCCAGAACAGATTCCACCTCCTTGGGTTTTTTCATGAAATTAAAAAATTTTAATAGACCTGGCCAATTGTATTGTACAACTTCTCACATACTAGATTTGATTTGTTGTTTAAATTGTTCCTCTATCCCCTATATTTCCTGGAACTGGAAGTAAGATAAAGACTTGATTACATTCACATCAACATTTTTTGCAAGTGGAATGCTTTATACCTCATGTTGCCTACATCAGAAGGCTCATAATGTCTGATTGTCCGCCTATTGTTAATTTTAGAAGTAATCACTGTCTTAAGGTAGTCAAAGCCACATTTCTCTATTTTATAGGTATTTTCCCCCTTTGGAATTAGCAAGTAATCTGTGGGGAAATTCCATGATTATTGCCAAAAATTAAAAAGTGGGATGTGGTGTTTTAGATAATTTACAATATATTAAAACACAATGTGATATTTCAAATGAAAATGTAATATTTTAAAGCACATGATGTGTACTTAGCATCTGGAATGAATTAAGCAGTGCAACTGAGCATTCATTTGGCCCTGAATTTTCTGGTAATCAAAACAATAAAGGAAAGTATTTAGTTAGAGAGCTTTCTAACTAAAGAGTTAGGAATTTCTCACAAGGATGCTTATATACATGGAATAATGTAGTAAATTCTTCCGAGTCCGAAAGCAACAACATTTGTATAGCCAGAAGAACCAGTCTTCTGTATCTGAAAAGGAAGTCCTCCTCCACCAAACATCCAATTTTATGAGACAGGCACTGGACAGTGAGAAAATAAGGGGACATCTGCCATTCAGACAAGAGCAGTTAAAGCAGCCTAGAAATTTTTAAGATGATAGAACTTACTAGCAGTTTAGTCCAACAGCTCTGTCTTCCATTATGATTTTGTAGAAAATGATAAAGAATTGTTCGTTAAATGGACACTTCTTATGGCCAATTTATAAGCATCAAGAACATGGCATATTTTTTGTTAAAGATATTTCTGAGGGAACCATGATTATACACATACAGGCACAGAGAGAGAGAAAGAGTCAGAACATTGTTTTCTGATCACTAAATAAAATATAGGCAAGTAACTTAGAGACCTTGGAAGAATAGATAAATATAATTCCCACAAATCTTTCATATTCTTCTTTTCACTCTCTCTCACATCAAATGTTGCAAGTAAATTTTTGGCAAGTGCAGAACTGCAATCAATTCATGGTGAAAATTGTCTAAAATGTCAGTCTTCTGTGTTGTTGAGCAAAGGAAAATACATATGTTTTAGATCCCAGACAAGCAGATGGCTGGGTTGAAAGTGTTGGGAAAATTTAGGAACCTGACTTACATCCTTGCCAGAAACAGCACATCCAACTTTCTCACTGGTGCTACCAGTACCATTTTTTACTTAAAAAAAAAAAAACAGTTTTGGATCTACTCATAGACTCAAAAATGTGCTTTATTGATAAAGCTTACCATAAACCATGGAAGAAACTACTTTATCCTTTAAAATGTTAGAAGTATAAACTTTTGGAGTCCAGATGAACTGCTTTAATTCCATCTCCATTAACTAATCATTAAGTAGCCTTGGGCAAGTTACTAATGTCTCAAAGTTTCTGTTTCCACATCTTTTAAATAGGGATAGTATCTATTTCACAGCGTTGCTTTGAGGTGTGCAAAGGTAATGTGAATGAAGTGCTGGTGGCAAGGTAAACCGTCGGCAGGTGGTGACTCTTCCGTCGCTAAACAGTCAGTTTCCCCATTTCCATCTCTCAGCTCCTCTCGGGAGTCTGCGAGAGCATGCGCACTGGGCAGGAACAGACAAGAAGACAAAGTGAACAAGCCGTTAATGCAGGGTTCTTAACCAGAGTCTGTGAGCTTGAACTGAAATTCAAAAGAACATTTTTCTTGTGGGGATGTGTTGGTGCAGGTGTGATATATTTATTAAATAACCCACAGTATAGTGTGGACTTAGTAAGGGGTCCGTGGTTTTCACCTGACTGGCAAAGGGGTCCGTGTAAGTAAAAAGGTTAAGAACCCCTGCCTTAGTTGAAGCCCTGTTGCAAGCTGGACTGGAGAAACCCTTAGGCCTGCGTTTCAAGAGGCGCTTCTGACAGCTTTCCCCATAGATATCTGCCCATTCCACCTGCAAATCCAAGGGTAGATATTACTATTGCCGTGCAAGGAAAGGCCAGCCCCAAAGGACACTCGGTAGTGCCAGAGCAAACCACCAAATAGCATGCAGGAGTCAAGCTCCTTCAGCCGGGCTGGGCCCCCAGCTCTTAGAGGCTTGCCATTTAGCCTGGCTCCAGCGAGAACTCAGGCCAAGCTCCCCTAAAGCAGGACGTGAAGAGGAAGACACGGTGGCCTCACCACTAGTACATCCTGCCTCAGGGAATATTCTGGCCTTACCGTCAGACTAGTCACTCCTCTTCCCACCAGAGAGCGAGGATGTATCTGCTTCTTCCCCAACACTGGCCAGGGAAAGAGAAAAAGAGACATTTCCTCATCTGTGGGCTGTGGTGGACTTCTACGGAGCGGGGGAGAAGGGCAGGTCCCTTGGTCTTTAAAAGATTTATATTGCCTCTGGGTCCCTGGGTTTTCAGTAAATCTGCATTCTAGTGGGTTTATCAGAATGATTCTGTAGCCAAATGTGGTGACTCTTTGGGTGTGAGAATAGTTGGTATTGTTGTCTTAAAGACTGAGATTTATTATCTAAGGACTAAGATTTTGGCACAGTTACCTGTTTCTCCAGGACAGTGCCACTGACATTGGGGGAAGGACAACATTTAGTCATGCTGGCCCCAAACTTAGCAAAACATTTAGCATCCCTGGTCCCGAGACACAAAATAGCAGTAGCACTTCCCCATTCAATGTGACAACCTAAAAAGGCCCTTTTGTGGTTCCAAATGGCCCTGGAAGGCACAGCCAAACCTGTTTGAGAATCGCTGACAGTGAGATGTTCTTGCTGACAATAATCGATCAACAAGTAAAATGCCTTTTTTTAAATCTTTGGATCATGACAAACAAACCAAATGAGTTCCTGATACTTGTCTTTCTACTTGTTATGGTCGGACAGAATATGTCTCGTTTACATAATAGTTTTACATATTTAATTAGATAATATGTAAAGCACTAGTACAGTTCTTAGCAAATTGTGGGCATTCAACAAACACAGTATCATTATTAGTTATATTTGATTATTAAATATTAGTTAAGAGGAAAGCCAAAGGCAGCACTATTTTATACTATTTTGAACTTAAATTTCACCTGAAAAGTATTATTTTGATCTTTTCCAATTCTAACATTAGCAGTACGATCTCTCAAAAACCTATAAAGTGTATACTTACCTGGCAAGGGTGATTCCATGATCATTAAGGTGATTTTCTAATGCACTGCAGATGTGCTGACCCTGCATTTTCCCCAGATGTGGGAAACTCAACTGCATAATTTGTGGTAGTTGGAAACTGCGCTCACACTCTCCCCTAAAAAAAAATTTTTTTTTAATTTAAAAAATTTTAAAAACCTATAAAGTGGGGATGACAGCACAGGACTGATCCTATGGAGTTATTATGAAGCTTACTTGAGATCATATTTGTAAAGTATTGATGAATGACAGCATCTAAACAGATACTTTTTTCCTGTTTTTTTTTTTTTAAGATTTATTTATTTATTTTACTTTTTATCCATTTTTAACCCTCTGCCCCCCCCCCCCATTTTTGCTGTTTCTGTGCCCATTTGCTGGGCAATTCTCTGTGTCTGTTTCCTGCCCTCTCTTCTCATCCTTCTCCTTCTGTCTTCACCGGGATTCAATCCTGGGAACTTCCAATGTGGGAGAGAGGCGTCCTGCCACCTGCACCACCTCAGTTCCTGATTTTTCTGCACGTCTTGTCTTGGCTCTCCCTTGCATCACTCTCCTGTTACATCATCATCTTGCTGCGTGGCTCGACAGGGCCTGACGGCGCATCCATGCATGGGGTCTGGCAGCCCACACGCCTTCCATAATTTTCTTTATTTTACCGGGAGGTCCCGGGGATCCCTCCATATAGGAGACAGACGCCCAACCATTTGAGCCACATCCACCCCTTCTAGGTTATTTTAACCTGTTTGAAGAAAAGAAGAAAAAAAAAAAAAAAAAAAACGGGGGAAGAGGACCTTAGATAGCTTCAGAAATCCCTGTGCTATGCAGTTCCAAGCTGCTCAAATACTAATGTGCATATATTAAATGTAGATGATTAATCATGTAAATGATTAACCACCTACGTTGTTAAAATGCAGATTCTAATTCAGTATGTCTGGGTTAAGGCTTGAGATACCACATTTCTAACAAGCTCCCAGGAAGAGGTTTGAGTCTGACAGACCCCGGATTTGCATCTGTTCAATCAATAATTACGTGACAAGTTAACTTTGAGACCCAATTTCCATATCCTTAAAATGCCGATACTTATTTGCACCTTGTATAATCATTATGATTCTATAATATAGCATATATAAAAGGTTTTGGCATATTGTAGGCACCTAATATGAGTTCTGGTGCCCTACCAAGAAAAATCCTTATAGAGGATTTGGAAAGATTTGTCAAACTAACAAAATTTCATTTCAATGATACAGATTTCCTTTTGGTAGAGGAGGTTATGCTATACTCGATCCTCATTATTCACAGAGGCCGTGTCTGCAAATTCACCTACTCACTAAAATTTATTAGAAACCCCAAAATCAATACCTGCAGTCCTTTCACTATCACTCACAGACACACGCAGAGTGGGAAAAAAATTGACTTGCATGATAATGCTTGTTCCCAGCTGAGGTCAAAGAAAGTGACGTTTTTCTTCTTTTATCTCTCATAATGGCATTTGGGGAAGGACAATATTTAGTTGTGCTGGCCCCATACTTAGCAGAACATTTAGCATCCCTGGTCCCAAGACACGAAAAGTATCTTTTTCACAGAATATTTTCACATTGTTTTTCACATTTGTGTGCTTTTCATTGGTGATTTCACTGTTTAAAAGTGTCCTCAAGGCTCTGGAGACATCCAGACACCATAGTCAGGGCAGATAACTCAGGAGTTTGGTGCCTTGCCAGTGGGCCCTACTTTGGAATTTATGCTCCCCAGAGTGACAGAGTTGGACTCCGTTGTGGTTTCCCTACACATGGCTCTTCTGTCCTTCTACTTGAACCTATAGTTAGTACTAGAGTTGTTAGGTATACGTCCAAGAGACTTAAATCTTTGGGCTGTCCATTTGCCAGATGGGCCCCGAGTCTCAATGGAGTTGCAACACCTACTCTCCAGTTCATTCCTCTCACCAAGGACAATTAACAAGGAGATGATGATGGACAACTACCAAACCATGGAACCGAGAAGGTCTACAACTACAAGGAAGATCCATTGGCCCTAATGGATCGCAGCCCCCTCTCAATTAGAGGTGGAGTGGACATCACCGTCCCAGAATCCTCAGGATTGGGGAATGAACTATGGACTAAAGTAGACTCACTGGCATTCTACTATAGATTTATTCTGATTCTAGCAATGGAAGAAATTATATCATTGATGTGGAGGCACTGGCCTCTGGAGGTTCTGAGGGCAGGGAGAGGGAAAAACAAGTGTAATGCAAGGGCATTTTCAGGACTTGGGAATTGTCCTGAATGATATTGCAACAACAGACACAGGCCATTATATATCTTGCCATAACCTACAGAATTGTGTGGGAGAGAGTGTAAACTACAATGTAAACTATAATCCATGTTTAGTGGCAATGCTCCAAAATGTGTTCATCAGTTGCAATGAATGTACCACACTAATGAAGGACGTGGTTAATGTGGGAAAGTGTGGGAGGGGGAGAGAGTGGGACATATAGGAATCCCCTACATTTTTTATACATTTATATAATCTAAGTATCTTTTTAAAAAATCTAAGTATCTTTTAAAAAAATAAATTTAAAAAAAGAGAAAAATGAAAAGGGCCCTCAAGTGTAGTGAGTGCTGCAGTGCGGCCCCCTGTGGCATCACGTGAGGTGAGCCCATATGCAGAACGAAGCCAAATAGAGACAGTAGAGATTCAATGGGGAGAGACCTGGAGGCTTTGTACAAGGTCCCAGTTCCTTCCATAGCTCTACCTTTTTTCTTTGAACAACTTGATTTCAAATTCACAAAAATAAAAGAACAGAAAAAGGCAGCTCAACAAGTTATGGAAACATTACTCCTAAAAAGTTCTTTTTCAGGCACTTCTATCTCATCTAATTCCAATTGCTAACTCAGTTGTTCCTCTAGTGTTCAGAAAGATACACAGATGAACACAGATTAGTTAAATGACACAGTCAAAATCTCCTTATTAATGAAAAAAAAATGAAGAAGAGGAAAAAAATGCTTAATCGTATTCATATAATCACAAAACCAGACCCCCATATTCTTTTTTTTTTTTTTTAACCTTTAGAATTAAGCATGCAGTTCTACTTTTAATTCTGGAAACTGGCCCAGAATCCTTCCCAGCAGCATGAGCCTTTAAGTCATCTTTTTTTCTTTAAGCTTATTTGAGTTAGGTATCTGTCTTTATAACTGGAAGAGTCCAGACTCTTAGAAACTTTAGTTGAAACAATTCTGGCTATCAGAAAACTTTTTCTATGGATTTTTAAATTTTCGTTTTGTTTTAATTCATTATTTTTAAGTTGATGAATTTTCTGAATTCTAGTTAAAATGAACTGTGAGATCTACCAAATGCAGACAGAGAGCCTGTAGCAGTTTGATATTGTTTATGAATTCCAAAAAATAGATATTGGATTATGTTTGTAAACTAGTTTGTTCCTCTGGGAACATTAGACTATATTGGATTCAGAGGTTTCACCTTTACTTGATTAAATAATGATTGAGGCTTTGAATGAGCCATGACAGTAGGAGAGAAAACCATGGGGCAGAGAAGAGAGTTGGAATTTTTGAGCTGGAACCGGGGAGGAACAGAGCAGCTAAGCCCAGAGAGAATCAAGCCCTGGGAAGAGAGACAGAGTCAGTTGCCTGATAGTTTACAGCTGGCCTTGTGGAGACAGCAGGACAGCTGAGCCCAGAGAGAAACAAGCCCCAGGAAGAGAGGAACCCGGGAAGCCTGAACCCTCACAGGCCTTGGCAGCCATCTTGCTCCAACACGTGGCAATAGACTTTGGTGAGGAAAGTAACTTAGGCTTTATGGCCTGGTAACTGTAAGTTTCTACCCCAAATAAATACCCTTTATAAAAACCAACCGATTTCTGGTATTTTGCATCAGTACCCCCTTGGCTGACTAATACAGAGCCTAAGGAAGATAACTCTAAAGCTAACAAAAAGACTTGGAGTTCTAAAGTTCCTCTTGGATAGATTTGACCACAAGTAACAGTAGTCTAAATATGCAAATAGTATTATCCCTGACAACTGTCAAAGAAAAAAACCACACCAGACCATGTTAAACAGGCAAAGATGCTTTTATGTTTGAGGTGGGCAAGAAAATAGACTTCACCTCTGAGAAAGGTCGGTTTAGCTGGGTTTTGTTATCAGGGCAAGGCGAGTGGGAAAGTACTAGTGGGTCCTCTGAAAGAAAGAGGGGAGGGGGAGGTAGGGGGTGAGTGTGACTCAGAATATCTAGTCCTGAAGTTGTGGGGCTTTTTTCTGCAGTCTGACTTAGTTTTGTCTCTGAGTTGTTTTGTCAGGGCACTGTCACATGAGTTTCAAGGCAGTCAGGGCAGAAGGCAGAAGACGGGAGGGTCAGAAGCACAGACTGAAGCTTCAATGAGTAAAAAAACTCTCTGGGTCACAGCTGTGCCCAGAGCATCTCCTGATAATCCAAATGGCCCTGAATAGGAATTTGTTTTTAAAAAAGGACTGGAACTTAATCAGTTCATGTGTGATGACATCTAAGTTCCATTTGGAGGCGTGATCTCACAAGTTTAGGATATTTTGATTCCCTGGCAATTTTGAATCAAGAAATAAAATAGGCATCACCAGCTCTACTGGCAACAGAGCATCCGAGTAAAGGTTTTGGCATCAGACAGACCTTATTCAGGTCCTGCTTTGCTGCTTACCACCTGTCTTGCCTTGGGCAAGTTACTTAGTCCCTCTGGGCTTTCATGTCTTTATCTGTAGAATAAAATTGGCCATTATACTGTGCTTACAATTGTACAGGTTAAATGAGATATAGCACCTGCAATATGCTCAGCATATGTATTTAGCAGGGCTTATGCCCCATGCTTACTAAATGATAGCTGTTATTATTACATCAAGCAATCTAGCTGCTTCCAGACTGTCTAAAATGTGTTACTGGATAAGATGGAATTCTCTGCCAAATACTCTTTGGGTGGAAAGTTACTCATGGAATTGGAAAAATGCCCACTTCTTCAAAACACTTTTATAATCATTATCTGACTACTTGAGTTAAGGACAGTCAGATGCACTTTCAAAAAGCAACAATATTGAGAGGCAGAATGTATTTAAGAGGAAAATGATCACTTTTAATTTGGTCTAAAATAGCTACTTTAATATGAAATAACTATGGAATAGCGGATTATTAAATTGTCCTTTTTTTTTTTCCCAAAAAGCTAGCCCTTTACTAAGAGATGTAAGTGAAATCCTTACAAGGCCTAATCAACATGTTAATATGCAGTGTTGTTAGCTTGTGATGACAAATTCATTTGACCAGATGTTTTCCAATTGGTTCAGGCAAGTATTCCCAGAAAAATGGCCCATGGGGAACCAATCATTCCACAGCAGGCTTCCTGTAGTTGGAGCTTAGAATGGTCCAATTCCAACTCTGATGCTCAAGTTTCCTGAAATTACCAAGCAAACTAATGAGGGCTTAAGAGGTTGTCACCTTGTTCCAGAGATCTGAGGGTCCTAAATGCAGAGCAGTAAGAGGAGTATATAGTTAGTACAGGCCAAACTGGACTAACCCAAAATCTGGATTAGGAGTAATAATACTTTTCTGATCTTAACAAAGGTCATCATGTCATCACACACACACATACACACACATACACACATGCACACACACACACCACATCCTTTTTCAGAAGAGTGCATAAGGAAGAATCTAAAACTTTGGCCCTGGGATTTTGTTTTGCTTGGTTTGGTTTTCTAAAAGTGTTTCTTTGTAAACAGCTCTAGTTAAAGCCTAAGAGGAAGTTTAGAAGGTCAGGATTTTTGTATTTGCTTCCCATCCATTCACAGCCCAGAAGAGGAAGTTTAGTTATTAGTAAATGAACTCCCAATCACACTGTTTTGGTTAATTTTGTGTGTCAACTTGGCTAGGTTATGGTGTTTATTTGTTTGGTCAAGCAAGCTCTGGCCTGATTGTTACCGTGTTTGTATTTCATTCATAGATGGAGTCACATCTATTGGTCAGTTGATTGCATCTACAGCTGATTGCATCTACAATCAACAAAGGAGATTGCCCTCAGCAATTAGGGGAGTTTTCTCATTCAATCAGGTAGAGGTCTTAAAACCAGAACTGAGAATTTCAGAAGTCAGAAAAAAGAACTTTTGCCTCTACTTCAGCTGCCAGCTTCTCTTATGGAATTCAACATCACCTTCATTAGTTTCTAACTTGTAGCCTGCCCTACATAATTTGGGCTTGCCAAGCTCCATGATCACATGACCCAATTCCTATAATAAATCTCTTAGTATTTACATATATGTGTGTGTGTATACTTCTCTGGAGAACCCTGACTAATATACATCCACAGGGTCAGAAAAAACATCCCACCATTTGCTTGGGGAGCTTGAAAGGAAGTGTTTCTTCAGTTGCTGCATAGCTTTTATCAACAGGACTGGAAGTATTGGTCAGAAAGGACACAAGAAGAAGCCAGCCAAAAGCAGATGGTCACACTGGTAAAATGGAATTAGGTGAGGATGAGAGTCTACTAAAAGGGCTGGTTCACCAGCAAAGAGAGGCCTAAAGAGGGAAATCTAAGGAGGAATTACTTTAAGGGACTAGGTGATTAGAGATAGCTATCAATGAGCATATCAAAGACATTCCAGAAAAGGTACAGAATTCCCACTCAAGTGGATATTCAAAAAAAGTTGACAAGGAAAAATTCATTGATAAATTTGATTGGGGTCACACGACCTGAGGAAACTAATGTTGCGAGGCAGTTTTCTGGGAAGCATCTCATCAGAAGCCATCTTATGACAAGGAAACAATACAAGTGTTCAAGGCATCTTCTGTTGAGTCCCCAAGATACAAACTACCCCTTTGTACAAATTGAGGCATAGCAAGAAACAGCAGTCCCTGTGTTTTGTGGTCTCTGGACTTGTCTTGATTATCAAAAGATATATGGCAAGTTCATCTTTTGTGAAGTGGATCAGGACTACAGCAATTGATCATCATAAAGAAGGTAGAGAGTATGTGAAATGAGACTGCAGGTACAGGCTGGAGGCAGATTGGACCCAGCCCAATGGGTCAAGTAAAGAATTTTCATTTTGCCCTACATGCAATGGCAACCACTGGAGGATTTTTTAATTGTTAAGGACTCCTTGGTTGTTTTCTAGTATGAACCTGCCCTGCTGCTACATTACTCCCTTTCATTTATGCAATAAATATTTTATGAGAGTTTATTATGCACCAGTCACTGTTCTAGGCCCTAGAAATAAATGAATAAGACAGACAAAGTCATGTCTTTGCAGCCTGGATAATTGCTTTTGTATGATGTTTTAAAGACAGTCCTTCTGGTGGGTAAGTAGACACAAACTAGAATTTAGCCCACAGCTGGGCCCCTTGTACAATGCACCACCTGGAGAAATGTTCATGGTGGCCCTGGACAACTGACTTGACTTTAAGGGACCTGTGCTTTAGTGGGAGCAGACAGACAGTAACCAAGCTAAAAAGACAATTACGGAGAATGACGTGATCAAGAAAAACTGAAGAGGGAAACACTTCAATAGCTAGAACAGCCAGTGTCTTAGTTTGCTTGAGGTGCTGTCACAAATACCACAAACGGGTTGTGGCTTAAACAACAGGAAATTTCTTGGCTCACTGTTTTGAGATTAGAAAAAACACAAAATCAAAATAACGGCAAGGCTTGTTTTCTCCTGAGGCTATAGATTTCTGGCGTGGGTTCTTGGCAATCCTGGGGTTCCTTGGCTTGTATTTCTGCCTCCCATCACATGGCAATGTCCTGTCTGTTTTATGGCCTCTGTGATTTCCAGGTCATCTTTATAACACCTCCAGTAATCTGGATTAAAGCCTGCCCTGCGTCAGTTGGGCCAAATCTTAACTAAAACCAACATCCCCAAGAGACAAGAGGTCCTATTTACAATGGAGTCACATCCATAGGGACATGGATTAAGATTAAGAGCATGTCTAAGTCGGAGTTTATGATTCAATTTACCACAGTCAGGAAAACTTCCCTGAGGAGATGACAATTAAGCTGAGACGTGAAATATAAGAAGGAGCCAACAGTGAAATAAACTGGGGCAAGAACATTCCAGGAACAGAGCAGAGCCTGTGCAATGGCATTGAAGCAGGAATGCTGTTGGCATAGTTGGAGAACAGAAAGGAGGTTGGTGCTTCTGGAGTGCAATGAGGGAGCAGAAGGACAGTAGGAGGGGAAATTGGAAGTCGGTGAGGTGTCCATCCTGTAGGAACTTGTGGGTCTCAGAAAGGCTCTGGACAAGTTGAGGCACCTGTGGAGCATGGAGTGAGAAGTGCCCAGGGGACAGTTATTTAGGTGAAATGACAGTACACCCAGTGACTTCACACGAACCAGCATAAAAATAGTAATTGATTCCCTGGGTGAGAGTGACACTCCCTAAGGAAAGTAAGAAGAGACGAACACTGATCAGTGCCCTCAGGGAGGCTAAATTTTAAGAGACTTGTTAAAGAAGGAACAGTATAATATCAGAGGATAAGAAGTTAAGCCCTGAAGACTGACTGCTGTTTCTGGGTCTGAATCTGCTACTTGCTTTGTAACTTGGGCAAATTACTTAACCTCTCTGAGTCTTAGGTTCTTCATATGATTAAAAATGTCCATCTCATAAGGTTATCCTGAAGATTAAATGAAATAATATATGCAAATCTTTACAGTATCTGGCACTTAGGCAGGGCTCATTAAGTGGCCAGCACATGCATAATCATAAAAAGGAAACTGAGAAGAAACTCCTAAAGATGAAGAAGAGTCAGGAGAGTGCTGTCATCAAGGCCAGTTGAGGAGAGAGTTAAAAGATGAAGGTGATTGGTAGGAAGAGGAGGCCTCAGACAGTAAGTGTGAACAGGCTGAAGTTCATTTCTTGTTTTAAAGATGGGAGTCACTTAAGAATGTTTATAGGGAAGTGGATGGGGCTTAAGCAATTGAGTTCCCGCCTACCACACGGGAGGTCCTGGGTTCGGTTCCCATTGCCTCCTGGAGAAGATAAGCAAGACAGCAAGCTGGCACAACAGACTGGTGCTGTGAACTGATGCAACAAGATGTTGCTACATGGAGACACAAAGAGGAAAGACAATGAGAGACACAACAAAGCAGGGAGCTAAGATGGCTCAAGCAATTGCATACTTCTCTCCCACGTGGGAGGTCCCAGGTTTGGTTCCCAGTGCCTCTTAAAGAGAAGACGAGCAGACACAGAGAGCACACAGCGAATGGACATAGAGAGCAGACAGGGAGTGCAAACAATGAGGGGAGGGGAGGATAAATAACTAACATAAATCTTTAAAAAGAAAAGAATGATTGTATGCCCAGGAGGAGAAGTTGGAAGTATAAAAGTGAGATAAGGAGTGGGTGTAGCTCAGTGGTTGAGCACCTGCTTCACATATACTAGGTCCTGGGTTCAATTCCTGGTGCCTCCTAAAAAAAATGTAAGATGATCAAAGATGTAGAAAGTAGGAGGTAAGGGAAGCGGCTGTGGCTCAATCAGTGGGGCTCCCGTTTACCATATGGGAAGCCCCGGGTTCGGTTCCCGGGGCCTCCCGGTGAAGGCAAGCCCGCCCGCACGGCGTGGTTAGCTGACCCAACGAGCACAAGCAGCAAGGGGGGGATAAATGAATAAATAAATAAAATTAAAAAAAAAAAAAAAAAGTAGGAGGTAAGAGGCCATAGGATCTAGAACACAAGTCGAGGGTGCAATGAGAAGGAAAGAAGAATGGGTACAAATGCAGCAAACATTTCAGGATAGGAGAAGAGAGTTTGAGTGCCTCGTGGTGTACTGTATTTGCACCAAAAAGTTAGATCTGAGAGCAAGGGGCAAAGAGTTGGAGGGTAGGATTGCAAGACTGACTTTTAGAATTATAAAAGTAAGCGACTGGTTTGATATCAGCCTATAATAAATTTTGGATTCCACAGTTTTTAATCCACAAATTTCTTCATAGAGGAAATGAAATTACCCTAATATAAAGTAATAGGAGCTCTTCCCAGCAGTCTTTGAAGCCGTGAGTCTAGCTCTTGGGGAGGGGGGATAAAATTTTAGTCTGAAGCTTGACTGGGAAAAAAAAAGTGAGAGTTCAACATAGAGAGTGGGTACCTGCATCTCAAAGCCAGAGGCACTCAAAGATTAACACAATGACAGAAAAACTTCCTCCCACTTCTGCTCTAGTATCATTTAATTGTATTTGTTTCATGGCAGCCTTTGTTGCAGTCACCCTCTATGCCCATGGGTAGGAAATTAATAATCCAAGGTCATTTCCAGAAGCTTTTATTCCAACAACTTTTCTGAATCATACACCTGGCTCTCCAATATGATTAATCAGTCATTAAAAAATCCATTTAGAGACAAAGGAGACTGTCGTGGCCCATTGTAGTGACCCCAACTTCATTCCTGCTCTACAAGGGCTGTTACGTAAAGAGCATGCACAGCAGATCAGCTTTATAGTTACACTGGGAAACAAGTGAGAGAGACCTGAATATGAAGATGGAGTCATTTTCAAGGTCACTGTTGCAATAATGAAAAATATAATTGAAGTAAGCAGATTCCAAGTAAGTATTGGCTGGTTGGTCTTCTCTCTCCAACAGGCTGAGCCTGTCCATAAATTATTCATGTTTGTTGTTGAGTTATTCTGGTTGTCAGGATAAGATTCTGGTTACTGTGCCATATCCAGCTCGTCCCAATTTATTCCACCAAGAGAATACTCTTACCGTGGATAGGGCCCATTGTCCCTGTGGCGAACTCTCTGCTGACGTGAATAGAGACCCCCTGGACAGCTTCTCGGGTACCTGTATCCTCCTCTTTGGTTTTGCTGAGCCTGTTGGCAGCACTATCCCCTGGGACCACAAGGTGGCGCCCGTGGACCTCCAAAGGCACTCCGCGAACGTGCAGCTGGATACCAGCTCTCAGCAAGCCAGAGTGAGAGATGTTTCAGCAGACAGGCTCATTTAATCCAGCCCATTACTTCACAAATGAGTAGGTTGAGGCCCAGAGAAGGTGAGGACCTGGTCCAAACCACACCACACGTTTGTCAGAGGCAGGATCAAAGTCTATGTCTCCTCACCATCCAACCCAAGTTCATTCCACCAAACTGTAGTGGTTTTCAAACCAAAACCAAACAATAAAAATACCATCTTTTTTTTTCTAATGAAAATTTACAAAAAAAGTATATCCCTCCCCTTCCCACTACCAACATTCACACACACACACCAGGTGCTCTGATTGAAAGATTATCCCTGAGGCATCTCTAAAGAAACTTCAGGGCCCCTCCAATGAGTCTGAAATCAACTGATATGATGAAATAAACTCTGAGCCTTGAGCCCTAATCGTGCTTATCACAGTTAATTCTCTCTCTAACCATGACCTTTACCCCTGTTGCCTTCCTCCTCCTTCACATCTACTAAACTTCCTCTTGGACCTTCTCCAGAGTTCGGGCTCCTTAAACCTCCCTAATCTCCCGGTTTATCAGCCCCAGTCCAGACCAAAGTGGAACCACTTAACAAAAGTCACCAGAGCACTAGGAATTCTTGGGGCCTTTTGACCTTTCACCCCATCCCCTTGCCCTATCTTTGCTCCTTCCTCCTGCTGAATTCTTCCAAGAAAATCAAACAACAACTGATGAGTTCTGCTACAAATTAATGGTTTACAGCTTTAGTCCAAGGGTAGGAATTTGGGCACTGACACTGCTCGGCAACCCCTTTTCAGTTCTAGTTGACTTCTTTTCCCATCTCCCACAATGGAGGGTCCAGTCATCAAGCCCAATCCCTGTTCTATCACTGTTAACTCAAAACTGAGTCCTCACTGTGTTAAGAACATTCTATGGGGAAGTAGATGTGGCTCAAGCAATTGGGCCCCCACCTACCACATGGGAGGTTCCCAACGCCTCTTAAAAAGAAGACAAGCAGACAGCAAGTGCAAACAATGGAGGGAGTGGTGTAGAGGTGGGGAGAAATAAATAAATAAAACATATTTTATATATATATATAAAGAACATTCTATGTACTGACTCATTTTAACCCTCAGGACAACCTGAAGGTAAAAACTGATCTCAGAAATCCCCATTTTACAGATGAGAAATACGAAGCACAGAGATCTCGGAGCTGGAAATGGCAGAGCTGGAATTTGAACCTTGGCAGCCTGGCTCTGAAGCCTGTGTTCTTAATCATCAATGCTATGTGGGCCCTGATAACTGGATCTACACCTTCACTTAGAAAACTGATGTGATCAGTCATCAGTTTCCTCAATTTCCATCCCCTCTACCTAAAGGTTATCTCCATCTCCACCATCCCTGAATCTTTCCCTTTCTATATGTAATTTTTATCTCAGTTTTTCCAGTGTCCCTAGGGATATGTTCCATTAATTATTCTTCCTTTAGCCCTCTACTAAAACCGCTTTACCAAAGGTGCTAATACAACCTTGATTGCCAAACCCAGCAGCTGCGTCTTAATCCTCATCTTTCTACACCTCTTCGAGGTCTTTCTTCATTGTTGACCATGGCCCTCACCTGCAGCTTCTCTGCCTTTGGATTACGTGGTGCTGTTCTCTTCTAGTCTTGTCCTATTTAAACGATAGATGTTCTCACTTGATTCTTTTTAATGTGGTTGTGACAATCTGTAGCTGAGGGCATCTGTAGTTTTTCAAAACTGCACAGCCAGGATTAAGAATCCCTGCTCGGCAGCCATCCTTTGCCCTCTCAGTTGTGGACTACTGTTTCTCTGCCCAATTATTAAACGTGGACTATAAAGATGTCCACATTTAATAATTACTGACACCAAAATGCTTCTTAGGGAGGGAACTGTTTCTCAATGGGAAAATATATTGCTAATTGTGTGAGTCTAAAGGAAGTCCCCGAACCTGAGCGTTGGCTGGTGTCGAGCTTCAGGGAAGATGGGTGAATTGCTGGGCATACTAGGGGCACGAGGATTTGGAAGTCCTCAGCTCTCTCAGGAGGCATGGGAAGCAGAGCAGAGAGAGAAAGAGGAGGAGCGACCAGCCGTAGGGGAAGGAGGAAGCCCTGGGCACTGGAAGCCATGGGAGAGAACCCCCACGTCAGTGTGGTTGGAAGGACTGTTGGAAAAAAAACAGTGGTGTTTAAGGTGGATATAAGGTTGTTTGCCATGCTTTGTGCTTTGTGACCCCTCTTCCCGCAACTACTCCCTCCCCGATTATTCAAAAAGGCTGCACTTCTTCCCAGTGATTGCGCGTGAGTAGGTATCTTAGGAAAGCTGGCTTCACTTTTGAGTCATTGTGGCACAGAGCACAGACCTCAAATCCTGGTGTGAAATTGAGGCCATAAGAATCAAGGCTCCCCCAGAAACCCTCAGGAATCTTGGTGAGAGACTATGGGGAGAAGAACTTGGCATTTGACCCCGGGCTCATTTAAAGATTGGGTAGGAGGGATCCTGGATTGGGGATTTCTGGGTTCCACAGTTTCTGTCCTCAACTATTCTTGCTAACAAAAACAAAACAACAAACTTCAGTAGCCCCTCAGCCTTCACTGCGCAAGACCCTCAATATTTTGGCCTCTCTCTACCTTTCCAGCCTCAGCTGCCACTAACCTGAAATGGCTCCAGTTTTCATGCCCTTCGTGCCATCATGTGAAATGCCCTTTCCTGCCTTCTTGCCTGGCTCGTTTCAACTCGTTCCCAGTCATCCCTTCCGACTCAGCTCAGAGTTGGTGCTGCAGGAAGCCAGCGCTCTGCATTCTCTCTCTCTCTCTCTCCCCCCCTCTCCCACCCCCTTCCCTTCTCCCCCTTCTCCCACCTCTCCTCCCTCTCCCCTTTCTCCTCTCTTTCCCCCCTCTCCAATCTCATTGGTTCCTTGGCTTCAGCTTTCATATACGTGTTATTGATTCCCAAGTCTATGTCCAGCCCTGGCAAAGC
Organism: Tolypeutes matacus; assembly: GCA_026826555.1. Taxonomy (NCBI): domain Eukaryota; kingdom Metazoa; phylum Chordata; class Mammalia; order Cingulata; family Chlamyphoridae; genus Tolypeutes; species Tolypeutes matacus. The sequence continues at coordinate 11,395,131 of JAKSZT010053813.1, forward strand.
TACTGAGTTCTGAATCAAATTCGCCTTTCCCACATTTCCTGTGGGCGCCCTTCAATTAGACACCTATTGTCACTCAGGGGCCTCAACTTGTCCAAATTTTGAGCCATCATTTTCTCCCCCTTTCCACCCTGCTTTTTCCCCTGTGTTTTCTATTTTAAAAACTAGTGTCACCATTTATTGTGTGTGTCAAGGAGTTAGAACAGTGCTGAGTAGCTATTATTAGCATATGACTCTTAATAACATTATTAACAATTGTATTATAATGAGGACTTTTAGAAACAAGATGAAAGATGCTGGTGAAATGCCTAACACTCCATAGCATTTCCATATTTAAGGTAACGTTTGAAAAGCTTCTTTTTTTTTAGGAATAAAAGGGAAAGTTTAATGATGAAATATGCTCATAATGGAAGCCAAATACTGTAGTTTTATTATCTCCAGAGCTCCATTATATACAGAGAAGGTAACTTCTTTTGAAAAATGGAGCTTTGCGAGACGGCCTAATTAAGGATAGAAATAGCAAGATATATCAGATATACAGACTAAACGGGGACACAAGGGAGCAAGGGTCAAACAAATTTGTGCCCCTCTAATCAATATGTGCTGTAGATTATAGAAGACTCTCAAAATACTTATTAATGATTGAATGACTAAATGTAATAAATATGATAATACCAAAGATGAGCCATCAAGTCCAAGTATAGTTAATAGATAACTGTAAAGTTTCCATAAGTGTATTTTCCCTACCTTTAGATAAAGTTTGCAGATTTCATAAATAAATGCCGTTTACTTCTCCACAAAGGAATATCAGTAAGGAGCACAGTTTAGGGAATAAGTCAATTACCTTCAAATTAAAGTTGGGGAGAAATAACTGAAAAGAAAGTTATAACTTACATATGATGAATCAATGCAGGAGGAGGTGACATTTGTCTCTTAAAGAATAGGGAGATAAGGGACATTTTATTTTTTTTTTTAAAAGGCAGAACAGAAATTGTAATTTAAAAATATGTCCCTGCACTTCTCTCCTTATACAGACTAGATGTTTAATTTTGAGAATTAAAGCAATTAATTTGCTATTTTGAAGAATTCTGAATATTAAAATTGCCAGTGTTTCTCTTTCTCTCTCTCTGTCTCCCTCTCTCTCTCTCTCTCTCTCTCTCCCTCTCCCTCTCTTATTGAAAATCCTGTTGCTGGAAAACTTCAAATCAAAATAAAAACTTTCCATGCTAATAAGGCTAGAATGTCCAAATAAGTTTGTTCCCAGGCAGTTATTCCTCCAGAACATCCACGTGCTTCTGCACATGCTCCAGGATCCATTACCACTGGGTTGGGGCCAAGTAGCTAGTTCTGGCCACTGAGAAATACCAGGGTTGATGTGTGTCACTCTGAGGCTGTTAGAAGCAGTTTAAAGGCACTGTGCCATCTCCATCACTCTTTCGCCACCATGGCGACCTTGGCAGGTGAGAAGGCAAAAAATTATCCCCAAGGTACTGCTTATGTATAGTCCCCACCAATCTGCAATAAACCTTGGGGGTTTGTTGCCATAGCACAGCCAAGCCTATCCTGACTAATATAGCAAAGAGCCCAAAGAAGATAATGTGGGAATCGTTATTAGCTTCCTTACTCATCAGAATATTCTAGTTTATATCTGTGACCACTTTTAAAAGTGTATATTTTCACCTTTATTAAAGCCAGTTTGTGAAAATAATTTAATAACTGGATATCTTCATGAACTTTTAATTTACAACAATTTTTACATGAGATGTACAAAAAAATTGTTTTATAAAAAGCCACTTCAATACCAGAAAAGAGTAATGAAAGATTTTGTACCAAGTTTGCTTTTTTTTTTTTAAAGGATGTTCTTTCCTTGTTTCAAATTCCAAGCGTGATTCATCATCTTTAGACCGTTTTTTCTTAAAAGCTTAACTACATCAACCCAGTTCTGCCCTCGAGGAAGCTTCCCTTTGTGATGTTTTATCTGCCAAATTATGTTTCTAGTCTTTTGAAAGTTGTTCTTTTTTCTTTTTACTTACTTGATGGGGCTGTATTCTGAGTTTAAACTGAGATGACTTTGCTTATGGGTGTCAGAATTAATGGAATGGAGATTCTTCATGAACTGGTGTTGTCCTTGGCATAGTCAAACAATATAATAGGTCATAGCCGTTCCAAGATTAACTTCAACTGCTCCCTGTAACTTGACTAATATACTCTGCTTTATAGCTGATGGTGTGGTGTTGTTTAAAAAAAGCATCCATAGATATAATTAGAGGTGTTTGAGGATATGTTTCTGTCTGGGAAATCTCTATTAAGAAGGCTTTGGGATCACCATTTTCATCTATCCTGTATTGAAATGAAATTAGACTTAATTCCCGGAAATGTCCAATGACTTTATAAATAGAATATAATGCTTCTAGTTCTATCTCCTGGTCATCATTGGCAATCATCGTGCAAGCTGCGGGTGCCTCCTGGGCAGTCTGCATTGGCCACCGCTGAGAGAAGGCAAGGGCAGTGGCTGTGGCACTGTGACCACTTTTCAGAACTCAAAGCAAAGAAGGTTTCACTGAATACTGAGAAACGCTAGGAGGCACAATTGAATTGTGGAAAACTTTGTCCCTTATGGTAATTGAAGCAAGATATGGAATCTTGGGGAAATTAAACAATGCAGAAGGAGGCAGTGAAAATCATTAGCTTTGAAAACAATTGCAAACTTTGTAGATTTGTTAGCTGCATTTCCCCATTTGAGATAATTGTATTAAAATAGAATTTTCAACAAATTTATTTTAATACAAAACTAATAAATTCCAAAAGTACATAAAGCACACACATTTACAGTTATGAATATTTTCATCGGAAAACTGGTAGGAATGTTCTCAGCGTAAGAGAAGACTTTGTTTTCCGTTTGTATTTATTCTTTCTTCAAATATTCCTGTCTACTGGCAGTGACTGTAGAACCCTGGAATCCATGCACTCGAGAAAGCTGAAGTTTGTAAGCGCTGGTTATCATGAGAGGTTACCAGATGTTCCAAACATCAAGCTGTTACAGGAAGCTTCCCACCCACTCCAAATGTCATGCAGAGCTCTGAGCAGATTTCCTTTTCCTGTTTCCTTCCCCCCCCCTCTTTTTTTTCTTCAAAGGCAGCTGCCAAAACTGTCTTCCTCTATTGTTGTTCTGATGACATCATTCCCTTCACTAACTCCCCTTTGTCTTTGGTCTCAAGATCAAAATTTGCCTTCATTTCCTTGGGCCACCCTGGGCCTGCCTCTACCTCATTTTCCCCTTACTTCCCATTTTTTTCACCAATCACTACAAGGATTTGTCATTGACACTCCAGTGTTAAGACATCTATTGCTTTTTAATTTCACCCTCTCAGACTTTCCAGATCTCTTCCAAACTAATTTCATTTATACATTCATTGCTCAAGAACATATAAGCTTTCTGCATGCATAGTATTATTCTGGGGGTGTAAAAGACATTGTCCTGAAACTCAAAATTACCAGGAACCCATTCAATTTGGGGCCTTTGGAAACCAACTGGAATTTTCTCTCCTTTAAAGATAGAAGAGATTTGTTACATCTACTCTGATCCAGAAGAAGAACCAGCAGCTGCTTTTGGAAATATAGCAGCAATGGATATCTGAGGTAATCTACTGGGACTCTCTTGGGTTGACGTTACCTGGCTCCCCCTTTTGAACAGTGGTAGTGTCCTGGATTACTTCTCAGAAAGAAGAATCCTTTTAACAATAGGACATGTAATAATGAAGTGGTCAAAATGTGGAGACAAACATTAGAACACTTAAATCATATGGTTGGAGTGGAATACATCCTTTTACATGCTCAAGAGCCCATACTTCTTACTGTTCTGAATGCTCAACCACTGAATGCTCAACCCCTGAGCTACCCATTCAGTCAGCTTTTGATGAAGCTATGTCATATTGTCGATATCATCCCTCCAAAGGATATTGGTGGCACTTCAAAAATCATTAAGAGCAAGATAAAGACAAACTTAAAGCCAAAAGAAAAGAAGAACCAAGCTTTATGTTCCAGAGACAACAAGTAGATGCTTTAGTTTTAGATCTTAGACAAAAATTTCTACCCAAATTTGTGCAGCAAAAGTCTGGAGAAAGCCTGTCCCAGTGGATCAGACAAAGAAAGAGGCAGAACCTGTAATAGAAGCTGTAAAATCTGAGGAGAAGGAGACCACAAAGAATGTCCAACAGATAGTGAGCACTAAAGGCCCCCCTGAGAAACAGATGAGACCCAGCAAGTGTAGGACAAGACTCCTTTTTTCTATTATCATATCTCATTGCTGTGGCAGGCTCTTGAGTTTTAAAATACTTTGTCACAGGGGAAGCAGATATGGCTCAAGCAATTGAGCTCCTGCCTACCACATGGGAGGTCCCTGGTTCAGTTGCCTCCTAAAGAAGACAGTGAGCTGGCATAACAGGAAGGTGCAGCAAGCTGGCGCAACAAGAGACACAAGAAGAAAAACTTGAGAGACACAACAAAGCAGGGATTGGAGGTGGCTAAAGTGATTAGGTGCCTCCCTCCCACATCAGAGGTCCTGCTACCTCCTAAAGAAACAAGGAAGATGAACAGACATAGCAAGTGCAAACAACAAGGAGGTGGAGAGAAATAAAGAAAATAAATCTTTAAAAAAAAAAAAAAACTTTGTCACAGTCCTCTCCTTTGTATGGAATGTGCTTGTTCTTAAGAAAAGGATCTTATTCCATCATGTTTTCTGTGTGAACATGTCTTATGTATCTATTGTAAAAAGATGGAAAAAACCCATGTCCATCACCAGATTAATGGTTAAACAAAATGTGGAATAGACATGTAATGGAATATTATTCAGCTTAAAAAGGAAGGAGGCTCTGATATATGCTACTACATGGATGAACCTTGAAAGTATGTTATGTTTAATAAGTCAGACACAAGAGGACTGATAATGTATAATTTCACTTATGCAAATTCAGAGAGAGAAAACAGAGTACAAATTACCAGGAACAGGGGGAAAGGGGTGTTTTAGTTTCCTAAACTGCTTCCAGCAAATACCATGAAATGGTTTACCTTGAACAATGGGAATTTATTAGCTTACAATTTTGAGGCCAAGAAAATATACTAGTCAAGGCACCATCAAGGCGATACTTCCTTCCCAAAGACTGGCTGCCTATGATCCTTGATTCCTCTGCCATATAGCAAGGCACAGGGTGACACCTACTGGTCTCTCTCTTCTCTTCTGGGTTTCATTGATTTCAGCTTCTTGCTTCTGTGGCTTTCTCTTTTTCTCTCTCTCTGTATTCATTCCGTTTATAAAAGACTCCAGTAATAGGATTAAGACCCATTCTGAATGAGGTGGGTCACACTTTAACTGAAGTAGTCTCATCAAAAGGTCCTACTTACAAGGGTTTGCAATAGGTTAATGTATAATGAATGCAGGGTTTCTGAAAAGTTTGTCAATGGATGGTGGTGATGGTAGCACAGAATATAATTAATGCCACTGACTCATATGCTTAGGAGCAGATGAGATGGGAAATTTTATGTTGTATATATGTTGCTACAATTAAAATTTTAAAAAGTGAGACTAAGGAGACAATGACATTTAAATGCAATACATTGGGAAGCGGCTGTGGCTCAATCAGTAGGGCTCCCGTTTACCATATGGGAGGCCCCGGGTTCGGTTCCCGGGGCCTCCTGGTGAAGGCAAGCCCGCCAGCGTGGCGTGGTTGGCTGACCCAGCGAGCACAAGCAGCAGGGGGGGGATAAATGAATAAATAAATAATAAAAAAAAAATCTTAAATGCAATACATGGTCCTGGACTAGAACTAATAATGGAGGAGAAAATGCTCAAAAGGACATTACTGGGACAACTGAAAAAAGTGAAATATGGACTATATGCTTTACATCAATGTTAAATTTCCTAAACTTGATAGCTGTACTTAAGGTGGTTACATAAGTGAGTATCCTTGTTCTTAAGACATGTGTTCTTAAGAAACGTACAAGGAAGCAGATGTTGCTCAAGTGATTGGGCTCCCGTCTACCATATGGGAGGTCCAAGGTTTGATTCCTGGGGCCTCCTGGTGAAAAGCAAACTGGCCCATACGTCAGGCTGGCCCAAGCGGGCCCACGTGGAGTGCTGGCCCTCACAGGAGAGCTGGCCCGCATGGAGTGCTGGCCCATGTGGAGAGCTGGCACAACAAGATTATGCAATAAAAAGAGACACAGAGGAGAGACAATAAGTGATGCAGCAGACCACGGAGCTGAGGTGGTGCAAGAGATTGAGCAGCCTTTCTCCACTCCAGAAGGTTCCAGGTTCGGTTCCGGGGTCCGTTCCCAGTGCGCCTAAAGAGAAGACAAGCAGACACAGAAGAACACACAGAGAGCAGACCTCGAGCGAGCGCAAAAACAAAGGGGGGCGGGGAGGATAAATAAATAAATCTTTAAAAAAAAAAGAGAGAAATGTGCATGAAAGTATTGTGTTAGAGAAGCATGACACATGCAACCTGCTCTCAAATATTTAAAAAGATTAGATAGATAGATAGATAGATAGATAGATAGATAGATAGATAGAAAGAAAGAAAGAAAGAAAGAACGAAAGAAAGAAAGAAAGAAAGAGAGAGAGAAAGAAAATGGCAAATGCTAATAGTTGGTAAATTTGGGTATCTAGGTGGGCAGTATGTTGGAGCTCTATGTATTTTTGTTTTATTTTTGCAAATTTCCTGTAAATTTGAAGTTGTTTCAAAGTATGTTTTGTTTTGTTTTGTTTAAAGATACAAGAGCTGAAGTAGCAAGAGAAAATTACAATGATACAAAAATAGCTAAACCATCAGAATGGCAAATTGGAGGTAATTCTATTTATCTTACCATCTTATCAAGATTATAACTTCATTAAAAAATATTTCTAGTCTAAAATTTTATGTACTTTTAGGATATTAATCCTACCATGAATCATAAAAACTCTTCTTTATTTCCACTGAACACCATGTTCCTATTTAAATATACATAGACTGAGTCTAAGACAGTGAAAGAAACAGAATCATATCAACAGGGAAAAAGATCTTATAGTAACAGTTGTGTCCAATGCCAAGATTCTTTAAGTTTAACAGAGAAAATCTGCCATCAAGGGTGTGCAACATCATTTAATGAAGCAAAGTACCCAGCACTCAGGAGTATAAAATGAGTCGCTATGAATGTAATCTCCCAGTAGTGGTGTGGCATATAGAAAGTCCATTTTGCATTCCTATTGATATGAAATTTTGAGATTTTAGCATAGGATAAATGCTGCCCAATAATCACATGTGCTGCAGAGCAATCACTTAAAGAATGCATTTTCTGTGCCAGGCACTGAAGATACCAGGGGTGGATATGATAAAGTTCCCTCTCTTGAAAAGTTCAGTTAGTGATAACTAAAGGAATTTGATAGAAAAATCATAATCAAAGTGTAAGGTTTTAAAGGTTGAGTCATCAAACCCCCTTTACTCTACCTTTACACAAATCCTCTACTTCTGACAAGTTGGAGCGCTTTTTATCTTCATGCACATTTGGGCTCTGAAACTCTTCCCTTTCTGGAAGGCTTTCCCTCTGTCTTTCCCAATTATGGCCTACTGCTTTTTCAAAGCTCTTGCCAATGCCTCAGCCTGGTAAGAGCTTTTGCTACTATAATTCCCAAAGTTTTTATCTTCTGTACTACTCTATAGCATTTATTAAAAATGAGCTGTTTTTCATTGTTTTGGTTTTCCTGGCTGCTGAAGCAGATACTAAGCAAAGGGTTGGTTTAATCAATGGGAATTTATTGGCTCTCAGTTTTGAGGCTAGGAGAAATACAAAATCAATTTGTCATCAAGGTGATGCTTTCTCCCAGAAGACTGTGGTGTTCTGGGGCTGGCTGCTGGTGACCCGTGGTCCTTGGCTTTTCTGTCACATAGTTATGCACAGGGCAGCCTCTTCTGGCTTTTCTGTTGACTTCAGCATCTGGCTGCTCCCTCTGGCCTTCTCTCTCTATAGAAGGCCTTTTGTAATAAGACTATGGGAAGCAGATGTGGCTCAAGCGATTGAGCTCCCACCTACCACATGGGAGGTCCCTGCTTCAGTTTCCGGTGTCTCCTAAGGAAGACAGCAAGCTGGTACGACGGGCAGCCATGGCAAGCTGATGCAACAAGAGACACAAGAAGAAAAACATAATGAAAGACACAACAAAGCAGGGAACAGAGGTGGCTCAAGCGATTGGGTGCCTCCCTGCCACATTGGAGGTCCCAGGTTCGGTTCCCAGTGCCTCTTAAAGAAACAAGGAAGACAGACACAGCAAGTGCAAACAACAGGGCGGGGGTGGACGGAGGATGGAGAAATAAATTAAATAAATCTTTAAAAACAAAAAAAAGATCATGACCCATCCTGACTCAGCTGGGCCAAACCTTAACCCAAGTAATCTCATCAAAGGGTCCATTTATAAAAGTTCACACCCACAGAATGGACCAAGTCTAAGAACAATGTTCTTCTGGGGTACATAGTTCCAAACTACCACATTCATATTTGTATATAATATTCTAGATGCTAAGCTTAACAGTTGGATATGGTTATATATTTATATATATGTGTGTATATATATATATATTTGCTTCATCCAGCACAACAAGCAGAAATTTCTTGAGAAACAGTAATGTCTTTCTGCTATTAACTCAGTATGAGAAACTGGGAACTCACTTTATTTCAATGTTCTGATGTTTTGCAAGCTACACAATGAAAAAAATATTCTAAATAGAAATTTTATGTAAAATGCTTTGTTTTTTAGTGGGGGAAAAAAGGCCAAATAAATTACAAATAACGTACTTTCTTTATAATATCATTATGATAATAAGACAACATCTAATACTGAGATTAAAAATCTCCTGTTCATCATTGCTAGCGGCAATGCAAAATGGTACAGCCACTTTGAAAGGCAGTCTGGCAGTTTCTTACAAAGTTAAAAAGGCTTTCAATATACTCCAACAATTGCACTCCCGGGTATTTTGTGTGATATCCACACAAAGACCTGTGCATAAATGTTTATAGCAGCTTTATTTATAATTTCCAAAAATTGGAAAAATCAAGATGCCCTTCAATAAGTGAATGGGTAAACAAATGGTGGTACATCCATACAATGGAATACTATTCAGTGATTTAAAAAAAAAAAAGAGCTATCAAGCTACAAAACGACATGGCAGAATCTTAAATTCATATTGCTAAGTGAAAGAATCCAGTCTGGAAGAGCTACATACTGTTTGATTCCAAAGATATGACATTGTGGGAAAGGCAAAACTATAGAAACAGCAAAAAGATCAGGTTGCCACAGGTTTGAGGGAATGGGGGAAGGATAAACAGCTGGAGCTCAGGGCATTTTTAGGGCAGTGAAACTGTTCTATATGATACCATAACGGTGGACACATGACTTTAGGCATTTGTCAAAACCCATAGAACTATATGACAGAAAGTGAACCTGATTGTAAACTATGGACTATAGTTAATAATTTATCAATATTGGTTCATTAATTGTAACAATGTACTACACAAGATTAGTGCAAGATGTTACTAATGGGGGAAACGATCTGTGTTGGTAGGAAGAGGGATATACAGGAACTCTACTTTCTGTGAAAATTTTATATAAAACTAAAACTGCTTTAAAAATAAAGATTATAGGGAAGCGGCTGTGGCTCAGTCAGTAGGGCTCCCGTTTACCATATGGGAGGCCCCGGGTTCGGTTCCCGGGGCCTCCTGGTGAAGGCAAGCCCGCCCGCACGGCGTGGTTAGCTGACCCAGCGAGCACAAGCAGCAAGGGTTGGATAAATGAATAAATAAATAAAATCTTAAAAAAAAATAATAATAATAATAAATAAATAAAGATTATAAAAAATACTGTTCATAACAAATATCCAAAAGTAGTCCCTTACGTAAGGATTCCAATCTGTAATTAAGAATTAAATTCTAACTTGTGAAAAATATCTAAGCCATAGTCTATGTGCTATTGAAATTTATTGATATGTGATAAAGGAACTGAGTCCTATAAGAAAAAGTGCAGGGCTGGAAGCATTTTTTAAATTTATGGAGGTGGCGGGGAACAGGGCTTATGGGTCAGACTTGGATTAGTATAGTCATGCTACCACATATAACTGCACAAACTTGCACACATTAGTGTTGCTAAGGCACATCTTGAAAATTCATAATTAGAATTTCATTCTCTTTCTAGTTGGCACAAAGGAAGAAATGTCAGAGTACATTGCATATAGCAAGTATTATTTCACCAAGCTTTTGTTTTTCTCATATATTTGTACATACTGAGTCATGAAGTAAAATAGGTTTTCCATTGTGGGTTGCAATCAAAAAGTTTGAAGCCCACTGTTTTAGCTGATAGCTAATGTCCCTCTTTCTATACAATTCAGTCAATTTACACTATACAATTTAGTGGTAGCAACATCTCCATTTGACCTTGTAATATTTGCAGGTAATATTCTTTGAACACTTCCCATGATTCAGACACTATTTTAAATTCTTTTTATATTAACTCAGTCCCCACCATGAACTATGAAGCAGTATCATTATAATATTCCCATTTTATGGGTAAGGGCCTTGAGGGAAAGAGAAGTTAATAACTAATCCCAAATCGTATGGCTACAAGTGGTAGACCTGGAAATTGAACTTAAAGCATATAAGAGCCAGAACTCTTAACCACTAGGCCACCCTATTTAGTATTCTGGTAAATAAATTTAAAACATTGTTTTAATTGACTTAAAAATCTTTCAATCCATCTCCACTTACAGGTATTATACAATCATATATATGGTGAATGTTGGTAAAAATAAATAAATAAAAAGGAGAGTTTCTTTGATATGGCAGAAGCCATATTTGAAAAAGCAGGTGGGGGGTGGGGAGGGACACAAAACACATCAGTTCAGACTATCAGCATTCTTGCCAGTGCCCTCAGATATCCCTTGAGTAGCAGAAGCTGTTCACCTAAAAATAAAACAAAAAGAGACTATGCATTAAAGAATCTTCCAAGAGTGAGGTGGGAGGTAGGGGCTGGAGAGTAGGCCCGAAGGAGGTGGGGAAAGAAAACTCCTCTAATTCCTCTGTTTCATTCTATTAATAGAAAGGTGCTTTCAACTTTAGTTGAGTTGAATTTGGCCTCAAAAAATATTTAGCGTTTTTCCTCAGATCATAATTGTTCTAAGTAGATTCTAAGAAAGACAAATATTAATAGAATGCATGAGAAATGAGAAAAATAAATTAGATGAATGGCTGAACTCTAGGTGATTTTAAAAAAATCATGCCAAATTCTCCATCTTCCTATATATATATTTGGTGATAGCTGTTTTCTATGGCACATACATATACTCCCTCTTTTAATAATTCAACTCACAGACAAAAATATTTTACATGGTCCATACTTGTCAAGGAGCTTCCAATCTCTTGGCAATAAAAATTGGAAACTATCATTTGTTGAGTGTTTTTTCTTTATCAGGCAATTGTCCTGCTTTTATATGCTAATTCAGTTAAATTATCTTCACCACAACCTGTGAAATATATCCATTTTTTTACAGTAAGAACATTGAAGCTCAATTAAAATTAATTGGCATTAAGAGAACCAGTTTGAATGAAACTCCAGTCTTACTGGGCCAAGCATGGTGATTTTTCCTCAGTATGCCACTCTGAAACGTCGCTCCCCAAATGCAATCTCATAAAAAAAAAAAAATACATTTGAGGCATAAAACAGCAGACTCGAAATGATAGAAGAAAGAATAAGTGATACTGAAGACAGAGCAGCTAAAATTGAAGAGAGAAAAGAACAGAGAGAGAAAAGAATGGAAAAAAAAGAGCAGGAGCTCAGAGAGTTGAATGACAACACAAAACGCAAGAACATACGTGTCATGGAAGTTCCAGAAGGAGAAGAGAAAGGAAAAGGGGCAGAAAGAGTATTTGAGGAAATAATAGCTGAAAATTTCCCAACTCTCACGAAAGAAATGAAATTACATGTCCAAGAAGCACACCGTACCCCAATAAGAATAAATCCAAATAGACCTACACCAAGACACATATTATTCAGAATGTCAAATGTCAAAGATAAAGAGAAAATTCTCAGAGCAGCAAGAGAGAAGCAAACGATCACGTACAAAGGATGTCCAGTAAGACTTAGTGCAGATTTCTCTTCAGAAACCATGGAGGCAAGACGACAGTGGTATGATACAATTAGGAAACTGAAAGAGAAAAACTGCCAGCCAAGAATTCTTTATCCAGCAAAACTGTCCTTCAAATATGAAGGTGAATATAAAGTATTCACAAACAAACAGAAACTAAGAGAGTTTGCAGAAAAGAATCCACCTTTGCAGGAAATATTAAAGGAAGCCTTAGAACCGGAAAGAAAAAGACAGGAGAGAGAGGCTTGGAGGAGAGTATAAAAGAAAGAAAAGCAGAAAGGATAACCAAAAGAGTAAAAAGAAAGACAAAAATAAGATGACATATGAAAACCAAAGAATAAAATGGAGGAAATAAGTAGTGCATTTTCAGTAATATCATTGAATGTGAATGGATTAAATTCCCCAATCAAAAGATAGAGGCTGACAAAATGGATAAAAAAACATGAGCCATCCATATGCTGCTTACAAGAAACTCACCTCAGACCCAAGGATACAAGCCGGCTGAAAGTAAAAGGTTGGAAAAAGATACTCCACGCGAATAGTAAACAGAAAAGAGCAGGGGTAGCTATACTAATATCAGACAAAACAGACGTCAAATGCAAAAAAGTGATAAGAGATGTGGAAGGCCATTACATATTAATAAAAGGGATGATCCTCCAGGAAGATATAACAGTCATAAATATCTACACACCTAACCAGGGTGCCCCAAAATATATGAGACAAACTCTGGCAAAACTGAAGGGAGAAATAGACATTTCTACAATAATCATCGGAGACTTCAACACCCCTCTCACATCATTAGATAGAACAACTAGACAGAAGATAAACAAGGAAACAGAGAACTTGAACAATATGATAAACAAGTTACGACCTAACAGACATATACTGAACACTGCATCCAAACTCAGTGGGTTATACATTCTTCTCAAGTGCCCATGGATCTTTCTCCAGGATAGACCACATGTTAGGTCACAATACAGCTCTCAATAAATATAAAAAGATTGAAATTATACAAAGCACCTTCTCAGATCATAATGGAATGAAACTGGAAATCAATAACAGACAGGAAAAAAGTAAATTTGCAAATGTGTGGAGACTGAACAACACACTCCTAAATATTCAGTGGGTCAAAGAAGAAATTGCAAGTGAAATCAGTAAATATATTGAGACAAATGAAAATGAGAACACAACATATCAAAACTTATGGGATACAGCAAAGGCAGTCTTGAGAGGGAAATTTATAGCCCTAAATGCCTATATTAAGAAACAAGAAAGAGCTAAACTCAAAGATTTAACTGAACAACTTGAGAAACTAGAAAAAGAACAGCAAACCAATTCCAAACAAAAAGAAGGAAAGAAATTATAAAGATTAGAGCGGAAATAAATCAAAATGAGAATAAAAAAACAATAGAGAAAATCAACAAAACCAAAAGCTGGTTCTTTGAGAAGATCAATAAAATTGACAAACCCCTCGCTAGAATAGCAAAGAAAAAAAGAGAGAAGATGCAAATAAATACAATCAGAAATGAAAGGGGGGAAATTACAAATGACCTCACAGAAATAAAAAGAATCATAAGAGGATATTATGAGAAACTATATGCCAACAAACTAGACAACCTGGATGAAATGGACAAATTTCTAGAAACTCATAACCAACCTACACTGACACAACAAGAAATACAAGAACTTAACAAACCAATCACAATTAAGGAGATTGAATCCGTCATAAAAAATCTCCTAGCAAAGAAAAGTCCAGGACCAGATGGCTTCACGGGTGAATACTACCAAGCATTTCAAAAAGAATTAACACCAAGCCTCTTTAAACTCTTCCAAAAAATTGAAGAGGAGGGAAAATTACCCAACACATTTTATGAAGCCAACATCACCCTAATACCAAAGCCAGATAAAGATTCCACAAGAAAAGAAAATTACAGACCAATCTCTCTCATGAACATACATGCAAAAATTCTCAACAAAATACTTGCAAATCGAATCCAACAGCATATCAAAAGACTTATACATCACCACCAAGTGGGATTTATTCCTGGCATGCAAGGCTGGTTCAACATAAGAAAATCAATCAATGTAATACACCACATTAACAAGTTGAAGGAAAAAAATCACATGATCATCTCAATAGATGCAGAAAAGGCATTCGACAAAATCCAACATCCTTTTTTGATAAAAATACTTCAAAAGATAGGCATAAAAGGAAAATTCCTCAATATGATAAAAGGCATATATGAAAAACCCACAGCCAACATCATACTCGATGGGGAAAGGTTGAAAGCTTTCCCCCTAAGATCAGGAACAAGACAAGGATGCCCACTGTCACCATTGTTATTCAACATTGTACTAGAAGTTCTAGCTAGGGCAATTAGACAAGACAAAAAAATTAAAGGTGTCCAAATAGGAAAAGAGGAAGTAAAACTCTCACTGTTTGCGGATGACATGATCCTGTATTTAGAAAATCCTGAAGTATCCACAACAAAGATACTTGAACTAATAAATGAGTTCAGCAAAGTGGCAGGATATAAGATCAACACACAAAAATCAGTAATGTTTTTGTACACTAGTACTGAACAATCTGAGGAGGAAATCAGGAGGAAAATTCCATTTTCAATAGCAACAAAATGACTCAAATACCTAGGAGTTAATTTAACCAAGGAAGTACAGGACCTATATGCAGAAAACTACAAAACAATGCTAAAAAAAATTTTAAAAGACCTAAACAAATGGAAAGACATTCCGCGTTCATGAATTGGAAGAATAAATATCATGAAGATGTCAATCTTGCCCAAACTGATTTATAGATTCAATGCAATACCAATCAAAATCCCAACAGCTTACTTTACAGAATTAGAGAAGGCAATTACCAAATTCATCTGGAAGGGTAAGTGCACCCGAATAGCCAAAAGTATTCTAAAAAAGAAGGGCAAGGGAAACGGCTGTGGCTCAATCAGTAGGGTTCCCGTTTGCCATGTGGGAGGCCCCGGGTTCGGTTCCCGGGGCCTCCTGGTGGGGGCGGGCCCGCCCGCACGGCGTGATTGGCTGGCCCAGCGAACACAAGCAGCAAGGGGGGGATAAATGAATAAATAAATAAAATCTTTAAAAAATAATAATAATAAATACCCAGAAGAACTGAGAGCAGTGACACCAAAAGACATCTGCACACCGATGTTCATAGCCACATTATTCACTATTGCCAAAAGTTGGAAATAACCCAGGTGTCCATCAACAGATGAATGGATAAACAAACTGTGGTCTATTCACATGATGGAATATTATGCAGCTATAAGAAGAAATGAAGTCATAAAGCATATGGCAACATGGATGAACCTGGAGGACATTATGTTGAGTGAAGCAAGCCAGACACAAAAGGACAAATACTGTATGAATGCATTACTATGAACCAAATATATTGCGTAATATATTGTTTGATTAAAAAAAAAAAATTTACATGTATCCATTACATTTAATTGAGAAATGTATATATTTATTCATCCGTGTTTACTTTTTAGTTTTTAATTGTTTATGTTTTCAATTATTAAATGTACAAAATAAAGTTAAAAAAAAAAAACGGGCAAGATTACATAGCAAGATAAGGGCAGAGCTTGGAAACAGATTTTTAAAAAAATTATTGAGATCTAATTTGCAAACCATAAAAGTCACTCTTTTAAAGTGTTCAATTCAGTGGTTTTGTAGTATAGTCACAAAGTTGTGCAACTATCACCACTTTCTAATTCCAGAATATTTTCATCACCCCCAACAGAAACCTCATACCAATTAGCAGTGGCACCAACATTTATATCTTACTCCCAATCCAAGTCTTTCCACAGTCAAACCTATATGGATATTCAAACTTACCTTAGCCAAGTAAAGCTTAATAAGTGTTTAAAAGTCTAAATGATCACAATTACCAAATCATTGCTTAGACTTCACATAATACTGTTAACTATGCTGTTTACCATCTAAATTTCTATATTTACCATCTAAATTTCTGTATTTATATAAAATCTACCAGACTCTTGAGGGCACATGGCAAACACTTAGGAACGAGTACTACGGACTCTAAACAGACTCAGGAAATGCTTTGTTCTTTGGATGCATAGCACATCATCTCAAAGGAAATGAAACTGGTGATTTTTACAAAGAATATGTGAAACTTAAGAGAAAAGCTTAAAGAAGTTGTTTATTCTGGAGCCTTTTATAAAAGTTTTTTTTTTTTTTTTTTTGTCCTATTTCAAGGTTTTCAAGTAAAATCCCCAACTAAATATGTCCTTAAAAGGTGTAAGGAGAACCTAAATATTCTCCTGAATAGGAATTCAAATAAATGTAAAAAGTCCCTCACCATAACATAAACCAAATTTTCCAGTCTGGTTTTCAAAACATCCTTTCCTTAGTCTTCTGCTTTGTTTATATTTTAACTTGATGGAATTTATTTTACATAAAATGAGCCTAAGTGCCAATCTTCTATTCTATGCCAAAATTATCAGTGTCTGAAAGAAAAATCTCTACTTTAAAATTAGCCATGTTTGGATTATTTAAATAGCATCTTCTAAAGTTTGAGAGCCATTGAATATACTTGGATTTTGGGGTTACTGATTCTTTAGTAAACATGGTTTCAACTTTTCACAAGGAATATGCAGATGCAAATCAAACATCAGAACTCAGTGCTCAAATAAATTGTAATAGTGTAACTGAATCACTATAAAGAAATGAAAATGATGTTAATAATAATAAAGATAAAATGTAATTTTAAAAAATAGTGGCTAGCTCTTTAATTCAAAAGAAATTTCCAAAAACCAAATTAGTTAAAACTAGAATTAGGATGAATTGTATGCTTTATTCATATGTATCAATAAAATTAATTTGTTTTAAAATAAACTAGAACAATTATTGTTCTTAGTTTTTAATGAGACTTTCCAAAGGAAAAAATACATTTTAATACAAAATTTGGTAGGATATTCCTTTTTCTCCGAAAAATATTCCCTGTAGGGTCTTTGAAAATCTATTAATATTTACTCTCTGTGAATTTCAATACAGAAAAAGTATCCTGGCATTTATCTCCTAGGTCTTCAAGTTAATAAAGTCAGAAGCTCTCTTTTAATGTGATATAAACAAAGATACAGAATCTATCAGGAGACACTCTACTTTTGTAATCACTTATTCTGTACATAGTCATTTCTCAGATATTTGTTCTTTGAAGACAAGGGTTTAGGGGAAGTATGAATGGAAGTTTGACTTGTTAGATAAAAAAATACAAATCTCTAGAAGGTTGCTGTTAATACATGTTGTTATTTTCTAAATTGAATTCATTCTTTTTAGATTAGCCTCATACATCTTTAGAAGTATACCCCAACACTTTCTAAAGGATATAAGATTGTAATATCAAGGAAGAACTTTCTATGAATTTGTAGAGTTTCACATTTTTTATTTATACATTCCTACGTATAATTACAAAGGCAATTTACCAATTTTTATTATTCCAGAATTTGGAGAAATAAATGGTGTTTTATAGAACATTTAAAAACAGGGAAGCGGCTGTGGCTCAATCAGTAGGGCTCCCGTTTACCATATGGGAGGCCCCGGGTTCGGTTCCCACGGCCTCCTGATGAAGGCAAGCCCGCCCGCATGGCGTGGTTAGCTGACCCAGTGAGCACAAGCAGCAAGGGGGGGATAAATGAATAAATAAATAAAATCTTAAAAAAAAATAAATAAATAAAATAAAAATAAATAAATAAATAAATAAAAACAATGTTTTTCTGTACAATCACTACTTTCAATAGAATAGGTTTTGGAACATATTCTCTTATTAGTTGTGTGTTGTTTAACCTCTGTGAGCTTAAGGGATCTTATCTCCAAATACTACCAATCTCTAGATTTATTATGAGGAGTCAATAATGATGTAAGCAACAAATATTTAACAAAAGATCCATGCTTTGAAGAAATGTGTTTTAGGTCATGTGAATGAATTAATCAATCAGGCATACGGTGCAGGTGCATGATAGCAGTTGTTGTTATTGTTTTTATCAATCCTATTCCTGTATTGCCAATCTGATTGATTAAGTCATTCACATGACCTAAAATACATTTCTTCAAAGCATGGATCTTTTGTTAAATATTTGTTGCTTACATTATTACCTTATTTAAAAAATTAAGTCATTATTTCAAGTAATCCAAAGCCCAATTCAGGGAACGGGTGTAGGTCAAGTAGTTGAGTTCCTGCTTCCCATTTACGAGGTCCTGGGTTCAATTCCCAGTACCTCCTAAAGAAAAAAAAAAAAAAAAAAAAAGCTCAATTCATATAAGACATGAGTCAAAGAAGACAATATAATTTGCTAAAGGATTAAATGCATTATGGTTTATATTACATAACAAAATCTAGTAAGTCAGATTTTAATTTGCTCAGACACAAATATGAAAAATAATGACCTATACTGCTAAAAATACAAAAAGGTTTAGCTTTTAAAAAGGAGATTAAAATAAGGTTTTCAAAAGTGTGGATTTATTCTAAACACTTTTTTTTAAACCCCAGCCAGTATTAGTTTGCAAGACATCTAATAATACAAAAGTTCCTTAGTAACCAATCTTTCATGTTTTATGTGATGTCAGCTAACTTTAAAGATAAGATCATGCCTGATTTATAGTTTCTTATCTAATAATCTTTGATGTAAGTAAACATTCCAACTTTAACATCTTGCCTTTAAACAAAGTTGTATTCTACTTTTTTTCATAACCTACTTGTAAAGATTTCCAGAAATTAGCAATCTGGTAGCAATTTTAGTGGTGTTTAAACTCAGTGTCAGAAACACTGACATATAGACACATCAGCTTAATAAATCAGAAAAGTAAAGGCTAAATAAACTCTTGGTAATGGCTACAGGAATTGAAAATATGAATCTTGAGAAGAAATTACAAGCCTAAAAGGGCAAGGATTAAAAATGGGTTTCAACATATTCTAACTCCAGTTTTGAGGTGGTTGTTGTCTGAATCTTGTGAAGGAATTTTAGGATGAAGTTAGCACTCCAGGAGAAAAAATGTTTGATATGCAATGACCCAAAAAGCAACTACTGGGGAGCAGGTGTAGTTCAATGATTGAGTGCCTGCTTCAGGCCCCAGGTTCAATGCCCGGTACCTCCTGGAAAAAAAATTAAAATAAAATAAATAAATAAATAAAAGCAACGAATGTCGTGACCAGGCAGGAGGAAGAACTGACTTACCAGTTCTGTTCTAGGTTTGGGGTCTAACGAATAGTCTTACAGTTGGGGTTCCACACAGTCTCTTATCCCTGTTTCTGAACTGTGCATCTGCTTCATCCTTTTTTTTTGCTGAAAACCAACCCACCCCAAGGAAGATGCTGCCCTCACAGTACTTGAGTTTACAGTTAGCAAGTAGCAAAGACCAAGTAGTGGCCTTTTGCTAGTATGAGTTCTTATTTGCAAAAGATAAAAATGGTCTCTATTTAATTTAAGTAGAAAGAGAATTTTTTGGAGGAAGTTCAAAGAACCGACAGGAAGATTAGCCGACTAGCCTCAGGCAGGAGCCAAGGAAGGTATAGCAGAGCCCAAGTCCTGCCATAGGGAGAGTCGGCTTAGGATGCTGGCACCATCAGCACTGGACACTTGTTACCTCCTGCTACTGGTCTTCCACACCCCTGGATATTCTCCTTCTGCTTGGATTCTCAATTCCACCATAGCCACCATGAACAATCTGTCAGTCACTTTTCTGCCACTCCCTCAAAATTCAAAATTCCATGCTGGAGCCTGTGAATAGCCCTACTCAGATTTCAGGCCTAAGCTCTAGCTATTGGAAGAGGGTCTGTTCTCGAAAAGAGGAATTTAAGTTAAACAGACACCCTTAAAAGGGGTCCACTCCTGAGACATAGATGTCAAGTGCCCACCTGACTTAGAAATTGCTGTCACAGAACAGAGTAAGGAACCAGGGTGAGAGTATGAAAATTTGAAGCTGTGGGTAAGGCTATCTATGAATAAAAAGAATGGGTCCCAGGAGGAGCTCGAGCTGACACTAGGAATTTTGGTAGCTATAACAGGCCTGGGCCAACTGTACGAGAGAACTAGAAAGAACTGATCTTAGAGAACTAAAGTAAGAGATAATCCCAAGGTAGATTCCAAACTGCCAGAAAATAGGGCTGGTGTTGGGGAGACCTAACAGGCACAAGGTGATATTCTAAGATTGTAAATCAAGTAACTGAGAAAAAGCCAAAAGCTGGAGAGAGCAACAAAAGGAAGCAAAGGACAGGGTGAAATTCGGGGAAGCTCATGTAAGATTTCACCTTTTCTGACATAATATTGTAGGATATGTCTTTATACACCCAGTGGATTGGTTCTCTAGGCAGCTCTGGCCCAGTTGAGGAAAAGTAAGAACTGTGATATGAGCCCCATTCTTTGAGACAATGGGACATCAGTACCCCTGAGAAACTGATGGGTTACTGCACCTCTCCATGAGCCCAACACTCAGGGATAAATATCTTCCTTTTGTCTGTGCCTCGAAATCTTTGCATGGAGGGTTCTTAGGTCTTCCTAATTGGGCCTTGGAGCAGTTTTGGCCAGGCTAAGAGAGTGCACAGAATGGACATGAGGAGATCTGTCTTTGAATGGTTATTACAGTCCAGAGAAAGGCATTTTGAGGGGCATAGTAGTAAGGATGGTTATTTAAGAGCAGAAGCCATTGCATGCACCCTATGTAGGGCTGCCGGCTTTCTACTGTTACTAGGAAGAGAAAATCCTTGACCCAACCCTAGTGATAGAAGCAGGGGCAGCACCTTATCACTGACAGCAGGGAGGAGTTTTAGCCTAATCAAAAACATTTCCGGGCAGAATAACATGTTCCAGGGTGATAGAGAATATGCCCCAGCTAAACTCCAAATCTTTCAAATTTTCAGTTAGTCAAATCCTTTTAAGCATTGATACACTTAAATAAATGAAAATATTTCACATCTGTAGAGACTTAATACATTTCATTAATTTTGTTGAAAGCTTTTCCCCAGCTTTTTCATCCAGCAGTCTTTCCCAGGGATTCCAAAACTTATCCCTTATCACTCTTTAATACACCTACATATACATGACTTCTGTGTTGAGAGGGAAACATAGTGCTGAGCTTCTTCATCTGGCTGTTTCACCAATAAGCAGATATTCAGAAAGTTAAAAGCAATTCCTACTATATCAAACTCAGGTTTAAATTTTCTTTTAAAAAATGTTTAGGGGAGCAGGTTTAGCTCAGTGATTGAGCACCTGATTTGAGCACCTGTATGAAGACCTTAGTTCAATCCTTGGTACATCCTTTAAAAAAATTTTTTTTTAAGTATTTCTGGAAATAAGTGAGACTTTTGAGTGAGACTGAAGCCTCCAGGAAGTTCAGTATTGGACAACAAATATTCCCCAAAAGAAAACAGAGAATAAGGTAATGAAAAAGAAAATGAAGGTGAAGGGATTTTAAAAACTCAGTAAGTTAATATAAACTCACACTTACCCCACCTTTAAAATTCTATTCACTATTGATTTATGGATGTGATTGTGGCTGAAACAAGTGGTCTAGGGAGATTAAGATTAATTGCAGGACAGCTGGAGGATAACATAGGGAATGTATAAAAATGATTTAGACAGTAGATGAGGATTGTGATTAATAATATAAATAACAGGAATGTTCCAGTACAAGGTGTTAAGAATGTGGTGATACATAGGAAAAATATAACTAATGTCATTTATAGACTTTAGTTAACAACATAGTAATGTTTTTGTAGCAAAAGCAAAGTGGTACTGTATTAATGCTAAAGGTAACCAGAAAGAATATGGGGTTGGCTCTGTGAGATATGAATATGATTAATAATTTTTTTTCTTTTTTTTCCACTTATAAGTAGACCTTGACTATGCCATTTAACTAATCTGTGTTCATCTGTGCATCTTTATTTATTTATTTATTTATTTATTTATTTATTTATTCATTCATTCATTTATCCACCCCTTGCTGCTTGTGCTCCCTGGGTCAGCTAACCGCACGGTGTGGGCGGGCTTGCCTTCACCAGGAGGCCCTGAGGAACAGAACCGGGGCCTCCCACATGGCAAACGGGAGCCCCACTGATTGAGCCACAGCCGCTTCCCGTGTATCTTTCTTAATACTGAGGAACAATTGAGTTAGTAGTTGTAATTAGATGAGATAAAAGTGCCTGGACATAACTTTTTAGGAGTAATGCTTCCACAACTTGTTGAGCTGCCTTTTTCTGTTACGTATTTTTTTTTTTTTTTTAATTTGAAATAGTTTTTTAAAAAAATGTTATAGACAGTATCTTCAAAGCAAGTTCACTCAGACTGGTGTAAACTGGTATTTTACAGGTGGGGTTTTGTTTTTGCCAGAAAGTTTAGCAAAGCAAAAATATTACCTCTATTTTATTTAGAAGATAAACTAACAGCTCAAGGAATTTATTTCCACTGTTAAAGAATAGCAAAATATAAATCTACATGGAGAAAAAACAGCCTATATGGAGGAATACAATTAAAGGCAAATGAAGTTATAATAGCTAAGTAAAATAAGAGCGCCTTTCCATGTTACGCGTGCCTTTTCGTTAATGTGAACGCTTATGCCTATTCTCGTTTCATTTGGGGAGCTGAGAAAATCATCTTTTAAAAAGTGCCTAGAATACCAGAATACTAACACGTATGATTGTGTTATTTCGTGCGTAATCATTGAAGATGGTTTTCGATTTCAGTAAAAATCACAAAGGAAACCAAGAGTCCCACATTAATAACCCCGATTACCCCACAAAAGAGGAAGTTAACTGCAAAGTGATTTCAGCCTCAATCAATGTTCACCCCTTCCGACCGTAACTCTCTTTATCCCACTTCCTTTCTGAGCTTCCCTTTTCTCTTCTCCTTCATGGAAAAGAGAAAAGGTGCTTGGATTGAGAGGAACACGATTCCAGTTGTGGCTCTTCCACTTTCGGGGTCGTGGCCTCAGTTTTCACAGCTACAAACACAATACTTGTCCCAGTTTCCTCGGTGGCTTGTTGGAAGGATCAAATACGATGCTGTCCCCAAATAAGCCACCATTACCAGGAGAGTCGCCAACAGAACTCAGGCTTCGGTTCCCCCCTCCTAAAAGGCTGGACGCCCTACAGTCAACAGGAAGCTCCTAGGGCAGGAACAGGATCCCGGAATCGGAACAAGGCCAGCCTCGAACGTTTTTGGACGGCGATCAGGACGGTGACGAGCCTGTTAGTAACACCAGCCCCCACCCCCCGACTCACGCGGTCGGGCTGAGATTTTACTATCAGCCACAAGGGTGCAGAAGTATAGTACTGGGAAGCAAACAACCAGCCAAAAAACCCCCCTCAACCCTGTCCTCCCTCACAGAAACCAACAAATCCAAAAGCCCTCGGCACTACAGAGAGCGGAGCAATCTGAAAAGAGAGAGGCAGAGGGGAAGCCCCCTCATCTGCTCCCCTGCCCGAGGATCCGTCGGGGCGCGGGTTGGGAAGGGGCACTGTGGGCCACTCTGCGGCACAGAGAGGTACCTCCTCCTCGCGCCCCCTCGGTCGGCTCCGCCTCGGGAATCCACCCGTACCCCGCGGCCATGTTGGGCCAGGAAGAGTGAGTAAGACGCGACCCCAGGCGGCAGCCCGAAACCCGGGAGAAGCGCGCCGGAAGTGGGGGGCAGCTCAGACCGGCCGGTGGCGCGAGTTCCGGTGAGTCGGGCGCGCGCACAGGTAGCCAGAGCCCCGCCCGCCTCGCCAAGGACTGAGGGGCGGAGCCGGCGTGGGGGCGGAGCCGGCGTGGGGCGGGGAGCGGCGGGGAGGCGGGGCGTGAGGCCGAGGGGTGGGGAGCCCGGGAATTCCCTCCTCCCGAAGTAACGAGTCCGGGTCCGGCTCTGCAGTCGTCGCCGCCGCCGGGCGCCCCCGGACGCGGAGGTGGAGGAGGAGGCAGAGGGCCCCGCGGGCCTCACCGCCGCCCGCCGCCCCCTCCCCTCCACCTGAGCTGCTTCGGCAGCGCCTCATGCGATCGCCGTCAGGGCACAGGTAAGGACCGGGCGGCCCCGCGAGCCGGGGCGGCCGACCCCAGGCCGGGCAGCGCTAGGCCCGGCGCCTGCCGCTCCCCGCCCCAGCCGGCTCCAAGTCGGGAAGTTGGGGAGAAACTTCTCCCCTCCTCCGGCCCCGCTCGCTCGGCGGGCGTGTCTCCCTCTCCGCGCTACCTGCACGCCCCTGACCCGGTCTCCGCCCCGTCGGGTCCTTCCCGGTCCCGCCCAAGTCCGACTGAAGGTCTCCCGAGCGCTGGAACTCCCTCGGGTCTTTAATGTCGCGTGGGCCACTGGTGGGGGGGTGGGCGAGGTGAATTTCTGCCCCCACGGCCAAGGTCCGGGGCGAAGGAAGCGCCCCTCGCTGTCCCAGAGGTTGGAATCGTGTTGGCTGGCGCCGGGTGGCCGCTGCGCGGGGAGCGAGGACCCGGCGTGTGGGGCGAGTGGGTGAGCCTCTCCCTTCACTTGATTTGATTGAAAACCGCAACATGTTAAAGTTTTCCTTTGTTTTGGGTTGGGGGTTGGGGGAGGAAATATGCCATTCAGCATCCAGTTTTACAATATTATGCCACTCCGCCTCTCGTTTTGGTTCGGTCTTCTTTTTGTAACGTGTGTTACAAAATTTTGTTTTAAAGTGTGTTTTTCTTCCTCGTAATTGCTTCCAGCTTTTGCTCGATTGGGCATGGGGCAGCGCTAAGTCGCTCTTGGAAATTCTAGTCTGGTGTAGGGACTGTTGTGGTTTTTTGCGTTGTAGTAGGTGGAGCACAACATAGTTCGAATACGGTTGGATTATTTTGTACATAATTAGTTGAAATCGGCATGAGATAACATAGGTCTAATAAGTTACGAATTATTAAAGTAAGCAAATGAAAAATTAAGTCTCTAGTAGGACCACAACGTTGTGTCCATGCCATTTATTATGTATATATGTTCTAGTGTGGAATGTTTTCATATATATGATTTCACATATAGATGTGTATGGTTGTAGCATTTTCGTGCATTCTAACCGAGATTATAATGCCAAAGGTATGTTGATATTTCTAAGTGTATTTAAACTGTCCTGCTAAATTTCTATAGTTAAATTACACATTAGGAAAAATATTACTAAATGTACACATGTGATTGTATGCATCTAAAGCAAAGTACATGGTACGTCTACTATCTTAAGTAGCACAATGCTTGGACACAGTGGACAGTAGCCATTTGGAATGGAGAGGTAATGAGGGGTGTCTTGTATTAGAAGCCAAGGACCTTTTATGCATCACATATGATTTTCTTACACAGTAGTAAGAACTAAGCTGTGTATATATATATATATATAACATATGTGAGCCCTCTGCCATAGTTGACATTTAAGAAAAGGAAGTTTAATTGTAGTTTAGTTTTTGAACATTAGGGAATTATCAGTGGAGATTTCAAATGCTGGTTGACAATTTGGAGGGTCCCAAATTTGGGGAAAAAAAAGTTGCCTTTGATCTGAATTTAAATACAAGGCATTGTGCTCGCTTCGGCAGCACATATACTAAAAATTGGAACGATACAGAGAAGATTAGCATGGCCCCTGCGCAAGGATGACACGCAAATTCGTGAAGCGTTCCATATTTTTGTGTGCAGTTGGGGCTGACGGGGCCTGTGGGCTGTGGTTGGGACCAGGTGTGTACACAATAAAACAGGTCTCGTGGCTCCAAAAAAAAAAAAAATGAATAAATAAATACAAGGCATTTCATATCCATGTTTCTAGGATAAAAGATAAAAGGGGCTCTTAAA
Organism: Tolypeutes matacus; assembly: GCA_026826555.1. Taxonomy (NCBI): domain Eukaryota; kingdom Metazoa; phylum Chordata; class Mammalia; order Cingulata; family Chlamyphoridae; genus Tolypeutes; species Tolypeutes matacus. The sequence goes on from JAKSZT010053813.1 coordinate 11,421,083, forward strand.
ATATGTACTCTGCTGTAACCACCATAATGTTATAATAGCTTTAATTTTGCAGTATGTTTTTGCTGACTTCATAAACCACAAAATTGACTCCTTTCTGTTCAACCAAAAGTGAAATTACAGCTTTGATCTATCTTCCTGACATAGGTGGAATTTGTCTTGTGGCTAAAGTATAATACTAATATATGGATGAAGTATGTTTTTTAATTAAGGAAATTCTCAAGCCGAAAAATCAATGTCTTTGCAAATAAATTCTCCTCAAGGTATGTAAATGTTAAAAGAATGAATATGCTAAAAGAATAACAACAATCCATTGTATCTGAATTATTCACAGTCATAATGTTAGATTTGTTTATTCAGAGTTCAAATTTGTATCATTTTGGGCAGTAAATATTTTATTAATAATGGTAATTTCCCTTTACAAATACATTTAGCTCTCCATCTAGTGAGTCTGTTCAGCGTAGGCATCATTCATTAGTTCCTATTAGTATTGTGCTAAGAAAGAAACCTAATATCAGAAAATTTTAAAGAGCAGTACTAAGCCTTTGGTGTCTAGGAATGCAAACTTGAGTGAGAAAACTTTTTTTTTTAAAACCTGCAAAAAGTGTTTTATATAAAAGTAATGCTATAGGAGGAGGGAGGAGGTTGTGACTGGGACAGGACACATGGACAGGGCTTCTGGAGTGAATGGCAAGGTTCTATATTTGACCTGGTAATAGTTACAAGGGTGTTGGCCTTAGTGTAATTCATTAAGCAATACATTTGTTTTGTGTACTTTTCAGTATCTGTGTTTTAGTTTTCATAGTTAAACAAAACAAAACAAAAGCCTATGGTACTGTATAAAGTGCTTGGATTAAGAATTTACTATTTGGTGATTGACTTAATAGATCACTGCCGGGGCTGTCCTTTGCAAACAGGATTGGATTTATTAAATCATAATTGTTATATCCTAGTTAGTATGTACAGCTGCCTTGAAAATGTTATATACTCGCTTCCATATGTATAGAAATTAAAGAATTTGAAAAAATATTTCTAAATAAAATTCTACTGGTTTATTTTCTTTAATGTGTTAACGTTTTGAGGGAAGACACCAGGTTGCACTAATTTTAGATCCTCTCCTGCTTGTATCATTGTACCTGACAAGTAGTAGGTGAACTAAATGCATTTATTGAACTAATGGATATTGTTCTGTCATCAAATGTAAAATATGCTCTATTTTTTTCCAGAAAATTAAGTAACCTGATATGAAAACTTCAACACTTAACTATAGCACCAAGGTATCCAGTTTCAGTTTTCTAGAATAGTAATTTTTTAGATCAATAATTTCCATCTTAGTTTTGATATTCTTTAAGGATGTCATGAAATTCTCAGCATAAACTTTTGTTTACTTATACTTTACGAAGAAGTACCACATAGTACCTGAAGGAAGAGTATATTTTGTTTCAAAAGAAAAGAAATATCAGTTTGGTGTTGGAGTTTCCAAAATGCTGAGAATCATTGCATTCATGTACTTTACTTGCTTTATATAACAGCTTGCTGGTTTAGTGGTTGTTGATGATGTTACTTTGCATTGTAGAGTTAAAGAAGAGATCGCATCTGTGCCAAATTCTTCTATCATAAGTATTTTGAATCATGTTATAAAGGTGACAGCTTGCTTTTTTGTGTGAATAGTTACAGGAAGTTTTAGTAAGATCTTCCATTATTCAGACCTTACACAATTTAGGTTACCTTCAATTTACACTTAAACAGGTTTACAAGTTCCTCTGGCAAGGTACAACTGCTTTTCTTTAAATAGTCTACTCCTTTCATAATACCTTGCTTTTTTATTGGTAGTATGAGCAGCAGTTTGTGTGTGGCTAGGGTAGGGTAAGTATTATCTCTTTTCTTCTTCTCAGCTGCTCAGCTGCAGCTGCTGGGTGACTATGAACCACCCAGCTCCTGTCTAAGCTCAGAGACAGATTTAGCAAAAGGAGCTATAGTAACAGCAGAGGGTGAAAGAGAAGAGCTGGCGCCGCTGCCACTATCATTGTAACGTGTCTGGATGCCAAAGACTCATTGGCTGCAGCACGTACTACTGTTGTGTTAGAGCTAGCAAACTTGATGGCAGCATATCCTGGTCTGGATTGAGATTACCTGGTGTTTATGATCTTGAACCCTACTCCAGGAAAGAGAGAATCCTGTAATTTCAGAGTATAGAATCATGTACTGATGAGATATGATACAGATTTTTGTGAAGGTGAATTATAAGCCCTTGTACCTCAAATCCTTTTTTTTTTTTTTTTTGCTGCTTCTTCCTAGTCCCCAGTAACAGGGCCTTTCAGTTTCCCTTGTTTAGAGTGTACAGTAAAACTGTAGTCTTAGTGCTGTAAAAACTACAGGTTCCCAGGAGCATATACCATATATTCCATGTCGCTTTATGCTTTGTCTCTTAGAAGTGCGGTTCCTGTTACTGTTCTTTGGGGGGTTGGGGGGTGGGTGGCAGAAGAGCGGATTTACAAGTTCTTTGGACTCCCTACTTTCTCCCAGAAAGTGGAAGTCGTCTTCAAGAGGGAGAAAATTGTGTGGGTGCCAGAATTTTCCATGTAGGAGCCCTGAATTCTTTTTCCTGTTGTTTTTTTCTTTATTCTTGGGATATGAGAAGATGGACATCAACAAATGCAGATACAGTGTTGCTGTATATGGCAAGCTCCAGGCTAGAGGATGCCATAGGCAGATTTTCTTGCTTCTGAACTGTGGTCGGTTTATAAATATGCCAAGCAAAGAGCAGCAGCATCTTGTCATCTGCATTTGAAAAATCTATAAGACAATACCTTTTGCTAATCTTGACTTTGGAAGTTGGTGGTTTAGGGTATGGCTAAACTAGAATGGGGGTTAGATAGTATTGGGAGAAGCAGTGATCAAACTTCTATAACCAGAAGGAAGGAGGAAGAGGTACAGGAAATCTGATACTTGGACATTAGCAAGGACATTTGGTCAGTGTTACACACTCACTTCCAAGACATTGGTGTAATGGAACCCCCCTTCTTTGTGCTCCCACAAAACCTCTATATCAAAGCACATATCTCCTTGCATTATAATTATTTCACTCTATGACTTTCTGTTATACTTCACCTAGTGCTCACTGTGGCAAGGGGCACAGTTAATGCTTAATAATTTTTTTTGCAGTTTAAAAACATTTTTAACGTGGTGTATATACATATATAGCATAAACTTTGACATTTTAACCATTTTTAAGTGTACGATTCAGTTACATTAATTATGGTCCCCATGTTGCGTAACCATCACCATTATTTGTTTCCCAAAAGGCTTAATAAACTTTTAATTTATAGAGGGACATAATTCTGTGCATTTTAAAATGGCTTTATAACTGCAGATATTTTCGTATAACAAATGTTTTAGGCACACCTTATAGAAATTTTATAAAACTAGCCAAGTGCTTGTGCATGGATTAAAGTTAAACTAAATTCTTTAGATTTTTTTTTACCCTAAAGTTTTTGTTCTAGAAAATGATTTTACAAAACAGTTTTAACATTTTTGTAAATGTGAATTAAAGATCATTTTAATATTTCTACTGGAAACTGGAAACGCTTTGTAGTTGAAGTTGAACTAGGCTTTGGTAAAGTTTATTTTAAGGAAATATTTTTTATTTAGCAGATATAGAAAGCCCAAGTTATCCACACACACAAAAAAGTCCTAGATTTTTGTAAAATACATTTGGTATCCTATCATGCTAGTAGTGACAGTATTATAATTATTACTTCTCATATGCCCCTGAGACAAAAAGAAAAGAAGTCCTTCAGATTTTCTTGGTGTAATATGTATGCTGTGTAGTACTATATAGTTTATAGGATATGTCTGCGGGGATATTGGGGGTGGGGAGTGAGACAGGAAGTGCTGGGCAGAAGGAATGGCCACTGAAACGTCAGGATTGTCTGGTTTTCAGCCTCTGTTCCTATCAATATGTGGATTCTAGGTTTTCTTTAAAAGATTACATTGAGACTTGTCACTTCTCCAGTGCTCTTTTATAACTTCCAGTTTCTTAACATTAATATGGAAATTGGAGTGGGGTGAAGAAATGTTGGTGGTTTTTGCTGCATAAGTTAATATTTAGAATTGTTCCATGGCAAGTTTATAGATTTCTAACTTTTCTTCTGACATGATTTGTATTTTTCATAAGAAATTTTTCAGTGTCTTATTAAAATACCTTTGAAAACATATAAGAATACTTTAAAAATAAAAGCAATCAGGCATTTGGAAAACAGCAGAGAACGCAACATGATGTAATAAGGAAAAGGCTAAGAGGTAGAAAAACATGGATTTTTAAAAAAATCAATTTTTTGATACATATTCATAAAGCATACAGTTCATCCAAAATATATAAACAATGATATTTGTATAGTCACAGAGCTGTGCATTCATCACTTCAATCAGTATTAGAATGTTTTCATTACTCCAATAATAATAATAAACAAGAAACAAACAATAAAACTCTACCCCTTAATAATTACTTCTCAATCTCTCTGTCTTTTCCCTGCCATACATAGCTCCTATTCTGTTTCCGTCTCTCTAGTTTATTTGTATTTATATTTTGTATAGGTGGAGTTAAACAATATGTAGTCTATTTTGTCTGGTTCTCTCAGTTAGTATATTTCCTATTTCCTTTTTTTTCCCCCCTAAGGGAAGATTATTAATATATTTCTATACACTACTGTTCATAGTTGCTTTAAACCATATGGGTTTTAGTTCCACTTCTGACAGTAAAGAACTTGTGACCTTGGTCAATTCACTAAACTCTCTAGGTCTCAGTTTCTCCATTTGAAACAGGAGGAAGTTGGCCAGATGATTTCGAATATCCCTTCAGTCTTATATAAATGTGTGGTTCGTGACAGTTGAAATTTTTATGATACTGATATAATTTTAAGGAAATATTTCAGGGTCTAGAACTTGAAATAAATTTACATATCAGGTAAGTAAGGATTATAGTAAAATACTGACCAATAGACTTGGCACTGGACTTTTTGAAGCAAATGCAGTACTACTCCATTCATTCACCGAACATTTATTAAAGCCTGTCTGACAGACACCACGCTAGTTTTGATGTTATAAAAATGAATGCATTGTGATTGCTACCCTCTAGGAATTCATGGTTGGGTGGTACTGGCTATGATTATGATGCTATTCAAAATTTTGTAGGTTGGTAGATCTCTTTAGTGTGGTAGTCCATTACAATAATTCTCTGGGTTTTTATAGCATTAAATATGTGATACCTCTGAAACTTAATAAATCCCTTTGCACTAGATAGATTTAGCCTTAAGTAAATTGATTCAATTCTCTAGGCAGAAAGGCTTGATTTAATGCTTTTCTAGGTATTAGTTTATTACAGATCTTTGTGACTCAAATAACACAGGCTCCTCAATGCTTTACTATTTATTATTTATTGCTTTATTGAAGACATTTGAAATTGTGAATTTTAAAAATATTTCAGATTTATTTTGTGATAAAATTATAAAAGTATTGACTTAATTATGTTATTGAAGCAGACAGTTGTTATGTCAGTTAATAGGTTGATCATGGCTATTTGGATGACAGTTTAGCCACGCTGTTATCAGGACAATATCCACTATTATTAAAACTCACATTAAAATTTTTAATTGGCAAACTATAATTGTTCTGGATATTTTTCTTTAGCACATGTCATTAATATTTAGAACAAAACAAGCATGAGCATTTGAAAATGGTTAGTTCTTTAAGATTTGAAAAATACAGCTTTCCTTAAGGAGGTGAATGGGAATTAGAATTATAAGTGGATTGTGTTACCAAAGTTTGCCAATCAATTCTTTGAAACTCAAAATCTATTTTCCCAGAAAAAGTCTTTTAACAGATATAACAGTGTTTTGGTGGTAAAATGTGTTCTAATTGATTTTCAGATTTTTTGTTTGTTTTTTAAATCTGCAGAGCCCTTTGAGCAAATGAAATCTACCTACTAAATGCTCTGATTATAATGGGTAAATGAACCTATAGCCTTGCCTACTCACCCTCCCTCCCCATCTTTCCAGCTCCTCACTATTTTAAAAAATCACTCCATTATGAGTTTCCCTATTAAGGATGCTAGGATCCTCTCAAGGAAGCCTTGCTGTAAAGCTAAATCCAAGTACAGAAGCTTCCCTAGTTTTTCCCAGCTGGTTGCTAGGCCCTGGGAAACCCACCTCCCACTCTAACTCTGTAGGACAGTATGAAAGATGGAAAAGTTTCAAAAGATTGGGAATGAAAAACAAAAATGAAAGGGGAAAAGGGCTTGGGAAAATGAGGAGTGGACAGAATATAAAATTTATAAATTTCCCTCCTGCTTCCTTTTTTCTATTTCTCAACCATTCACTCCTTCTCTTAGGCATTGAGTAAGGAAAGAAGAAAGCCTGTTATATAGGTGCTATGCTGTACTCTCATAATGCATTATCTATTGAACTTAAATCTTTTAAATGCCTTTCCAAAATACATAGAAAAATCTTTGATGAGATAGGTATTTATTACACATGAAGAAACTGAGGCTCAGAGAATATATGTAATTTGCTTAAGGTCATGTGACTAGTAATTGGGTAGAACTGGGAATTGACTCTGGGGCTGACTGACTGCATGCCTGTTCCCTATACCATAACTTCCTTCGAGATAAGGAACGATGATAAAAGGGGAGAGGAGACTTCTTACTTTTCCCTTTTTCCTTAAACTGTACAGATGAATTGGGGAAGGGAATTTTCAATACCACTTTTTTTTCTTTAATGGAAGTAACTTTATGGTGCTCATTTCATAATAAATAGTTGTCAGGGTCAGATATTAATTATATTAGTTGAAAAAGATGGGTTATTACACTAACTGAAGTATAGCAAATGCTGTCCTTTTGTGAGTATGGGCTTGTATTAGAAAATTGGTAAGCATTCTTTATCTTTTTGTAAAAGAATATTTACAGCCCAGATTAACAGTGTTAGCAGGTTTTCTCAATCAAGTTTCTTCTTTCTTTCTAAATACAGTTCATCGAAAGAACAAAGCCTGGTTGCTGGAGATATATTTGTAAAATAAGATGTAAAGAATATAGAAGTGAGTAACTATCCATAGGGAGTTAATTGCCTCTCTTACTGCTCTTTAACATATTACAAGTCACTGCCTCATCATACCTCATTTTCTCCATCAAACTCTAGTAGGATGCTTGTTTGAACTCTCCCAGAACATTAATGTCACTCGTTTAGCTCTAGGCCTGCCACTCTAGAATCTTGAGTTAATATGTTTGTGGTTACTGCATGATTTTTAAGTAACGTGCTATTTAGAGCATGAATGGCAAAATAAATAGCATATATGTTGCCATTCCTTTCTTCCATGCCCATAGCAGGCAGACATGCCAGTTGACCATTGTACTTTCCTACATTAAAAAATATTTCATGTGCCAAGCCTAGTTCTAGATGTTTGGTATAACTTCAGTAACCAAAACAAAGATCCCTACCCTCATAGAGCTTATTTAGTAGCAGCCATTCCAGTCATTTATAGTTGGTGTAATGGTTAAAATCTATCTGCCAACCCTTAATAACCAAGGACAATGATGGAACTGTTGGAATGATGTGTGAAAGAGTTGTACATACTGTATTTATTCTGTGTGAGATAATAGATGGTACAAAAGGAAGCTAATATTCCCACTAGAAAACAATACTCCAATTTATTAGAGAAGACAAAGGGTATATTCTTAGAGAAAAGGAAAGAAATAAAAGAAAGAAGCCAAAGAAAGACTTCTAAAGTGGTGGAGGAAATCATTCAATGGAAGAACATGACACAGTGGCAAAAAAGTAGCAAAGAAAATTTCCATTTGGAGCTTTGGATGAGACTCTTTTTCCAGAGACTGAAGGATTCTTGTAACAACAAAGAAGGTATATGGGAACAAGCCAGTATGGTAGAATCCTACTGTTTCTTACAGGAAGAATGAAACCTTGAATGGTTGGTGAGTCTATGCCAGTGTCTAGAAAATTGCCATCCTGCCGACAGGTAAATTAGGAAGTGTGATTCTCTTTCTGCAGCGTATATCTGCTGTGTGATGAAGAACCATTTAGACAATGCCAATCTTCTATTTATTTCAATTAACTCATACAAGAATAAATGATATAATTAATAGAAATGAAGGCATGTAGAAATTGATCCAGCTTTTGAGTCAGAAGCCTCAGATTTGAGTACAAACTTTAGAGAGGGAGAGGAAGAGAGACAGAGAGAGGCCATATATATAAACTATATAAATAGATGTGGTAGTTTGAGATTATTTATGAATCCCAAAAAGAGATATTATGTTTGTAAACTAATCTATTCTTCTGGGTCCGAGACCCTTTGATTGTATTAGATTCAACTGAGATGTCTTTTATTAAATTACCTGTTAGGATTAGGATTTTGATTCGAACACTTCAGTAAGGTGTTACTCAGGTTGAGTCCCCGCCCCCTTGGTGGGCCTATATAAACCTACACTCACTCAAGAAGACACATGGAAGAGAAGAGAACTTGGTCATTTCGGTCCTGCCAGGTGACAGAAAGGAAAAGCCTCAAACAGCTAAAGCCCCGGGAAAAGAGATGAACCATTTGCCTGATAGTTTGCAGTGGAAGAGAACAGAGCAGCTGAGCGGCTGAAAAGGTCCAAGAGACCCAGGCAACTGACTTTGGTGAGAAACAACCTTGAGTTGGACTCTTTAGGGCCTTGTAACTGTAAGCTTTTACCCCAAATATATACCCTTTATGAAAACCAACAGATTTCTGGTACTTTGCATTGGCACACATTTGGCAGACTAATATAGTAGATTTTAAGGAAGTCATTTAAATTGTTTGAACCTCATTTTTGTTCATTTGTTAAACTGCCCTTCATAGGGCCATTGTGAGTTCATTCATTCATACATTCATGTCAGTCATTATCCAATTTCTATTTTGTTTGAGGAATACCTGGGTCTGCCTGTGCACAGGGTCCCTATTCTGGTAGAGGTTTTTAATGAAGGAGAAAGAAGACAATTCAGTGAATAAACTGAAAGATAGTGGATAGTAATAAGATGCACAAAGAATTAAAAGCAGTTCATGTGGTATAGGTTTTCAGAAAAGTCCTCTTTGAAGAGGTGACATTTCACCGTTTAAGCTGAGACCTAATAAGAAAGGGCCAGCCATGGGAAGAGTTTCAAAAGAGATAATTCATGAGTAAAAATCACTTTATAACCTACAGCTTTGTATAAAAATCTGTTGTTACAATGAGTCGTGACTAAATAAAATAATATCTAAAAACTTCTTCAAGCGACACTTTTCAGACTCCTCAAGTCCAAGTTTAGAGCCTCTTCCAGTTGTTTCTGTTCATAGTTCTCCATAGGACGTATGATATCATAATGTAACCATTTTTATTATCTATATTCATTCCTTCTTGAGTCATAAGCACAATGATTGCATTAGTATATACTTAATAAATGTATGTTCTTAATGTTTGTTGATGATTGAACATATGAATAATCCCAGTTCTGACTTTTTGTAAATATACTAAGTAGTTGGCTTATTGTATACAGTAAGTTGAATGAATGAACAAGATCTGTCTTCCTGGACTTTTAATTCAAAACCAACCTGTAATAGAGAGCATTTCACAACAATTATAATGTATATGACAGTGAATCAGTGACTTGAATAAGCGGTCTTTAAACTAAATTGAAACAGAAAAGGAGAATACCACCCAGAGAAAACTGTAAAAATAACTGCTATAAATTAACATGGTGACATAGAACCAGCTTAGTAGATATGGTTCATAATTATCACAGATGGGACTAGCAGGCTATATGAGTTGCAGTTGAAATGTGAGTGGAATGAAATCTTTTATTCAAAAGAAATGTCAAATGGGAGGTGTATTAGTTGGGATATTGAAACTTGCTAATAAACACCCAAATTATGGCTTAACAGGAAAGAGTTTATTTTTTATTCACCTAATAGTACAGTAAGAATATTCCTGATTGGTGGGCAGCTTTCCTCTATGTGGTGTTTCAGAACTCAGACTCCACCATCCCCTTAAGCCCTCTTCTTCCTTCCAGCTGATGGAAGGGGAGGAGATAGTGGAGTAGGGTTGCCTGCTTCTTAACTGATGCACATCAGTTCCCCTTAAATTACAATAATGTAGATGAGTCATATGGACCTAACTGGTTGTATTGAGAGCTGGGAAAAATAGTCCCTGGCTGGCAGCCATCTCTCAGAGAGAACATTATACCGTAGAAGAGGAGAATGAGTTTTTGGTGGACAGCTAGTTGTCTTTGCCACAGAAAGGGACAGGAAATAATCCTGTAGTTAAACAAGTTAAACATTTATATGGAAATACATGATTCAGTTGTATAAACATGGCTAGAATATTTATTTGAAAGGTGTGGCTGTAGGTGATATCTTCTTAGTTAGATGACAATATTGATATAGAAGTAAATTATAGTTTTAATGGATGACTTCAAGCACCCCAACACCTTCTAGAAGTTTGTTTTTTATAAACAGAGCAGCTGATAAATTTAATTTTGTATTTTAGGTAGTAAAAGAAGGAATAAAGATATCTGCTATTTGAATTTATTTAGTGATATGCCTTCCCCTTAGGAGGAAGGGACCATGTCAATTCAAGTTTATATTAAAAATATCAGGGAAGACAATTCTGGGCTTTAAGGAGATGTGTGTTCTAGACTTTAGGAAAAGATTAGAAAATCATAAGATTCTGTGGCTTAAGATTCTCATGGGTAGTATAGCTACTGAGGTAAAGGGAAGACTAAAAATGCCCCAGACTTTTTAATATAAAAGCCTGGGAAGCGTATAATTGAGCAAAAAAATATAAAAAAGAAACAACTTATATCCAGAATATAAAAAAAACACATATGAATTAAGAAAAAATAGAAAAATGGGCATGCAACTTGAATATGAACTTCATATTTGAAGATAGCCAAATGGACAATAAACCTAAGAAAGGAAGCTCAATTTATTAGTCATCAAGGAAATGAAATTGAAAACTGCCATACTATGCACTACATAACTCCAGAATGATTATAAAGAAAAAGACAGAAAATACCAAGCTTTTTGAGGATGTAGAGCCGTTGGAACTCTCATACACTGCTGGTGGGAGTATAAATTGAAACAACCACTTTGTAAAATGTTTGGCTTTATCTACAAAAGTGAAACATGCATATTCTATGCTGCAGCTAGTCCATTTCCTCTCTGAGAGAAATGACATATGTCCACCTTAACATATACACAAGAGTGTTCATGGTAGCACTATTCATAAAAGTAAAACATGGAAGCAATTCAAAGGCCATCAGTTGTAGAAAGCATAAATAAATTGCAGTCTACTTATATGTTGAAATACACAGTGATGAAAAAAATGATATACTGCTACAAGCAATAACTTGGATGAATCTCACAGACATAATGTTGAGCAAAAGACGCTAGACACAAGAGTTCATACTATGGTTTCATTTATATAAAATCACTAAACTGATCTATGGTATTGAAAATCAGGACCCTTCCTGGGCAGGTTAGTGACAGTCAGGGGCCTGGGGGGTGGGCTTCTGAAGTGCTGCTCATTTCTGTTTCTTGGTCTGAGCACTGTTTGCCTGCGTATGCTCACTTTGTGACAATTCATCAAGCAGTCCTCTTACGATTGGTGCATCTTTCTACATGTATGTTGTATTGCAGTTGGATGTTTACAATAAAAAAAATAAAAAATAAAAAAAAAAAGCCTGTGAAGCACTTGAGGAGGGGCATTGGGAATGGGGAGCAGCAGTCAATACTTTTGTTTTAGTATTTTTTTATTTGAGCAATTATAGGTTTACAGAAAAATCATGCAAAAAGTACTGAGGTCCCATATACTCCCCTCTCACATGCGGTTTTCCCTATTAGCATTTTGCTAGTGTGGTACTTTTGTTAAAATAGATGAAACAATAATATAATTATGCTATTAACATTAGTCCACTATTTCATTAGGGTTCACTCTTTGTCTTGTACAGTCCTGTGGTGGTGTTTTTTGTGTGTGTGGTAACATATATATAATCTAAAAGTTTCCTTTTTGACTCTTTTCAAATAAATGATTCAGTGGTTATAATTACATTCGCAAAGTTGTGCTTCCAACACCATCATCCATTGCCAAAACTCTTCCATCACCCCAAACAGAAACTCCATACCAATTGAACATTAACTCCCCATTCCCTTCCCCCACCTGGCCCCTGGTATCCTGTACTCTAATTTCTGACTTTATGAATATCCATTTTCTGTTTATTTTATGTAAGTGATAGCATACAATATTTGTCCTTAGGATGTCTTCACAGTTCATCCATGTTGTAGCATGGATCAGAACTTCATTTCTTTTTACCACTGAATAATATTTCATTGTATGTATTTACCACATTTTGTTTGCCCATTCATCCATGGATGTACACTTGAGTTGTTTCTACCTTTTGGCAGTTGAGAATAATGCCCTTCTGAACATCAGTGTACAAATATCTGTTCAGTTCCCAGCTTTCAATTCTTTGGGGGTATATACCTAGTAGTGGGATTGCCAGGTCATATGATTCATTTTATTTTTATTTTTATTTTTTTTAAAGATTTTATTTATTTATTCATTTATCCCCCCCTTGCTGCCCACGCTCTCTGGGCCAGCCAACCACGCCGTGCGGGCGGGCCTGCCCTCACCAGGAGGCCCCGGGAACCGAACCCGGGGCCTCCCATATGGTAAATGGGAGCCCTACTGATTGAGCCACAGCCGCTTCCCCATATGATTCATTTTATACTGAACTTTGTGAGAAATTGACAAACTGTCTTCCACAGCAGCTGCACCATTTTACGTTCCCACTAACATTGTATAAGGGTTCCTATTTCTTCATACCCTCTCCAATACTTATTTTCCTTTTTAAAAATAAAAGCCATTCTAGTTAATGTGAGATAGTATCTCATGGTAGTTTTGATTTGCATTTCCCTGATGGCTAATGTGGTTGAGCATCTTTTCACGTATTTATTGGCCAATTGAGAATTTTGAAATTTTACTGTCATTTTGGAGAAATGTCTATTCAAGTCTTTTCCCTATTTTTAATTGGATTGTTTGTCTTTTTTGTTGTTGAGTTGTAGGAGTTCTTTATATATTCTAGATGTTAAACCATTACAGAAATAAGGTTTCCAAATATTTCCCCCCTGTTTCGTATATTGTCTTTTTACTTTCTTAATAAAGTCCATTGATGTACAAAAGTTTTAATTTTGATGAAGTCCCATTTATTTAAAATTTTCTTTTGTTGCTCATGCTTTTAGGAGTTTTATAGTTTTAGTTCTTATATTTAGGTCTTTGATCCATTTTGAGTTAATTTTATGTATGTTGTGAGCTAGGGATCCACTTTCATTCTTTTGCATGTAGCTATCCAGTTCTCCTAGCACCATTTGTTGAAGAGGCTGTTTGTTCTTTTTCCACTGAGTGGATTTGGCATCCTTGTCAAAGATCAGTTGACCATAGGTTTGAGGGTTTAATTTTGAACTCTGAAATTGATTCCATTGGTCTATATTGCTCATGCCAGTACCATGCTGTTTTGATTGCTGTAGCTTTGTGAAAAATGTTAAAATCAGAAAGTATGAGTCTTCCAACTTTGTACTTTTTCAGGATAGTTTTGGCTATTCAGGACCTTGTACCTTTCCATATGAATATCATGATTGGCTTTTCCATTTCTGCAAAGAAGGCTGTTGGAAAATTGATTAGAATTGTGTGGAATCTGTAAATAACTTTGGGTAGAATTGACATCTTAACAATATTTAGTCTTCCAATCCGTAAATCCATTCATTTAGGACTTCTTTAACTTCTTTCAGCAATATTTTATAGTTTTCCTTGTATATATCCTTTGCATTCTTAAATTTATTCCTAGATATTTGATTCTTTTAATTACTATTGTAAAATGAAATTTTTCTCTTGATTTGCTCTTCAGATTGTTCGTTACAAATATATAAAAACATTACTGATTTCTGCATGTTGATTTTGTACCCTGCCACTTTGCTAAATTCATTTATTAGCTCTAATAGCTTTGTTGCAGAATTTTCAGGATTCTGAAAATATTACATAACACTTTTAATGATTGAGAAAAGTATCAATTAGCCCTATCAAAGACTTTGTTTGAGATAGTGGCTGGTGGAGATTATGGTGGAATTAAAGCCCACATCCCACGGCACCCCCCCCCCCAGTCCTCCTTTGCCACTTGTACTGGAGCTTAGATATTTTTTGAAAAATGAAAAGAACAGAAGTCAGAGGGAATTACTCATAATAAAGGTCAAGTCGTAGAGAGGGCCATGAACCTCTTAGGGTATTGTTAGGGCATGAATGGAATTTTTAGAATAATTGATGCTTGGGAGAAGAAAAAAAAAGTGATAACAGAAGTATCTAAGAGGTAAATTCAAAATTGGAGTTCGAAGGAGGTCATGGATCCACAATTCAGAAAGTTGAAATAACAGATAATAGGGAACGCCTAGTATATCTCTTCTTATCTTCTAATTCCTGTAACAAGGCAAGGTTCTTTAAATTAGAAAAGGTAGAATAAAAAATATAAACGTATAACAGTGTGAGGGCATCTAGCTTTAAATGATTTCAGGCCTCTAGGTCCAGAAGGGTTATATCCCAAGTTGCTGAAGAACATTTCTGATATTTTCAGGGCTAGACTAGTGATAGAGAAGTCATGGAGATGGGTAGATATCTCAGAAGAAAAATGATTAAATGATGCCTATATTTTCAAAAGGGTGAAAGGATGAATTTTAATAAGTGAAGTCACTGAAAATTGTCTTTGATTCCTGTTAAAATTTTAGAACAATTTTTTAAACAGTTTGTAACCACTTATAAACAATTGGGAGATTATAAAGAAGCATATTCTAAACAGATATAATTGTCCAACAATGTTTTATTGAATCATTGAACCACCTGCTTCTGGAGAATGAGTAAATGCTGGAACTAGATCAACTGTCAGTGATACTTTCCTGTGTTGGTGAGTGGCTGGACCTGATAAGTTTAGTTTCCTTCTAATAATAAGGTTCAGTGATTCCTTTTCGGCTTTTTTTTTCTCTAATTTTTTTACCCCTTTCTGTAATTAAGTCTTTTAATGACATGGTAAGCATTGCTTCATCTTTTTCATGGTATTGAGAGCCAGATTTAAAGCTCTTTTTGTATATTTCCAGATTGTTTTCTAGGAAGATTGAACTGGAATATGTAAGCATGCTTGTTGTTCCATAATAGTTCAGCAGATATTGTTGTATTTTTATTTTTGTTGCTTACATATGTGACTAAAGATACCTTAATGTTTTTTTTTAATATTTGTTTTTTTATTTCTCTTTATTTATCCCCCCTTCCCCAAGATGGTTCACTTGTCTGTCTGCTCATTGTTTGCTTGCCTTCTCCAGGGGACACCAGGAACCACACCCAGGACCCCCCCACACATGAGAGGCAAGTGCCCAACGGACTGAGTCACATCAGCTCCCTGTGGGCTGCAGTGTCTGCTAGCTTGTGACCTCTGCTTGTTGCGGTGGGGCAGAGTCTAGCTTGTTGCAGCAGGAGACAGCATCTAGCTCTGTTGCAGCAGGAGGTGGCGTTTAGCTCTCTTGCAGCAGCGTCTAGCTCTGTTGTGGTGGGAGGTGGCATTTTAGCTCTTTTTGCAGCGGTTTCTAGCTATGTTGTGGCAGGAAGTGGCATGTGCTCATCTTCTTTTAGAAGGCACTGGGACCGAACCCAGAACCTCCCATGTGGTAGGTGGGTGCCCAAGTGGTTGAGCCACATTCACCTTCCCTCTTTTTTTTTTTTTTTTAAGTTTGCAAATTCTTTATGTTTCCAGCTGTTGAGACAAATATTTTTGAAAGCTGAGGTTACCTCTAGCGGCGAAACCAGAGCCAGCTATTAAGCAGCCAGAATGCTACAGTAATTGAATACATGACCATTTCTCTTTTAGCACGTTCTTTGTTCTCCTCTTCTAGAAGTTGTAGACGTCTATTTAGTTTGATTATCTGTCGTCTTAATGAAGCTGCATCTACAACAGTCATGTCATCTGAAGTTCCTTCAATTGATGTATCTATATTTGAAATGCCATACATGGTATCATTTCTGACCAGTTGTCCATTTTGGCGAACAGCATTTTCACTCATAGAGCGCTCTCTTTTTAGCCTGCCAACTGTACGGATTTCTTCATTTTGAGGGGTTGGAGGAGGTCTTTCTAAATCCAGAAAATCTAGTGGTCTTTCACTTAGGGTAAGTACACGAGATGGTGTTTTTAGCGCCAGAGGTTTAAAGGGAGTTGACTGAATAAGGTCAAGATCTGCTGGTCTTGAAAATGGAACATCTTCATTATTTCCTGCTACAACAATCCTCTCTGGAACCTGCATTATTACACTAGCATTTGGAACTCCTTCTTGGAATCCTTGTTCCATGTCAGCATTTGGTGGTGCTACCTTTAATTTTTCCGGGACCCTCATTCGCTGACTAATACCTTCGGTGTATTCCATTTCATACTGAATTCGACTAATTTCCGCCATCTCAGCAGCAGTGGGAGAAGGAAATGCTGCCCCACTCACCCTTCCTAGTGGTGTGTCACTGCTTGTTCTTTTACTCATTTTTAATACAGTAAATACACGTCTACAATAGCTATTAAAATACTGCTACCCTGTAGTTCAGTTTACTTTACACAACAATTCCCCTACAGATCTGAACTTTTTTGGAGGTGTACATAACAACACGGACACTGCTTTTCCAGAAATGTGTACCAACTACTGCTTGCTATATTTGGCATTATCTGCTTCTGGGCTTCATATTAAATCCTTTAACTTGCGTCAACGTGTATGTGATAGATTTAGAGCCACTTTTGTCCCCCTGGGCCCGCTGGAGAGTCCTCGGCGAGGGCCACCGCCCGCCGGCTCCCGGGGCGCTCTCAAAGGCCGTTGACCGAGCGCACGAAGGCGCCCGGGCAAAGCACCAGCTGCAGCGGCCCGCTGCTTCCCTCTTAATGTTACTTTTTTTTTTTCTTAAGATTTAAAAAAAAAATTTCCTCCCCCCCCGCCCCCCGCTTGTTTTTGCACTTGCTGTCTGTTCTCTGTGTTCTGCATCTGTCTTCTTTTTAGGCGGCACCAGGAACTGATCCTGGGACCTTCCAGAGTGGGAGAGAGGCACTCAATCTCTTGCGCCACCTCAGCTCCCTGGTCTGCTGCGTCTCTTATTGTCTCTCCGTTGTGTTCTTTTTGTTGCGTCATCTTGCTGCACCAGCTCTCCTGCGTGGACCAGCTTGCCTTTCACCAGGCGGCCCTGGGAATCGTACCCTGGACCTCCTGTATGGTAGACGGTAACCCAATTGCTTGAGCCACATCTGTTTCCCTTCCTTAATGTTATTTTAATTTGCTTTTTCAGTTGAAGACTACTGTGCATTTTTCCATGTGCTGAACTTCTTGTTCATAACCTTTCCCAATTTTGCTATTGGGTTGTCTTTTTCCTGTACATTTTTTGGGACTTTTCCTGTATTTAGGTCTTTCCTCTGGAATTTACATTTATTATTTATGTAGTGAGGTAAACATCCGTTTTTTTTTCCCAAATGGAATAGTTCACCAGTGCTGAATACTAAATTTATCCTTTTTCTGCTGATATAAAATACCACCTTTAGTGGTATCTTATAGATTCAGGCCTGTTTCTCAGTTCTCTTTTCCAGGGATTTAATTGTCTGCTCCGGTGTCATTTCCACATAGCTTGATGATAACTGTGATAACAGCAACAGTAGTTAACAGGTATCCAGTATTTCCTATGTGCCAGTCACGGTGGTACCTTTTTAATGTATTTCAACTCATTTATTTCCCACAAAATCCTATGAATTAGGTAGTCCTAATTTCTTTAATTTTATAAAGAATAAATGAGTTTTAAGAGGTTAAGCAGTTTACCCAAGTTACAAAGCTAGGACTGTAATCTAAGTCTCTAATGCCTGAGCCTGAGCTCTTAATTGCGAGGCTATACCTGGTTCCCTCATTTTTTCAAAAATTTCTTGGCTATTTTTAGGCACTTACTTTTCCATACGTGCTTTTGATTTAGATTATGTTAATTATTTAGGTGTATTTAGAAAGAATGACCATCTTAATGAAAATGAATCTTACTATCCAAAATCAAACAATGTTTCCATTTATTGAATTTGTTTTATTTTCTTAACATAGATTTTGAGCATTTTTTTGTTAAGCTTATTCCTAGGTATTATTTTATAGTGTTTTTTTTTGTTTTGTTTTGTTTTTTAAACTTATGTGGAAATAATTTCAAAGTTGCAGAAAAGTTGCAAAGAACTCCTGGATAACCCCAGATTTACTAGTTAACAGTTTCCCACATTTGCTTTATCATTCTCCCCTTGTGTATATGTGTATGTGTATTTTTTTTTCCTGGACCACTTAAAAGTTAGTTGCAAACATCACCTCTCATTTCATTTAAATACTTCCATGTGCATTTCCTACAAACAAGGACATTTTCTTACACAACCACAGTACAGTTATCAAATGCAAGAAATTTACCATCAGAGTAATACAATTATATAGTATATAGTACATAATCAAATTTTTCCTAATGTCTTTTATTAAAAAAATCCAGAATCCAATCCAGGAGCACATATTGCATTTAGTTGTCACATCTCTCTAGTCTCCTGAGCAGTTTCTTAGTCTTTCTTTATTTTTCATGACATTGATAGTTTTGAAAAAACCAAACTACTTGTTTTGTATGGCGTACATCAGTGGAGATTTGTCTGATGTTTGCTTATGATTAGGTTCAGATTATGAATTTGGGGCAGGAATACTATATAAGGGGTGTTGTGTCCTTACTAGTACATCATATCAGGAGCCATGCTATGTTAGTCTGTTCTATTATTGGTGATATTAACTTTGATTGTTTGGTTAAAGTGACGTGTCAGTTTTCTCCACTGTAAAGTTAGCTTTTTAAAAATTTTAAGTTAATAATTTGTGAGGAAATAGTTTTCACTTCCATTGATGATTCTCGCCTGAATTGATTATTGCAATCATGGTTGCAAAATAACATTTTGTTAACTATTATTCCTTCTACATTTATTAGTTGGCATTTTGTAAGGAAGAACGTTCCCTTCTTCCATTTTTTTTTTAATGATTATCAGAATGATTTATGGATTCTTTTTTTTATTCAGTGAGTGGCTATAATCCATTAGTGGTCGCTATTCTTTTTCTAATTCTAGCACCACCACCACCACCACCACCCCGCCCCCGTTTGGCTGTGTGATCTTCTGTGTCTGTTTCTTTTTGTCTTCTCTTCTTGTTTTTCTCCTCTAGGCTTCACTTGGGATTCAATCCTGGGGACCTCCGATGCGGGAGAGAGGTACCCTGTCGCTTGAGCTAATGCAGTTCGTGGTTTCTGTCGCATCTCACCTTGACTCTCCCCTGCTTTTCTCTTTTGTTGTGTCATCTTGCTGTGTTGCTGTGTTGCGGGCCTGGTACGTCTTTACCAGGAGGCCCCCCGGGATCAAACATAGGTCCTCCCATATGGTCGACGGAAGCCCAATTGCTTGAGCCACATCCGCTTCCCTCGCTATTCGTTTTGATGCTTAAATTTATCCTATTTTTGGCTAGCAAAAGCCTCTTCAAACTGACTCATGTATTTTTTATATATCCCATCATTTTTTAGTACTTCTTTACTTTTTGACATAAGATATCCTAGGCTCTTCTTATATTTACCTTAGTCCAGCCC
This sequence comes from Tolypeutes matacus, assembly GCA_026826555.1. Classification (NCBI taxonomy): domain Eukaryota; kingdom Metazoa; phylum Chordata; class Mammalia; order Cingulata; family Chlamyphoridae; genus Tolypeutes; species Tolypeutes matacus. The sequence goes on from JAKSZT010053813.1 coordinate 11,440,812, forward strand.
TAGAATCTGCTGATTACCCAAGGAATGCTGGTTCTTTTTTAGCAGGTGTATGTGGTTTTGAATGACTCAAGAATTTTATTTTATACCTGATAAACTCATGCTTCAGAGAGATTAAGTAATTTGATCAAGGGTCACCGTAGCTACTAAGAAGTGACAGAACGAGGATTGAAATGTAGTATAGGTCAAAAAAAGAAAAGAAATGTAGGTCTAACTCAGAAGTCTGTTCTTATTCTCTAAAAATATTTACTGGTTATCAATTATGAGCTAGTGTAGTCTAAGCTACACTACACAAGAGACAAAAAACTTGCTATCCCAAAGCTTATAGTTCAGAGGAGGATAGAAACAAACAAGCAATGACAATTCAGTGTAGTAAATACTGTGGGGAGGGAATAAAATATGCTGTAAGAGCACCCGGAGGTCAGGGAAGATTCCTTGAACATTTAGGTTGAATACTTACAAGTCAAGCATAAGAAAAGAGGTATGATATGCCAAGCATTTATGAAAAGAATATGGTGCATTTGAAGGTCTAAAAGAAATTCAGGATGCCAGAAACATAGAGCACAAGCAGGAGAGTGGGAAGAGATGAGCTGGGAGAGGTAAATAAGGCAAATCTTGCAGGGCCTTCTGTTTCATATGTAGGAGTTTAGACTTTATATTAGAAGGAAGAGGAGGTCAAACTATTGAAGACTTGTAATCAGATTTCCTCTTTAGAAAACACATTCTCCACACTACAGCCAGAGGCTTTTGCAATCATTCACATGGTAAATAATTAGTAGCCAAGGGAAGTGGTATTTAGTTGGGAGAGAAGTAGAAGAATTTTAGATTATAGGCTGGACTTGTCAGGTCTTGGAGATTGGTTGGATATATACGAGGCATGGGAGAGGTAGGAGTTAAGAATGACTCCCAAGTTTCTAACTAAGGGAACTAACTAAGTGGATGAGAACATTGTGCTTAACCATTTCCTGAGCTATAGGGGACAGAGAAGAAAGAGTGGATTTTGATAGGAAAGATAAGAAGTACTATTTTGGATGTGGTAAATTTGACACTCCTGGAAGATATCCCAGCAGATGCCCAGCCAGCAGCTGGATCAGTGTAAAAGAGCCTCCTATAGATAGTGTATATTTTGAGAAAATGAGAACTAATCTTTCATTATTGCCCTTTATGTTTCCAGAGGAGAATGCCTGTAGGAATCTTATAAGTTTTGATATTTCAGAAGATCCGGAAGACATTTTCTATGAATTTAAAAAAGTAAGCTCATGTTCTTTTGCAACAAATTGCTAGAAAATCATTGCTTGCCTTTGCCATTCTACCATGTAATTACCATTATTTTGTAGACTTTTATTTTTAGAAGAGAAAACAGGCTATTTAAAAAGCAAAATTGGTGCTTCCTCAGATCCTTTTACTAGTATGCATCCATGGAATTATATTGGCATTGATTTTGAATGAAACAAAAGCTAAGAAAAATTGAATAACAAACATTGACTAAGTATATGCTGCGTGCCAAAACCATAGCTTCTTTATTGATGACAGGAATGAATTTTATTAATAAAAGTTAAAAATTGAAATGGAAAGTTCTTTTCAACGTATTTGGTAATTAAAAGTTTGAAGCAAATATTTGAAAAATTTGTGTTAAATACTTAACAAAACCAAAATAAACTGTTACGTCATTTAGTTATATAACATCTTGCTCCAGAAGGGCTTTTAGTAGCAAAATAAGCTATAAAAGACAGTGTTTTAGAAGAAAGTGGTTATAGCACTTTGTAAGTCTAAAATTATTTCAAAATAAAAAGATTTTCAAAAACTAGAAAAATGGAAAGTGGTCTTAAACATATATAATATTCATAAGTTAAAATAAAAATTTTGGCTACTAATCAAAATTTATTTTTAAGAATTTATTTCTTATCCCTATTACTAGAAAAAAATTAGATTGAGGATTAGAAGGTACTGCTTGTGCTAATTCCTGAGAAAAGGCTATTGGTTTAAATAAATACAGGATCTGACCCAAAGGATCAGAAAAGTTCCTAGTATCTGAGGGCTGTAACAGATTAAACTGATTGGCTCTTGTCTTGCTTCCCGAAACTCATCTCCAACCGTGCTCTCCATATGGGACTTATTTTGGTTTTTGAAACACCTCTTATTTGTTGTTTCTATTGCTTAGGACTCTCTGTCTCCAGATCTGTTGCATTAGTTTCATATTTACCATTGGGTTACATTTGATTTATATACCAATTAAACTTTATTAAATTTTAAATCTGGTGAATAAAATATACATTGAAACTCAACATACTGTTACAGGAAAAACATGGTGGGAATAAAAGTAAATTATCCCTGGAATTTGTGAAAAATAAAAGAACTTTGGACCAATATTATAAACTGATATATCTAAAAATGTGTTTATACCTCATTTCTTCCGTTCTTTAGTTTTACGAAAGGAAATGAAACAGCAGAAGGGATATTTTTACACACACACACATGTTATTAAAGAAATAGGTACATGGTATGTTTTTAAGGTTTAAAACTCAATAAATGCAGCCACACAGTGTTTCAGGAGCATTTACTTGACTTGAAAGGCGTTTACTGCAATTTGCTGGTCAAAAATCTTGACAAAGGGTAAGAAGGTAAGATGTGAAGATCTGAGGGGTTAAAAATCTTAAGATAGGTATAAAATCAGTTTTTGGTTTTTTTTTTCCAAGAGTTGACTGAATTTGTAGAAGGAACGGTGCTTAATAAATACTTCATTGGTACCTTTTTACCAACAATCTGTTTTTAATAATTGAATAAAGTAATCAAATGTATTTACCTTTTTGCCAGATCTAGTGTATGTTGAATTTAATAATTTTTTTTTTTAATTTTGAGGCTTTATATTGATTTGTAAGTTACTTTTATTACTATTATCCACAACACAATCAAAATTCTTTTTAAGTATTTTTTTATTCTATGCAATTCTTTAGGTATTCTTTACATCAGGCTCTTCTCATGGATGATTCTATGCCAGACTTCATTAAGGACTGAGTATCCAGGAATTTAGAATGAGTTGGTTTATTTTTTCCTTGCGATCAATTGTTTGTATATCTAAGTGCAGAAAAAAAGAAAAAGAAAAAGATGGTAGAAAATTGCTGTCATCAGTGAGCTCTGCAAGCTCAGTTTTCCATTGCTCACATTTCCTCTTCTCCTTTGACTCTTAGAAAAGTAAATTGTCTGTTTGCTTTTACTAGACAAAAAGTGCACACCCTTTACTAGCCTGCTGTTTCCTTCTCTGCCTGTATTTTCTTTTCTTTCATGGTCTGCCTGTCCTTTGTACTTTAATATTAAAGGGAGTGGATTTAAAAATGAAAGATAGAGAAAAATCATTGGCTGTGTTTATGGCTTGTAGAGCATTGTGACCAATGGAGAGAGATCATTTCATATCTTAAGAAATTAAGTTTATAAATCTACTTCTGTAGACTTTCTTAAAGATTTAAAACCCCAAGTTGTAAATTGGAGCCACCTGGGCAAAATGCCATACTAGGGCTTTCTCTTCCCGACCCCCTAATTGGATGTAGCATATAATGTCACAGTTGATAGCATGCTAACATTAATTTATAGAAATAATGTACATGTAAATGTTAAAAATAGTTCAAAAGTATGTTAACTCATTTGAGACTTTTTACTTCACTATTCCTAATGATAATGAGGCAACATGGCCATGGTGGTGAGGGATGTAGTAGATTTGTGTTGTAGGTCTAGCAGTGAAGCTGGTTGCCCAGAATTTACCATATTTATAACATTTCCAAAGGACTGATATTTAATAATTTATCAGTGCACAGAAAATGTTACATATAAGGCTTCACAAGAGGCTGTATGGCTAGAGGCAAGAATGCAGCATAGAAGTAAGCTATCTTCTAGCCCTAGTTGTGCTCACTGTTAGCCTCATCACCTTGGGCAAGTCAGTTGACTTCTGTAGGCTTCAGTTTCTTCAAATATAAGAAGTAGAGGAGCAGATATGGCTCAACTGGTTGAGCATCCGCTTCCCACATGGGAGGTCCAGGATTTGGTCTCTGGTGCCTCCTAAAAACAAAACAAACAAACAAACAAACAAACAAGCAAACAAATGAGAAAATCAACTCAGGGGAGCTGATATGGCTCAGTGGTTGAGCGCCAGCTTCCAACATATGAGGTCTGGGATTCAATTCCTGGCCCCAGTACCTCAAAAAAAACAACATGAAAAACAGAGATGACACCTACTCTTCTCTTAGTAACATATTAGGATTATTATGGGATAAATTTGAATGAAAACAATAAAGTAATGTGGAAACATAAAGCACTATCAAAGTATAAAATATTATTAAAACAATATGCTGTGCAATGTAACAATGTGTTATGCTGATGATTGAACCAGATGAATTACAATCTTATTTCAAATTTCTTCCATTTCTACTAAATAAACTGTCATGAAGCAGGTTCTCATAGGTAATTCTGATATATGACCACATAATATAAAGTTGAAAAAAACTTATCTGACTTAAGAAATTGATAAGTTTGGAAATAGTTGGAAAGTTTACACGTATTTATAGAACTCTTGCTTTGTGCAGCTCTTTGGGGAGATACAAATGTTAGGGGAGTTGTTGGAATGAATTAATCAGAATCAAGTTACAATTCAATAATTCATTCTTTCAACAAAAATCAAATGAATTCCTATGTAGATAAAGCAATTTGTGCCAAGTAGAAGGAAATGTAAGATCTTTTGTGTCCTAGGCTCTGTCCCCTGTTGATATTTATCCCAGCTTCATCTTTCCCCTTCTTAATCTTTTATGTTGCTTAGGTTTTAAAAAACTTTGTGGTGTTCTCTCTTGTCTGTGGGCTTTGCACATCCTGATGTCTCTGATTAAAAGATAATTTCTGCCCACTAATTTATATAGTTAATGTTTAATTGACCTTTTAGTCTTCCCTAGCCTCCAGCCTGTGTTTTGGAAGGAGTTTAGCAGGTGATAGAAAAGCAGATTGGGAAGGAAATTGGAGAAGTTAACCTGGAATGCTAGGTTAAAAAGTCAACATGTTACAGACTACTTGGATTAGACGTTGGGAATTACCATACTTTGTCAGATTATGAAGCAGAGTTGTAGAAACCAGATGATTAAGATCTGAAGGAAAACAGAGCAAGCATTTGAATACAAATTCTAAAAATATTATTCATATTGATTGTGTTCCAAGCCTGTTCTAGGTTCTGGGGATACAGGAGTGAAGGGGGGAGAGGAAATTTTGCTTGCCTGATATCTAGAAAATTTAAAGAATGCCTTATAAATCAATAAGGAGGAAAAAAAAAAACACAGGAAAAACCTGTGAAAAAATGGGCAAGTGTGTTGCACACAGGCATTTCACAAAAGAGATTGGTCGGGAAGCAGCTGTGGCTCAATCAGTAGAGCTCCCGCTTACCATATGGGAGGCCCCGGGTTCGGTTCCCGGGGCCTCCTGGTGAAGGCAAGCCCGCCCACACGGCGTGGTTAGCTGACCCAGTGAGCACAAGCAGCAAGGGGGGGGATAAATGAATAAATAAATAAAATCTTTAAAAAAAAAAAAAAAGAGATTGGTCAATAAACATGTAAAGTTGCTTTACTTCTCTAGTGATTATAACCATAAATCTTACAATGAGAAAGCACTACACACTCACCAGAACAGTTGTATTTAAAAGATTGAAAATACCAGGTACTGGTGATGATGCAAAGCATTGGGCACTCTGATACTCCGTTGGTGGAAGTATGAACTGATATAGCCACTTAACAGTGCTGTGACCCAGCAATTCCGCTCCATTAGAGTGTATTTCCAGTAGAATGCATGCATATGTGTACAAAGAAACAGCTCAGGAATGTTCACCAACATCATTATAATAATAGCAAAAAAACTGGAAACAACTCAGTTTACCAGTAGAATGGATAAAAAAGTTATAGTATGTTCATTTAAAGGAATGCTGTACAGCAATGATGAACAAAGTATAGCTATTTACAGCAAGATAGATGAGTCTCTTAATCATGTTTGTTAAGTGAAAGAAACCAAACACCAAAGAATTCCTGCTATATGATTATATTATAAGAAGCAATAAAAATAGGCAAAACTGAACTATAGTTTAGCTTTCAACTAAATTCAAGATAGTGGTTAACAAGTAGAAGAGAGGTCAGTAATTTGGGGAGGATATGATGTGGGCTTCTTGGCTGCTGGTAATAGTCTACTTCGTGATCTGGACAGTGAGTACATTGTTGTTCTGTTTGTGTTAGTTCATTAAGCTAGACATTTATTTTGTGTACTTTGTGTGTGTGTGATGCTTAAGTTTTGTGTTTATTTTTAAATGCCCATATAAATTTGGAGAGGAGAATTAACCATTATCATCAAAATTGCCACTATCATAACAAACATTCTTAGTGCTCACTATGTGTCAGGCACTGTTTTAGGTACATTATGTATATTAACCCATTTATTCCTCACAACAACTCTTACCTCAAGCACTTTTATTATCCCCATTCTACAGACGAGGAAACTAAGGCAAGAAAGGTTGAGTAACTTACCCAAACTCACCCAACTAGTAAGTGGTGGACCCAGAATTTGAACCCAGGCATTTTCTCTCTAAAATCTGCGCTCTTAACCTCTATGCTATACATACAATAAACAACAACAAAAAAACCAGTCTGTGCTCTCAACCACTGTGCTTTGAAACATGATAAATGCTATGGAGAAAAATAAAGCAGGGTAAAAGGGAATGTTGTAGTGTTAATTTAAATGGAGTTATCAGATGTCTCATTGAGAGGGTGATACATGAATGAAGAACTAAAGGAGATAAGGGAATGAGCCATGTAGGTATTTGGAGGGTGAAGAGCTTTCTAGACAGAGAAAAGAATGTGCAGTGACCTGAGATGGCAGTATGCTTGGCTCACTGTAGCAGAAGTGAGGCAAGCAAGGGCATAGTGGTAGGAGATGAGCTTAGAGAGGTAAGGGGGCTACATAGATGGCCTCAAAGGCCATTGTAAGAACTTCAGTTTTTATTCTGAATGCAACTGGAAATCTTTGGACAGGTTATAGCAGAGGAGTGATATATACTGATTTATGTTTTAAAAGTATAACTCTGATACTTTGAGAAAGGGCTGTAAGAAGACAGAAACAGGGAGACCATTCAGGCTATTGCAGTAATTCACGTGGGATGATGGTGACTTACACCAGGCTAACGGTGGTGAATAGACATTACTAAATTCTGGAGATAGATAGATGGATTTTTTTATTGAGGAAACTAACAAAATAAATTAACCAATTTAAATTAACCATTTAAAGCCAATTGAAATTTCTTTTTTGGGGGTGGGTGGGTATGTAAGAAATAGGAAAAGGACCATTTTACTTCTCCACTCTTGAGATAATCAAGAACTTGCCCTATCATTAAAGCTCTGTTGATATGTTTTAGTTCTCCTCTCCTTTTTCTTGACCATTATCCAGGGATGATGAGAAAGTAGTTGAGGTGTGATGATAGATCAAGGTAAAACTTTCCATGTATTAACCTGATATTTGCTCTGGTAGTGACTTGTGACTTAGTAGGGCTGCATCGGTATTAAACATTAATCTTCCACATCTCTAACTTCATCTCCATTAAAGAAAAAAAAATCTAATTGTGAAATTTGTTTCAGTTTGAAAAGCTTCTTTCTAGTACATTTTGCTGAAATGCATATCTACAACTAGCTATTAAAGCAAGGCCAACACTGGAGACCCTGTGTTGAGAGGAGTTTATGCTAAACAGACCACTCCTCAGAGTACTTTGTAAGGCCTACAACCTCCTAACTGTCAAACCATAAACTAGCCTGCAGGTAGGGCAATTAGATAGTAATTTACTTTTTTTTTTATTTGCTTATACTCTTGTTCATGCAAATGCAAACTCAGAATGTTTGAATCGGGCAGTAACTATGGGAGATTGAGGGAACATGGTGTGGACCACAAATGAATCAAAAGTATGAATAAGCAGAAACTATGAAGTAGGAAATAGCTCCACCAGTAAAGAGTGAAATTTCTAATTTTTCCCTTGAAATTAGACAAAAGAAAAATGTCTACTGCACAGTACTTTAACAAATTCCAGTAAAGTGCTTAAAATGTTAATTTACTTGAGGGTTATCATTATCAAGAAATAAATCCTTTATATGTTCTATAAACTGAAAGACAAATTTATTTTAGAAACTAATACTCTGCAGTTTAATAGTATTAAAACGAAGGAATGAAAATGTTTTTCTAGGTATTAACTCTTCAGAATATTTTAAACAGCCTTGATGAATTACCACACCCACTAAAAAAAAAGGAAAAACTAAAAACACTGGACAAAATTTATGAAGCAGTTGTTTTCAGATACTGACAATAGCAGTACAGGACTGTGATCCCTGAAAGAAAGGGAACAAATAAGGAGAGCTGTATGATTACCCTAGCTTTCTGCTTGGAGGTTTATTCCAAAGTACAGAGTAAGACAGTCATCTTATGAAGCTGCAGACCAGAATTCATGGGGCTGGAGGTAGCTAGAAGTTGCAAGGTGAAATTCCAGGTGAAAGACATTTATCCAATGCTAAAAATTTGCATTGGAGTGTTGTGGATTGAATTGTTTCTTCCCCAAAAACAAGTTGGAATCTATTTTCCTAGGGCTGCTGTAAAAAAAAGTAGCACAAACATGGTAGCTTAAAACAATGGAAATGTAATGTCTCACAGTTCTGGAGGCTAGAAGTCTGAAGTCAAAGTATCAGCACAACCATGCTCCTTCTGAAGATTCTAGGGAAGAATCCTTCCTTGCCTCTCCTAGCTTCTAGTTGCCCCAGGCATTCCTTGCCTTGTGGCAGTTTAAATTAAATCTCTGCCTCCATCTTTACATGGCCATCTTCTCCCTGATGTACCATTTCACATAGTGTTTTCTTGTGTCGGGTGTCTATGTCTTCTCTCCTTAAATTTAGGACACCTTTTGGATTATTATTGGATTAGGGCCTACTCTAATTCAGTATGACCTCAATTTGATTATATCTACAAAGACACTATTTCCAAATAAAGTTATATTCATAAGTACCAGAGATTAGGGTTCAACATATCTGTGAGGTACACATTTAACCCCTAACAAAGTCCTAATCTCCACTACTTGCAAATGTGACCTTATTTGGAAGTAGAGCAGATGTAATTGGGTAAAATGAGGTCATACTGGATTAGGGTAGGCCCTAATCCAAAATGACTAGTGTCCTTATAAGAAAAGGAAAATTAGGACTGAAGACAGACAGACACAGAGGGAAGAAAGAGGCAGAGATTTCAGTTATGCTGCTACAAGCCAAGAGATGTTAAGGATTGCTGGTAACTGCCAGCAGCTAGGAAGAGGCAAAGAAGTATCCTAGAGCCTTTAGAGTGTACATGGCCTTGCTGACACCTTAACTTCAGACTTCTAACATACAGATATGTGAGACAATACATTTCTGTTGTTTTAAGCTACCATGTTTGTGCTACTTTTTTTACAGCAGCCTTAGGAACTAATACAGAGTCTCTTTGAGTTTTTGCTGAATTCTGGAATGCAGGTATGTGCACAGAGTGAAACTTTATAAAACCAGGCAAAGACTGACCCTGGAGATGTGAGCTGATGGTCCCCAAAGGTCTCAGAGGCCATGAGGATTTTATTTCATAATAGCTAGAGGGGGAAATCCTTGCTAATCACTCAGGACATTCAGTAGAAACCCCCAAAGGGAGCTGGGCCTTAGTTGGGGGTTGAGGGTACTAAATCATCCCTTACTCTGACCTGTCTTAAATTTTAAGTGCCAAAGGGATCAACTGAACCACAAATAATTGCCCACCAGGAAAAAGCCCAACTCTCTTCAGTTAGAATACACCAGAATTCAGGCCCTCAACAACATAAAATCCACACAAACAAATTACTAGACATGCCAAGAAGGAGGAAGACATAATCCATAATCAGAAGAAAAACTAGTCAATAGAAATAGACACAGAAATAACAGAGATAATAGAATTAGCAAACAAGGGCTTAATAGAGCTCTTTAAGGCAAAGCATGAAAACAATAAGGGAAAGGAGGATATAGAAAAATAGATGGAATTTCTAGAGATGAAAGAGAAATGAGAAGAATCATTAGAAGGCATTAATAGATAAGAAACTGAAGGAAAAAAATTAGTAAACGTGAAGACATAGCAGTAGAAACTATGCAAAATGACATACAGAGAGAATAAAACTGAAAAATTAAAGAGCATCAGTGACCTGTGGGACAAAACTAAAACAAGCAGACTAAAATACATGAAATCTCAGAAAATCTCAAAAAAGGAGAGGGTACAGAAAAAATTTGAGGAAGTATTTGCAAAAAGTTGACGGAAACTATAAACCCACAGATCCAAGAAACTCAGTCCCAAGCAGGATGAACACAAAGAAAGGCACACCAAGGCACACAATAAACAAATTCCTGAAAAACAACAATAAAAAAAGTCTTTTTTAAAAGCAGCCAGAAATGTTATGTACAGGCAGCAGATTTCTCATCAGAAACCATGCGTGCCAGAAGACAATGGAATGAACTTTTTAAAATAGTGAAAGACAAAAACCATCAGCTTAGAATTCTATATACAACAAAAATATATTTCAAAAATGAAAATGATGGGGAGCAGATGTGGCTCAAACAGTTGAGTGCCTGCTTCCCACATGTGAGGTCCCAGGTTTGATCCTGGTGCCACCTAAAAAAAATGAAAACAAACAACAAGCAAACAGAAAAAAAAAACAACAACAACACACACACACACATAACCAACTCAGGGGAGCTAATGTGGCTCAGTGGTTGAGCTCCAGCTCCCCAAATATGAAGTCCTGGGCTCAATCCCTGGCCAGTACCTAAAAAAAAAAAAAAAAAAAAAGATGAAATAAAGATTTTCCCCCCAGCAAATGTTGAGAAAATTCACAATCATACCTGAAGTACAAAAAATGTGCAGGCACAAGAACAATAACAGATGGAAACTTAGATTTATCCAAAGAAATGAGGAACAGTGGAAGTGATAAATAGTGGATAAATATTAAAAACTTTTTTTCTCATTTGAATAAGACATAGAAAACAAATAGCAAGATGGTAGATTTAAACCCAACCTTATAAATATTTGTATTAAATTTAAATGGCTTAAACATTTTAGGAAAAAATAGAGATTGTTAAGCTGATTTTTAAAAAAAATAGTAAAGTCAACTATATGCTGTCCATGGAAAAACCACCTTAAACATAAAGAAAAAGTTTAAAGATGAAAGAATGGGAAAAGATACAGTATGCACACACTAATAATTTTTTTTTAAGTTTGAATGGCTACATTAATATCAGACAAGATAAACTTTAGAATGAGAAACATAATGATATAAGGATCAATTCATCCAGAAGACAATGATCCAAATGTAGCAGCACTTAATTACAGAATTTTAAAATACACAAATCAAAAGCTAATAGAGGGGAGCAGATGTAGCTCAAGTGATTGTCTGCTTCACATATATGAGGTCCCAGGTTTGATCCCCAGTACTTCCTGTAAACAAACAAACAAATGAAAAAACGAACTCTCATTGGGGAGTGGATGTAGCTGAGTGGTTGAGCACCTGTTTCCCATGTACAAGGTCCTAAATTCAATCCCCATACCTCCTTAAAAAAAAAAATAATAATAATAATAGAACTGAAAGTAAAAATAGAAAATACACAATTGTTTTAAGATTTCAAAAATCTTCTCTCAGTAATTGATAGCAAAAGTAGATAAAATCAATAAGTAAATAGAACATTTGAACCACTCTATCAATTAATGTGAAAAAATTAGCATTTATAGAACTCTACCCAGTAGCAACAGAATACATGTTCTTTTCAAGTATGCATGGAACATTCCCCAAGATAGATAATATCTGAGCCATTAAGAAGTCTCAGTTTTTAAAGGAATTATTATTATTATTTTTTTTTTTTTACCGGGAGGTCCCGGGGATTGAACCCGGGTCCCTCCATATCGGAGACAGACGCCCTACCAATTGAGCCACATCCGTCCCCCTAAAGGAATTAAATCATACAGAATATGTTCTCGGATCAAAGCAGAATTAAATTACAAATCATAGTTAGAAAAATGGCCCCCTATGGATTGATACCCTAATCCCCAGAACCTATGAATATTTTACTTGGGAAAAGGAATTTGAAGATATGATCAAAGATAAAGAACTTGAAAAAGGGAGATTGCTCTGTATTATCTGGGTAAACCCAGTCTAAGCACACGAGTTCTTAAAAGTGGAAGAGAAATGCAAAACAGGAAGACAGATAAATGGCAGCATGTGAAGGATTCAGAGCCCTGTTTGTTGCTGGTTCTAAAACAAAAGGATATGTACAAGGGCTGTGGAGAGGCTTCTAGGAGTTAAGGACAAACCCCTAGCTGGCAGCCAGCAAGAAAATGAAGACCCTAGTCTTACAGGTAGCCAGCTCATGGTATTGGATTTTGTCAGTACTTGAGTGAGCAAGGAAACAAATCCTCCTCTAGAGTTCTAGGGAATGCAGCCCTGTTTGATTTTAGCCTGGTGAGACCTATTTCAGACATCTGACCTGCAGAAAATAAATTTGTACTATTTTAAGCTACTAGGTTTGTGGTAATTTGTTATAGCAGCAATAGAAAATTAATACACTAATCAATTTTTTTAAAAAAAAGGTATTTTAAAAATACCCAAATATTTGGAAGTTAAATAACACACTTCTGAATAACTCATGGGTCAAAGGAGAAATCACAAAGGAAATTAGAACATATTTTGAATCGAATTATAATGAAAACAAATATATCAAAATTTGAAGGATGTGGCTATAATGTGCTTGGAGGAAAATTTATCAGAACAGGAGAAAGTTCTAAAATGATATAGGCTCCCACCTAAGAAACTTCAAAAAGATGAGCATCCATATGGTCATCTAAGTAGATGTAGAAAAGCATTTGACAAAATTCCCACCCTTTCATGATAAAAACTCTCAGCTAACAAAGAATAGAAGGGAATTTTCCTCAGCCAGATGAAGGTCAGCTACAAAAACCCTACAACTAATTTACATAATGTTAATAGATTTGAATGTTTTTCCCCTAAGATCAGAGCAAGGCAAAGATGTTCTCTCTCATCACTTCTCTTCAACACTGTACTGTAGGTATTAGCCAGTGCAATCAGGGAAGCGGGGAAGCATTACAGATTGAAAGGGAAGCTGTAAAACGGGTTGTACACATGATCTTGTATGTAGAAAATCCTATGGAACCTACAGAAAAGCTACTGCTACAACTAATAAGTGAATTTAGCAAGATCACAAGTTACAAGGTCAGTTTACAAGTACCAAGTGATCAAATGTTTGTCCACGTATTAGTGATGAGTAATTAAAAATAGAAATAAAATAATATCATTTATAATGGCATTAAAAGCGTGAAATATTTAGAGATAAATTTAGCAAAAAGTGGGTTAGATCTATATACTGAAAACTACAAAACATTGCTGAGATAATTTTTTAAAGTCCTAAATAAATGAAATGACATATGCCATGTTCATGAATCAGGAGACCAATATTTTTACAATACTAGTTCTCTCCAAATTGATGTGTAGATTCAGTATTATCCCAGTTAAAATTCTAGCAGGCATTTTTGTAGAAATTGACAAGCTGATTTTAAAATTTGCATGGAAATGCAATGACCCTAGTATAGGGTTCAGCAAACTGTGGTTCTCAAGCCAAATCTGTCCCACTGCCTGTTTTTGTAAATAGTTTTTTTGGAACACTACCACACATTCATTTATGTATTGTCTGTGGCTGCTTTCAAGCTACATCAAAAAAAGTCAAATAATTGCAACAGAGACCACATGGTCCATAAAGCTTAAAATATTTACTATCTGACCCTTCACAGAAAAAAATTTGCCGATCCCTGCCCTAGAGTATCTAAAGCTATTTTGAAAAAGATGAAAAACCTGGAGGATTTACATTGTCTAATTCTAAGACTTAGAGTGAAGCTGCAGTAATCAAGATAGTGGGTAATGTAAGCATAATATACAACAATATATAGCAGTGGAACAATACGGCACAGAATTAGACCTACACATGTTTGGTTAATTGGTTTTGACAATGAGAAAAGGGTAGTCTTTTCAACAAATGGTGGTAAAACAATAGGATATCCATTTTTTCAAAATTGAACCTCAAACTTTACTTCACAGTATATACATATATTAACTTAAAATGGCTCATATGCCTGAATGTAAGAGCTAAAACTATAAAACTTCTAGATGAAAACAGAAAATCTTCTGGCAAAGAATTCTTAGGACACATAAAGCACAAACTGTAAAGTTAAAAATTGTTAAATTGGACCCCCCCCAAGAAAAAAAAAAGGTCCAAGGCTAACTTTTGCAAAGGCAACCTAGAGGCTAGGAGAAAATACTGCAGTACATATAATCTGACAAAGAACTCGATTCCAAAATATATAAAGAATATAATAATAAGTATTTTAGTAGCAAGAATTCTTGTTTCCAGAATATAATAGAAGGCCAAAAAAAACCCAAAACAATAATTTTTAAAAATTATTTTAACAGACATTTCATCAAAGTAGATATGGGTGGCAAATAAGCATGTGAAAAGATGCTTTATATCAGATGCTTAGTCATTAGGATATTTAGTCATTAGAGAATTGTAAGTTAAAATCATAAAGAGCTGTCATTGCTCACTCAAGGTGTCTGAGTAATTATGCACTCTCACACAATAAGATTTCTGATGCGAATATTCTCGCTGTCCTGATTTTATGATCATCTGGGTGGGCTAAACATTCGCTATATTAGAAACCATGCATGTGTCCCCAAACCTAGTTTTTCTCCCTAGGTCTGGTTTTTAGAATGCTGGTGATAAACAAGACTGATTTATTATATGACCATCCTGTATGGGAAATGACTGTGACTCTAGGTGTCTTTGGTCAACCTTAAGAGATGTAGCAGGGGCATATGTGGCTCAAATGGTTGGGTGTCTGTTTCCCATGTGGAGGGACCTAGGTTGGATCCCCAGGACCTCCTGGTAAAATAAGGAAGGATATAGATGGTGTGCGGGCGCGCTGTCAGGCCCTGCGAGTGGGTAAGCCGTCTGGCCCCACAAGCGAGTGAGCCCCCAGGCCCCACGAGCAGGTGAGCCGTCAGGCCCTGCCGAACCAAGCAGCAAGATGATGATGTAGGGGCGGGAGGGGGGTGGTGACACAGGGGAGTGCCAGGACAGGACGTGCCAAAGGACCAGGAACTGAGGTGGCATAGGTGGCAGAACACCTCTCTCCCACATCTAAGGTTCCCAGGATTGAATCCAGGTGAAGGCAGGAGGAGATGAGAGGAGAAGGCAGGAAACACACACAGAATTGCCCAACGAATGGACATAAAAACGGCAAAAACAGCAAAAAACGGCGGGGGCAGGGAGTGGTTAAAATGGATAAAATGTAAATATATTTAAAAAAAAAAAGGTAAAGATTTCTGTAGCAAAAGTGTGTTCTAGATTATATAATTCAGTACCTTTGCAGCAGCATCAAGGACTCAAGTTTTTCCATCTTTCTACCCTACCATTCTCATTACATTGGCATCCTCCATCTGGTGGGGGCTCTGTGGTCCCTTGATGGCTGCCCCAGATTTGGGTATTGTAGATGATAGCATCTAACAGGGAAAACAACAGAATATTCCTCCCTCACATTCCTTTTTCCAGGCAAACCAAACTTTTTTAGAAGCCTGTGCTCATTCATGGCTCAGCCAAATAACTGGCAAAGGGAATAAGGCCACCATGAGTGTCTTAAATCAATCATGATTTACTACTTAGAGATGGACAGATGCCCTGAAGGACTTGGCAAATGGGAAGAGGGTAAAGAAAATCAAGGGTTTTTTTATCAAAGAAGAAAAGGGAGAATGGCTATTGAGTAACCAACAATGCCTGCCAAATTAGATTACACTAAAACTGTGAAGGATCGTATCAGTAAATTAGACAAAGAAATGATAGAAAACTTCCTGATAATAGGTTTATGCTCCCAATTTATCAAGGCATTGTGTTCGAAAAATTCTCCATTTTTTTCATGGCCTGGTCGCTAATTTATCCTTCAGTTTAACTGCAATCTAGCTTTTATCTTCATGACAGTAAGAAATTTTCTTGCTAGTCACCAGTGAACTCCTGATTGCTAATAGCTGGCCTTTTAAAATCGGTTCAGATGTCACTTGACTTTGTTTTGGTCTTTGACATTATTAACCATTTTCTTCCTAAAAAATGTGCCCCTTTATTCTTGCTGTACCGTTCTACTTATTAATATTTTGTGAAATTTTAAAATGCTTCAAGCAAAAAGAACCTTGTTTCTACTACCTGCATTTAACACATTGACATTTTTCTCTGTTTGCTTCATGTTTCTTTTAAGGAAAAAAAAAAAGCTGCAAATAGAGTTGAAACCCTTTCCCAACCCATACCACTCTAGACGTTGATGATTATCTTTTCCAACCATGTGTTTATATTTATGGAAGTACTGCCAAACCTAATTGTCGATTCCTAATTTCTTTCCTTGTCCATCCCTTTATGTGGGTGTCTTCTTACAAATTGAATTACAGGTTCTCCTTCCCTCCAAATCCATGCCTTGGGTGAGATTTATTATCTCCAAAAATATTTTTATTGAATCTGTCTCTGGTTTTCACCTTTTCATGAGCTTTAGATTTAATATCAATCCCCTCCTAGACTTCTTAACATGGTGCCCACAGCACTTTAAACTGTCATCTGAAACTGAACTCATTGGTCCATAAAAATATGTTTCTCTCCTCTCTACCTCACTTATGGCATTACTTTCTACTCAGTTCAAATCAGAAACTTTGGAGCCATCCACCCCTTAACACGCATATAGTATCTACTTTTAAAAGTGCTCAGGAAGTGAATAAATGATTCCTTTCTCTTCACGTCTCCTCTCCCCATCCTGGTCATTTAAACTTGTTTATTCTACTTATTACATATCTCTCATTTTCCCTCTCAGTATTGGCCCCACTGTTCTTGCTTTTGTCCTTTCTCACATGGGTTATTACATTAGTTTTTTAACTTGTCTTACTGCCACCATTATTTTTCCCCTTTCAGTCTATAATTCATCCTTCTTCCATAGCTGTTCTACAAATTTTATCTTCTTCTGCTAGTCACCTTTTTTTAGAAGTTTTATTCTGTTACCATATATACAATCTAACGTTTCCTTTTTTTTTTTTCATTAACTTTATTTATTTCTCCCCCCTCCCCTTGTTGTTTTTGTGCTTGCTGTCTGCTCTCTGTGTGTTCTTCTGTGTCTGCTTGTCTTCTCTTTAGGTGGCACCGGGAACCGATCCTGGGACCTTCCGGAGTGGGAGAGAAGTGCTCAATCTCTTGTGCCACCTCAGCTCCCCAGTCTGCTGTGTCTCTTATTGTCTCTCCTCTGTTTCTCTCTTTGTTGCATCATCTTGTTACACCAGCTCTCCATGCAGGCCAACTCTCCTGCGTGGGCCAGCACTCCGCGTGGGCGGGCACTCCACATGGGCTGGCTCGCCATGCAGGTCAGCTTGCCTTTCACCAGGAGGCCCCAGGAATCGAACCCTGTTCGATTTCAGTCCTGTTAATTGCATTCAGAATGTTGTGCTACCATCACCACCATTCATTACCAAAACATTTCCCTCATTTCAAATAGGACTATGGTTAACAGCAATACTGTAATATTCATGCATCTATGCCAAAGATGTACTGTGTCGATAATGGGGGAGTATGGAAATAGTGTGCCAGTGTACGCTGTGGTCCATGGTTAGTGGTAATAGTCTGATGATATTATCTTATAATCTGTAACAAATGTTCCACCACAGTGTGGTATGTTGATAGAGGGGTGTAGTATGGGAATTCTGCACATGTGCATGATTGTTTTGTAAATTCACAACTTCTATAATAATAACCCTGTACATTTTAAGCCTTAACTTCCCATTCCCTATCCCCAACCCCAATCCCTGGTAACCTATATTTTAGACTCTGACTATATGAGTTTGATTATTCTAATTGTCTCAAATCAGTGGGATCATAGAATATTTGTCTTTTTTTATCTGGCTTATTTCACTCAACGTGATGTCTTCCAGGTTCAAACATGTTGTCACATGTATCAGGACTTCATTGATTTTTACAACTGAATAATATTCTATTGTGTGTGTACACCACATTTTATGTATCCATTCGTCAGTTGATGGACACTTGGATTGCTTCCATCTTTTGGCAATTGTGAATAATGTCACTCTGAACTTCAGTGTACAAATATCTGTTTGAACTCCTGCTATTAATTCTTTTGGGGTATATACCAAGTAGTGGGATTACTGTGTCGTATGGTGGCTCTAAGCTTTCTGAGGAACTGCCAAACTGTCTTCCTTAGTGGCTGCACCATTTTACATAGCCACTAGCAATGAATGAGTTCCTATTTCTCTACATCCTCTCCAACACTAGTTATTTTCTTTTTTTTTTTTTTCCTAGTGTTTTTCTGCTTCATTTTGTTGTGGTTGTAGAATTTACATAATATGATTTCAGTATTTTTTAATTTATGGAGACTTGTTTTGTGACCTAAGATATGCTGTATCTTGGAGAATGATTTTTGTGCACTCGAAAAGTATGTGTATTCTATTTTCATTGGGTGCAGTGTTCTATAAATGTCTGTTAGGTCTAGTTTGTTTAGTGTACCATTCAAGTCCTATACTTCCTTATTGATCTTCTGACTAGACGTTCTATTCATTATTGAGAGTGGTGTGTTATTCTACTATTAATGTAGAACTGGCAATTTCTCCCTTCAAATCTACCAGTATTTGCTTCATATATTTTGGGGCTCTGCTGTTAGATGCATATATATTTATAATTTTTACATCTTCCTGTTGAGGTAGGTCCCTCATCTGTCTGCTTGTTGCTTCTGCTCGTTGTCTACTTGCTGTATCTGCTTGCTGTGTCTGCTCATTTTCTTTAGGAGGCACTGGGAACCAAACCTGGGACCTCCCACGTGGGAGGTGGGCGCCCAACTGTTTGAGGCACATCTGCTCCCCCGCATAACTGTTTTTGACTTAAAGTCTATTTTATCTGATATTAGTATAGCCATCCCAGCTCTCTTTTATTTACTGCTTACATAATATATATTTTTTGTATCCTTTCACCGTCAGCCTACTTGTATCTTTGACTGTAAGGTGAGTCTCTTGCATACAGCATATAGTTGGGTCATGCTTTTTTATCCATTCTGCTAATCTCTCCTTTTGACTGGAAAGTTTAATACAGGTCTTTCTTATGGCATTTTGTTATTTAGCCTTTTTTTGTCCCTAATTTCTGTTAAAGCCTATTTTATATTTATTTGCTTTCTTGTGTTGTACCATACTGAGTGTCTTCTCATTTGTGACTAGATATTGTTTTTCATCATTTTTCCTTGTGTTTACGACGGGGTTAAAATTTAACATCCTAAATATATAACAAATATATTTGGTTTGATACCAACTTAACTCCAGTAACCTGCACATGTACTTTTCCTATACCCCTCTGTCCCTCCACCATTTTTTTAATACTTGTTCCACATATCTTTATACATTGTATGCCTGGAAATCTTGATTTATCATAACTTCTTGTGCATTTGCATTTTAGCACTTGTAAGAAGAGTGGAGTTACATACCAAACAATATAATACAATAATACTGGCATTTATAATTACTCAAATGGTTACCCTTACTGCAGGCCTTTATTTCTTTATATTGCTTTGAACCTACTGTCTAGTGTTCTTTTGTTTTAGTCTGAAATGAGAATGTCTTCAATCCCTCCCTCATTTTTGAAAGAGAGGATTTAAAATTCTTGGTTGGCAGTTGTTTCCCTTTAGCATGTTAAGTATTTAAACCCACTGCCTTCTTGCCTCCATGGTTTCTAATGAGAAATCAGCATTCAGTCTTATGGGGAGTCCCTTATATGAACACGTTGCTTTTCTCTTGCAGCTTTCAGAACTCTCTCCTTATCCTTTGAATTCGACAGTTTGACCAGTATGTGTCAGGGTGTGTTTATCCTGCTTGGTGTTCTCTGAGCTTCTTGGATGTGTCTATTCCTGTCTTTTGCTGAGTTTGGGGGGTTCTGTCATTATTTCTTTGGATATTCCTTCTGTCCTTTTCCCTCTTTCTTCTCCTTCTGGGACTCCCATAACGTGTATATTGGTGTGCTTGATGGTGTCTCTTAGCTGTCTCAGGCCATTTTCGCTTTTAATATTTCAAGATCTTTTTTTTTTTTTTTCTCGCTATGTCCACATTCTTGTCTTCTTTGTTGGTGCTTTCTAGATTATTCTCTTCCTTTTCTTGTTTTTTTTGTCTTGTACTCTTTTGTTGCACACTGTACATTTAAAAATGTTAATGCTGAGATTTATTTCTTGAGATGTTTGCTTCTTGAATTTGTAACCAGCTGTGACAAGACAACTTTTTTGAGCTTCAGCCCTCCTACAGGAAGAGCTGCCCGTGTTGAATGCAGGGCGCAGGGTTTTCCCTGCCTTAATAGGCCTCTGTCTTTTCCGGGTTTTTGCTTGTTAGTTGTTTTGGAGTTCCTCTGTTTATAGGAGTTTGGTTGTCCCCTTTGTTTCTCAGGGGACAAACTTCCTTCTCTGTAGTATCTGAAGCCAGCACGTCTTTGCTCCAGACTGTCTCCTCTGTAGTTTTTTACACTCCTTTTGTTGTCTTATGTTGCTTTTGCCAGGAGGACAAATTCTTGGAGGAGTGTTACCCCGGGGAGGTGTTTTCCCAGCCAAAACAGGGCCAGGGACCCATGAAAGGGCTATAGACTGTTTCCAAAGTGCCTTGTGGAAGGCTCAGAAAGGGCACCAACAACTTCTTCAATGGCTCCCCAAAGTTGAGCTTTCCTGGCCTGCATTTCAGGAAATGAAGCCCTTCAGCTAACTTTCCCCCATAGTCCTGAAGATGCCCTGCAGCTCTAATTCTCTACTGCCTCCACCTCTGTCTGGGGAGGGTTGAAACAATGGCTGCTGCCTTTGTCTGGGGTGGGTTGAAACATTAGCTGCTCTCAGACCTAGGACCCAGTGATCCAAAGCCGCTAACCAAAAGCTGTGATCAGTGATTGGCTGTGCCCACCCGTTCTTGGGAAGAAGAATTTTATGTCCCTTTTTGTCACCAGCTGCTAACCAGGGACTGGATCCCATGGCAGCCTGCTGCGAGAGTCGGGGATAGATGCCATTAGCCACCTTATAGAGAGAGCATTTTACAGTTCTTTACCATAATTTATCAGCTTCTTCCTCTTGCTCTTTTCTGAATGCTGTACAGTGTTCTGCTGGCCTCTGGAGTTTCAAAATAGTTGTTTCTAACAGTTCCTGCCTGTTTAATAGTTGTTTTAGTGGAAGGACTAAGTCCTGGAGCTTCCTACTCCATCTTCCCCAGAAGTCTGTCATTAGTCACCTTTTAAGAAATCCTTGAGGGAAGCGGATGTGGCTCAAGCAGTTGAGCTCCCACCTACCACATAGGAAGCCTGGGTTCAGTTCCCATTGCTTTCAGGAGAAGATGAGCAAGACAGTGAGCTGGTGTGACAGGCTGGCATGGCGAGCTGATGCAACAAGATGATGCAACAAGGAAACACAAAGAGGAAACACAATGAAAAACAAAACACAGCAGGGAGCAGAGGGTCTCAAACAATTGAGCACCTCTCTCCCACATGGGAGGTCCCAGGTTCGGTTCCCAGTACTGCCTAAAGAGAAGACGAGCAGACACCATGAATGGACACAGAGAGCAGACAGCGAGCATAAGCAACCAGGGGAGGGGGAGTAAATAAATAAATCTTAAAAAAAAAATCCTTGAATAACTTCCCGATGGTGCCACAATAAAGTCTAAAACTATTACATAGCAAATAATGTTCTTTACAAATTCTCCTCTACCCCAGCCACCTGTCCCACTATTTCCCCCTTATGCTGCTGCCACAGCAAAAAAAATTTTCTTTTTTAGACCCCCCCACACACACACACACTTGCTGTCTGTGTCCTTTCTCTGGGTAATCCTCTGTGTCTGTTTTCTGCCTTCTCTTTTTATCCTTCTCCAGTCGTCACCAGAATTAGACCTAGGGACCTCTGATGTGGGAGAGAGGCACCCTGCCACCTGTGCCACCTCAGTTTCTGGTTTCTGGCACATCTCGTCTTGGTTCTCCTGTGTCTCTCCCTTGCTGCGTCATCATCTTGCTGTGAGTTTCAGCGGGACCTGGCTTGCTGCGCGGGCCAGTGGCTAACCTCACATGTGCGCGTGGCTCACCTGCACGCCTTCTATTTTTGTTTTACTGGGAGGTCCCAGGGATTGAACCCGGGTCTCTCCATATAGCAGACGGATGCCCAGCCCCTTAAGGCACATCCGCCCCCTACAGCAAAAATTTCTGATCCCCTACTACACCATACTTTTCCAGCATCTGAATCATTCTCCACACTGTTCATTTTTTCTGGAATATCATTTTTCTTCTTTAAATCTCCAACTCTTCAAGACCCTGCTCAGATGCCACTTCTTTATAAAACTTTCTTTCCTAAGCACTCAAAGCAGAGCTGATAACTTCTGTTGTATTGCCAGGGTATTTTTCATACCTCCACTCTAGCATTTTTCACATTTTACAATACTATATTTCAGTATTGATTTCCTGCACCTGTTTGTGACCTTTTTAAAGAAAAAGGACCATTTCCTGCCATCCTCGGTTCCTCTACAATGTCTTATAACTATATATTGTTAATAAATATACATCAGTAAGTCAGTAGTTTGGATCTTGTAAGGGGCTTTCTCATATATATGATGTTTTAAATGATGTTATGTTTGTAAGATAACCCATAAAAATCTGTTTAACTTATATTGTACCAGAAGGTTATTTAAAAGTATCATCACATCCTACATTTATTATAATGTTTCTAAAGGAGATGGGCCACAGTGATGGTTCCTGTGTTTTGATACTGGTGTGCTAGTGGAACTGGACCAAAATGATGGTTCTGTCTTGAAGGTGTTGGAAAGTGTGTAAGTAAGTGGATTGTTGGGCCAAGGACTCTAAATTCGGAAAGTACCTGGAAGATGGGTTAAGAGTAGTAATGGAAGACTGATAGGGTGAGAAAACAAGGAGTGGCATTTGAAGGAAGAGCAGTTAAAGCTAGGAGTGGTATCTTGTAGGAAGAAGACAACCTAAGTAAGGCTTCTGGTTGAAGGAGAAGATGAGGGTGAGGGATTAAGAAAGCTGGGAATGAAAAAAAAATTAAAAAAAAGAAAGCTGGGAATGGAAATTGGGGGTGGGAACTGGATAATTATAGTAAGCTCTGTCATATATTGACATATTTATCAGCCTGCTAATGAATTTTAAATAAATTAGCACAATTATTGACTTTTTCTCTTAATTTTTCCCTTTCATACAACTGTTACTCTTTCAAAGTCTAAATCATGTAATTGTTAATAATGTTTTCTTTATAGTTGGACTTTGGAAATTAACTCTTCTCATTCTTTCTTCTGATTTTTTTTTTTTTTTTTTTTTTTTTTTGGTACCAGGGATTGAACCCAGGACCTCGTATGTGGGAAGCCAGCGCTCAACCACTGAGCCACATCAGCTTCCCTGAGTTGTGTTTTTTATATGTTTTGCTTGTTGTTTGTTTTTGTTTTTTTCAGGAGGCACCAGGAACCGAACCCAGGACCTCCCAGGTGGGAGGTGGGAGCTCAACCACTTGACCTACATCCGCTCCCTCTACTGATTTTTAAATATTTTTGTAATTTAACATATTTTATATGTATGTATATATGTTGTTTGTTGCTTAAAATACACCCCTCAGTCTTAAGTATTGAGTCAAAAATCTACCAATCTGATATAGCAAAAAAAAAAAAAAAAAAAGTATCTTGTTTTTATTTTCATTTATTAGAAAACTGGGAAAATTGAATACATTGGTCTTTTCCTTTTAGGGTTCTACTTTTATGTTGTGCTTTAAAAGACTTTCCAATCCAGAATTATGAAACGAACTTATCTTTAGTTGCTTCTACTTTTAGAAGTAGTTCCCTTTTGCATATTTGGCTTATATTCCCTCATAGTGTTTTAGTATATATTAAAATTTTCAGTCCCAGTCATGTTTTGATGCTTGCTCTTAGGTATCACATCTTTAGAATGTACCCATTTAAGATGGTGATCTGAAAACCTTCCATTTCTGAGATTCTTAGATTGTTTCTACTTTAATATTTATAGTTGCATTTTAAACTCTTATTATATTACCTGAGGTTGTAAATGTTCAGCCTTTCAGAATTTACACGGCAGTTATCTTATCACTTACCCTACTTCCTTTTGAAGAAAAACCTATGCAAATAAGAATGACCTTTAAAATTAAGTATATTAATAAAAACTGCATTAGTGCTTCTCCAGGAGGTGAAAAAAATAATGCAGATTTTATAATCTTAGTAAACCTACTATATGCCAAGTTACATTAATAGTAAGTAGTACAGTGGATAAGAGAAGTTTTGAGGAAAAAGATTTTACCAGAGGTTTTGAGGAAAAAGACTTTTACCAATTCTGGGTAAATGGAAGCTTAAATGGAAGAGTGAAATTTGTGATGACCATCAGTGAATCAATAGGATTTTAGCAGATAGAGATATAGGGAGAATATTATGAACAGAGGCAATTATAGCAAGAAGAAAACATGATAATGGGAAAGCTCTGTGCATATGTATTTGGAGAACAGAATTTTTTTTTCAGGAGCATAAAATAAGTGTGAAAATAGTGGGAGATGAAGTTGGAAAGTTAGGTTTGGGTCAAATTTTGAAAGGCTTTGAATGCTAGGGTGAGATTTGTGCTTAATTTGGTAAGCATTAGGAATTATATCTGTTGATAGAGAAGGAAAAAGTATTGAGCTACCTATGCTTTCCCGTGTGGTAGCCACTAGCCACCTGTAACTACTGAGCACTTGAAATATGGCTAGTCCAAATTGAGTAAACCTCATGAAGTAGTGATGTTATCCCCATTTTTAAGGTACAGAGAAGTTAAATAACATACCCCAAATCACTCTACTAGTAAGTAGGAAGCCAGGATTCAAACTTAGGCCTTTCTGGTCAGAGCCCATGGTTTTCCCAACACACTGTCGTATTACTGAAGGTGGTTAAGCTGGAGAAAGACATGATTGGAGCAGTGGTTTAGCAGAATCAGAATAACGATAAATGACGGGAAGAGACTTCATTTTCAGCTGTCTAGTTGTTTTGGATTTGTTTTGTTAATGTTACTTTTTTTGTGGAGAAAATATTTTGTTTAAAGTCAATTTTGAATTGCATCTTTTTGAAATAATCCATTTGTTAACTCCCTCTCAAAATATTTGCCTTGTTACCTTTGTAGATTTTATAATGGGCTGCATTAAAAGTAAAGAGAACAAAAGTCCATCCATTAAATATAGAACTGAAAACACTCCAGAGCCTGTCAGCACCAGTGTCAGCCATTATGGAGCAGAACATACTGCACTGGCACCTTCGTCGTCAGCAAAGGGAACATCTGTTAATTTTAGCAATCTTTCCATAACACCGTTTGGAGGATCCTCAGGGGTGACACCTTTTGGAGGAGCATCTTCCTCATTCTCAGTGGTGCCAACTTCATATCCTACTGGTTTAACAGGTGAGATTTAAATGAACAGTTCTGTTGTCAGTTTGAAAACGTGACCTTGGGCAATACATACATAAGGTTTGTCTAATGTAAGAAAAATAACGTATTAGGGGACTTTTAAAATAATTATGTGAAATTTAGTGTTTCTAACATAAAATTAAAGTCTTATACATGTATTTTGTTCTTGGGTATTTGGTGATAATCTGAAGATGATTATGTACTAGGTTACATCATTAATTATTTCATTAATACATTCAAATATTTATAAAGCATCTACTGTGTGGCCCGCACTGGAGATGCAAAGATTAAAAGCATTTATCCTGAAATTTTTGAGTTGTATATATGTTACTACAGTAAAAAGTTGAAAAAAAAAAAAAAAATATATATATACCCCTCTTGCAGGAATCTTACAATTTCTCTGAATTGTAAAGTGCTATTTAGCATTAAAGTATTATCATAGTTACTTTAATAAATGTTAACTAAATGACAGTATAGTGATAATAATACAGTTTTTCTATTTTTTTAAAAAAATCATGAGGCCCACAGAGTTAAAAAAAATTTTTCAGTCATTGATAATAAGCAGAGCTCAGATTTGATACCTTATTTCAGAACTCCACTTATTACACTATGATATATTTTAAAAGAACAGCAAGAAGTGACAGCTGGCAGCCTTTTCTGGAGTCAGAAATGCTCTAAAAAAAGTAGATTCAGAAACTTCAAAAAGAGAGATCAAGAGCTCTAGATCAGGATGCTTTTCACTGCAGGTAACAACTGGCTTGAACAGTAAGATAGAGTGCGCTGCAGAATTCCTTGATACAGCAGTTCCATGACATCATCAAGTTCTCAGGTTTCTTCCATCTCTCTTCTACAGTCCTTAGAATATCAGCTTTATCCTTAGGCTTGGCAAAACAGCTGCCAGCACCAAATTGAGCAACATGTATCCTTATTAATAACCTGTGGAGGCAAAAGAGAAATCTCTTCTCTAAGCATGACTATAAGTTTTTCGTTTCAGTCTTCCTACCCTTGGACCAATAACCATGGCAGAGGACTCTCATACTCTGATTGTATTTGACTATTCATTTGGAGAGAGATGGATATCGAAGTGTCAACTGCAATCTTATTTCCTAACTCTAAATACCTAAATAATAGATGGCCATGATATATTCTTCGGTGATTAGTAAAGTTTAAATTATTTTCAGGATTTTATGTTTGGGAAAGATAGTAATCCAAAATGGTTAAAATAAATGATTCTTAAAGGTATGCTTCAGTTACCTAAGGCAACTTACTTATGTGAAATATTCCATTTACGGGTATTCATTTATTAATTCAACACATATGGAATATCTATGTGCCAAGTATAGAGAGGAAATGAGAGGTTTCTGCCCTAATAGCGCTTATATTATAATGAAGGTAACAGGTAAACAATAAACAGGATGGTTTATTGTTAAATGCTATGAAGGAACTGGCCAGGAAAGCCACCTCGAGAAGAAATCATTTGAGTTGGGGTTTAATTGATGAGAATAACTTAACCACATGCAGAGCTTTGAAAAGAACATTCTAGAGAGAGGGAATGACAAATGCAAAGTTCAGGGGACACAGATGCACTTGGAAGTTTTGAGATCTAAAGAGGAGGCCAGTGTGGACCTAATGGGAGAATTGTATGGTATAGGTTTAAAGAGTTAGGCAGGAGTCCTAGACTTTGGTAAGAAGTTGGGATTTTACTCAAAGCAGAAGGAAACTATTGAAGAGTTTCATGCACAGGATTTGCATGATAGAATTTCCTTTTTTAAAAACTCACTCTGGCAGCTGTCTGGAAAATGTAAGCAGGTCTAAAAGTAGACTAGAAAAAACTACTACTCCCAGGAGTCCCAGCAAGAGATGACAGAGACTTGGATTAGAGTGGCAGTGGTGGAAATGAAAGGGAGTAGATAAATAAGGTATTTTAGAAGTAGAATCGACAGTCCTGGTAATGGACTTTACTTGAGTAACTGAGTGGATAGTCATATCATTTGCTTAGGAATGGAAGACTGGGTAAGTATAGGTCAGAGGAGAAAAATCAAGGACTTTGTTTTCTACCTCATAAGTTTTAAATGCTTATTAGACATTCAAGTAGAGATGTCAAATAGGCAGCTGATCATGACTTTGGAACTCAGGAGAGAGGCCACATAAATGAGATGATGTGTGTGATTATATTTTTAACTTTAGCTTTCTATAACCTTGTATTTTAAGACAACAGCTTTATATTTCTTTCTACATTTCTTAGCATTTTTACTTATTAGTCTAATTGTAGATTTACCACCTGCCTTTTATTCTAACATTCTTTAAAAATATTAATGGCTAAATTGAAAATTAATCATTAATCTGGCAAGTCAATGGGATTGCATTGAATTAGAGCATATACATAGTCAAATTAAAAATGTTAAACAGTCTTTAACCAGAATACCTCCCCTAAATAATTTTTAACTCTGAAATTTCATGCATATTGTATCCATCTGTTCTATTATTTGTTTCATTTGCAAATAATTGTTTGGCTGTTTATTGTGCTAATCCAAATATCTGCAAATAATACTAAATATGACAGCTATTTTTAGAATTTATACTTTATAATTCATTTATAAGCCATACCACTTAAACACTAAGAAAAATATGTTGTATGTATATAATAAATAATCTCACTAAAACCCTAGTTATTACTGTTAATGACTAACCTTATGGACAGAATGTTTACCCATTGTTTATAAGTAATTGGGAAGAGCAATGCCAGTAGTTTATAGTACTCCTTAGTACTTTTTCTGTCAAAGAATGTATTTGGAATTTGTCTTTTCAAGCTAGCACTATGGATACTGTGGATCAAAATTAAATTTGTTTCTGTTGGTCTGTAGAATTTTAGACTTTGGTAGAGTACAGTTGTTTCCTGGAATGTCTTAAAAGATCTTGTTACCTTGAGAAGTCCAGCTGCCCAAAGCCCCAACTTCTGAAAATAGATTGTGGAGACAAGGAAGAAAACTATCACTAAGCTTTTTTGCTGGCAATGGTTTTTATATCTTTTTTGTAAATTTATCTATATAATTTACCTTGGTCTTTTCTTTTCCTCCAATAGGTGGTGTTACTATATTTGTGGCCTTATATGATTATGAAGCCAGAACTACAGAAGACCTTTCATTTAAGAAGGGTGAAAGATTTCAAATAATTAACAATACGTAAGTGTTGTGAATATTTTGTGAGGGAGAAATACTGACAGAAACTTGGTCTTTACTCTGACTGAGCTAGTTAATGATCTAGAGATGGGAATGAGGGGGAGGAGTTGGTCTTTGCCTCCTGGTTGCCTTTTAGTTTCTTTAGAAGTGTGGCATAATGCTACTTCTGTAACCAGAAACTATTACTCCTACAAATTGTACTGCTGTGATCCTACCACGAACAGTAGAGATTAAGAATGAAGAGTTTTTGGGGTATATGCAAGTACATTTCTTTTAAAAAAAAATCTTTATAAAGAGAATTTTATGTTCCTATTTCCTATTTATCCTAAGTACCACATCACTAAAGATTTTATTTCTTTCTCTTAAAAAAAAAAAAAAAAAAAAAGGAAAAAGGCTGGCTAATACATTCCAAAGTGGCCAGATTAAGCTACTTTTTCTTTATGTAACTGTTGGACTTTTTGTCATTCAGTGGCCCACCATAGAAAATTTGATTAGATTCCCTGTCTTCATTAGTAGGCATAACATCCACTTTGTAACTTTTGAAATAATGTATTCGTAGTTCCTTTGCATCTAGTCTTGTTTCCTTCCAGTCTTGTTCCCATCTGCTACCAGTTATCATTCTAGAACATAAAATATGATCATGTCTCTCTGCTTTAAAATCCTTCAGGAGCTACCAATTGCCTTCAAGATAAAACAAAAGCAGCAATAATAATGGCCTTAATTTACTGAGAATGTACTATGTGGCTCTCCCCCTTTCTCATTCCACAGTCTAGGCATACTGAATTATTTACAATTTTTTTTACACTGGGGTTTTTCACCCTCTTCATGCCAGCACATACTATTTCCTGTTTGTGGAATGACTTCATGCCTCCTGTTCCATATCTTTCTTTTACTGGCTAACTTTGTTCATACTCCAACATGTGGTTCATATGTTCTTTGTCAAGGAAATCTTTCTTGACGTTCCCCTCTTGCCCAGCCCAGCCCTCACCTCCTGCTGAATCAGGTGTCTCTTTCATGTGTTTACATAGCACCCTATGCAAACTCTATCACAATTTTGAATTATAATGTGTCATTTGCATGTCGTTCTTCTATACGTTAATTTTCAGCTTGGGGCAAAATCACCCAGAGGCTAATTTGGCAATGTCTAGGGACAGTTTTGGTTATCACAGGCAGGGCTGCTGCTGGCATCTAGGACTTAGAGGCTAGGGGTGCTCCTAAACATCTCACTGTGCGTAGGACAGCACCCCAAAACAAAGAATTCTCCAGCTCAAAGTAACAGTAATGCAAGGTTGGGAAACTGCCCTAGCCTGCAAGTTCCTTGAGGACAAGGACTCTTTATTTCTTTTTTTTTTTTTTTTTTTTTTACCGGGAGGTCCTGGGAATCGAACCCGGGACCCGGGTCCCTCCATATGGGAGACGGACGCCCAACCAGTTGAGCTACATCCGACCCCCTCTTTATTTCTTTATCTCTGTTTCAAGCACACCCTGTTGAAAAGTCTGTCATTAACAGATATTCAGTAAATGTTTTCGTGAAACAGTTGATGTTTAGCACAATCAAATGCAAAGTTGTCAGCTCATACATCTACTAGCAAAACTACAAACCAAATGTGAAATTTTATAACTATTTGAGTTATTAAAGAGTAAATTCTAGGGAGCAAATTCATCTCAAGCATTTATAAAATTTCAGTTTAAACAATACGTTTTCAATACTTATCATTGGCAAAGTAAAACATATATTTAATCTTTAGTAGTGGATCTTGTATATATATCTTCCTCACAAAAGCTGATAATATTTGTTCCTTTCAAATTAATTTTAGAAAAGTTAAGTCTTGTGTATTACAAACTACATGTAGTTCTCATGTTCTGACTTGCGATTTAATTTTAGTCTCATTTAAATATTTATGGATAACATTTTTGTAAATACATATTCAATATGTATATATATTTATATATAAATTTATATTATATATTTATATTAGATTTATATTATATAATCCAGAAATATATAATCCAAACTGTCATTGCCTGTTGCCAATATTTTGGCCATAAGAGTGTATGGCATCCTGATTTTTTGTCCCTAAAATGACTACAAAAGGACAACACAATTTTATGTCTGTAAAAAAAAAGCATTTGAGAGTAAAAAAAAAATGAAGTATTAATACATGCTCCAAACATTGATCAACCTTGAAAACATTATGCTAAGTGAAAGAAGCCAGTTACGAAAGACCACATATTGTATGATTCCCATTATATGAAAAGTTCAGAATAGGAAAATACAGAGAGACAGGAAGTAGATTAGTGATTGCCAAGAGCTGGGAGGCTTGGAAGGTGTGGAGGGAAGTAACTGCTTAATGACCATGGGGTTTCTTTTTGGGATGATGGAAATGTTCTAAAGTTGATTGTAGGGAAGCGGCTGTGGCTCAATCAGTAGGGCTCCTGTTTACCATATGGGAGGCCCCGGGTTCGGTTCCTGGGGCCTCCTGGTGAAGGCAAGCCTGCCCGCACGGCGTGGTTAGCTGACCCAGCGAGCACAAGCAGCAAGGGGGGGATAAATGAATAAATAAATAAAATCTTTAAAAAATAAATAAATAAATAAAATAAAATTGATTGTAGTGATTGTTGCACAACTCTGTGAATATACTGGAAACCAGTAAATTGTACTCCTTTTTTTTTTTTTTTTTTTTTAACATTTTATTTTATTTATTTATTTATTTTTTACCGGGCGGTCCCTGGGATCGAACCCAGGTCCCTCCATATGGGAGACAGATGCCCAACCGTTTGAGCCACATCCATCCCCCAATTGTACTCCTTAAATGGGGGAGTTTTATGGTATTCAAATTACATCTCAGTAAAGCTGTTAAAAAAGAAAGCATTCAGTCAAAACTGAGTAATTTGAAAGATTTACCTCCCAAATTGTTATATTCAGTATAGTTTATTGTCTAAGGTTGAAAGACATGTGGAAAAAAAGAGCTCTTATAACTAAAATTAATGTATTATCTATACTGTTTGTTTGGAGCAGTATGCATTTGTGCTTTGTTTAGTTTTTATTCCCTTAAATCATGTAAACTCTTTTTATTCTTTTAGCCTAATTTAGCAAATTAATGCATAACTTAAAAATGAAAGTAATACCTCTTGCATACTTCAGATACAAGACAACATTGCAAACTATTGTATCTTGGGAAATAGTCTCCCTTGTGGTAATTGTTGTTTTATGTATTGCAGGGAAGGAGACTGGTGGGAAGCAAGATCAATTGCTACAGGAAAGAATGGTTATATCCCTAGCAATTACGTAGCGCCGGCAGATTCCATTCAGGCAGAAGAGTAAGGCATTACTTCATATTTCATTAATTATTTTGAATTTTAAAATGCTGTAATGCACATTCTACTTAGCCACAACTTTACACACGCACAACATACCAGTCTTAATACAGATAATGTATCATATTAATGGGAGATGTTACTTGAAAATTAATAATTAATGCGATAGTGTCTGCTTAGAGTAATATCTTAATTGAATCTGCATTAATAATCCAGTTATTCCTTGTCTCTATCCTTTCTTATTTCACTTGTTTTTAAAATTATATTAACCCTTTTTATGTTCTGCAGACTATCACATTTACCTTCAGTTGTAGTATTTGTATCAGTGTTAATTTCTTGATTTAGGTAGTTGAACTGTGGGTATGTAGGGGGAATGATTCAGCATGTTTGCAGTTTACTCTTAATTTGTTCAGGAAAAAATATGTATGCACACATGTACATGTATATATGTTTAATATATATAGAGAGAATATATAATAAAGCAAATGTAGAAACCTGGGTGAAGGGTAAATGAGACATCTATGTACTATTCTTGTAAAAATTTTCTGTAAGTCTGAATAAATTTTGAAATAAAATGGTTTTTTTTTAAAAAGCATACTTTTAGGTCAAGTTGAGTTTATCCAGCATCCATAAATGCTACTTCATTTTCATATCATAACAATTAGCACAGTGCCTTATACATTGTAGTTGCTCTATCAATATTTGTTTGTCTTTATTGGCGATATGTAATTTGTCTCCACAGCTCTCTGTTCTCCTGTGGCACTTAATACTCCGTGTTTTGTTCTTTTGTCTTCTCCGCAAAAGCAGAAACTATTTTTATTCTCAAAACTTTATTAAATAAGACCCAAACTAATTTAGAATTCCTAATAATTTGGGTATGGTATACTTGCATCTTATTGAATAGAGATGATCACACTGTTGCTGGAGGTCCACTTCTCTTCCACCTACCATAGTCTTTTTTTTTTTTAAAGATTTTATTTATTTATTCATTTATCCCCCCCTTGCTGCTTGTGCTCGCTGGGTCAGCTAACCATGCCATGTGGGCGGGCTTTGCCTTCACCAGGAGGCCCCAGGAACCCGGGGCCTCCCATATGGTAAACGGGAGCCCTACTGATTGAGCCACAGCCACTTCCCTACCATAGTCTTAATAATTCCATCTATCACTAACAGAAAGGATCTGTCAGTCATTACTGCCTTGCCTTCTACTTTTTTACTCTTCTGTGTCTGCCAGGTGGAGTTCAAGAGACATATTGAAGAGTCAATACATAGAAATACTATGATAGAATCTTTTCTGACTTAGATTAATGTAATATTTCTATTTAATAAATAAAATCTTTGTGTTTTACTATATTTTAAGCTATTTCTGATAACAATTTAAAAATTTTACTTGACATTCTTTGTCATTCTCCCTACCCTACTTTGTTCTTTTTGATACTTCTGTATAATTTTTATGACCCTTACACCTTTCCAACTCAAAGCACTATTCATTTCTTTCCAGGTGGTATTTTGGCAAAATGGGGAGAAAAGATGCTGAAAGATTACTTCTGAATCCTGGGAATCAACGAGGTATTTTCTTGGTAAGAGAGAGTGAAACTACTAAAGGTATGAATACCATTATATTAATATTAGTATAAAAAATTTTATAGGCAGTATTTTGAGAAAGATACAGTACAAGTATTCATTTCCCCCTCCTAGGTGCTTATTCCCTCTCTATTCGTGATTGGGATGAGGTAAGAGGTGACAATGTGAAACACTACAAAATTAGGAAACTTGACAATGGTGGATACTATATCACAACCAGAGCACAATTTGAAACTTTGCAGAAATTGGTGAAACACTACACAGGTAGGTGAATATTTCAGTGGTAAAAATTATTTCCTCATGCTCTATTTTACGAGGCCAAAATCTATATCTCTCCTGTCTTAACATTTAGCACAGTTCTTCATACACAGTATGTGCTCAATAAATATATGTTGTATTCTGATTAGAAAATAAGGAACAGGTAATATTTGACTTATTACCTGAATTTGGTGTCTTGAATATAGGCTAAAATCAGTCTATCACCATTTGAGTCATTTGACTATCTAACCATGTAAAACTGTTTACATTGGCATTCCATTTCATAACATAAATACCAAGATAGATTGTATAAATAAATAAAAATAAAAGATTTTATTTATGGACACTTCTTAAGTAGGTAAAACTAAACACTTAACAAAAAGCTATGGCAGATGTTCTTTTGGGTTTCCTTCCTTTGCATGGGCTAGCCCACATAAGACTTCCTAGAATATAAATCCAATGAAATTTAGTCTGCAGAAACATTTTTCTTTCCCTGATATCAACCCATAGCAACTATAGATATTCTTCAGTATGTCAAGGATTTTTGAAAGGTATTCAATATTAGTCTTATATCTCAAAACTTTTACTGTCAATTTATGATCTAAATGGATCTGAAAGTCCTTAAATGATTAATACTAGAGGAGAAGAAGTTTCCATGGCAATTTCTTCTTCAACAACTAGTTGTAAACTGAGTCTGTCAAGTCACTATTAGTCGTGCCAGTTATCAAAAGTTTTACCAGGCAATGGCATAGGGAATTTTTGTGGTTACTTGTTGAGAATGGAAGGGAAAGTGTCTCAATAAGAAAGACTGTAAAAGCTGGATTCATAAGTCAAGCTATTATGAATCTGGAATCCCCTGCCTTTGTATCTTCCTTATTTAAAAACCAATCCCCCTGAATGAAGGGCTTTTTCCTTGATTTTTGGTATGCTTCTTATATTAGTGGCTATTAGAAATAACAATTAACAGTAGCATTCTCTTTGGGAAGAAATAAAACAAAATAGTCAAAAGTACATCTTTAGGGAAGCGGCTGTGGCTCGATCAGTGGGGCTCCCGTTTACCATGTGGGAGGCCCCGGGTTCGGTTCCTGGGGCCTCCTGGTGAGGGCGGGCCCGCCCGCACGGCGTGGTTGGCTGACCCAGCGAGCACAAGCAGCAAGGGGGGGGATAAATGAATGAATAAATAAAATAAAATCTTTAAAAAAAAAAAAAAAAAAGTACATCTTTGGAGGCAGACAGACATGAATTTGAATCCCTGCTCCATTACTTACCAGCTGTGTGACCTTGAGAAAGTAGCTTAAGTTTTCCAAGCCTCATTTATATGAGATACTTACAAAGTCCTGAATTGACAAAATATCTGGAACAAAGTAAGTATGCAATAAATAATAACTTTAAAATATATTTAACAAGATGTTTTACTTTTTATATATACTTCACATGTTTTACTTTTTTATATACAATTTCCTTTTTGTGTATATGCTTTTAGAGTAAAACTGATAGTATAGTACTGCAATTTTAACTTTGTGAAACATTGATATATGTACCTTAATTTTTATAAGTAATTAATTTCACAGTATAGTTTATTCATTTATCTAGATCATGCTGATGGTTTATGCCATAAGTTAACAACTGTGTGTCCAACTGTGAAACCCCAGACTCAAGGTCTAGCAAAAGATGCTTGGGAAATCCCTCGAGAATCTTTGCGACTAGAGGTTAAACTAGGACAAGGATGTTTTGGTGAAGTGTGGATGGGTAAGAAGCTTAAGCTTTTGTTTTTTGTGATCGTTTAGCCATAGATTAAAATGCCACAATTTATGATAATTTAAAATGTCTCAATAGTTAAGGTAACTGCTGTTCACTGATGTTTGTTCTAAAATCCCTTACCGTATAGATAAAAATAGTTAAAATATGTTGTTTCTCTAGGAACCTGGAATGGAACCACAAAAGTAGCAATCAAAACACTAAAACCAGGTACAATGATGCCAGAAGCTTTTCTTCAAGAGGCACAGATCATGAAGAAATTAAGACATGATAAACTTGTTCCACTATATGCTGTTGTTTCTGAAGAGCCAATTTACATTGTCACTGAATTTATGTCAAAAGGTATGTGTGTTTTCCTGAACAGATTAATAACTCTTAGAGTATTCATATTGATATGTATTTTTAAAAAACAAGTCTTCATTTCGATTTTTATGCATTTAAATTTTTGCTGTATAATATTTTCTAATATAAGTTTTTACGTAGACATTTTTTTAAACTTTATTTTGTACGTTTAATAAGTGAAAATATAAACAATTAAAAACTAAAAAGTAGGGAAGCGGCTGTGGCTCAATCAGTAGGGCTCCCGTTTACCATATGGGAGGCCCCGGGTTCGGTTCCCGGGGCCTCCTGGTGAAGGCAAGCCCGCCGGCATGGCGTGGTTAGCTGACCCAGCGAGCACAAGCAGCAAGGGGGGGATAAATGAATAAATAACTAAAAAGTAAACACAGATGAATAAATATATACATTTCTCAATTAAATATAATGGATACATATACATTTTTTTTTTAATCAAACAATATGTTACACAATATATTTGGTTCATAGTAACGCATTCATACAGTATTTGTATATAGACATTTGAAAAGAAGAAATTTGACGTTTGCTTAATGGAAAAGTTAGTGATTAGTTCCAGTTATGTAGAGGCTAATATAAAGTTTAAAAAGAGAACTAGGTGAGCAGAATTTATTTTGAAAGGTTTGACTAAGGGAAATGGAATAGGTAGAAAAGTTAAAAAGGAAAAAAAAATACATATTTAATTAAAATGATGCAATGAGAAAGATAG
The DNA here is from genome assembly GCA_026826555.1 of Tolypeutes matacus. Lineage (NCBI taxonomy): Eukaryota > Metazoa > Chordata > Mammalia > Cingulata > Chlamyphoridae > Tolypeutes > Tolypeutes matacus. The sequence continues at coordinate 11,477,570 of JAKSZT010053813.1, forward strand.
GTATATCTTTAGTACTAAAGCAAAGAAGTCAAGTAAAGGAAATTATCTTTTTTTAATATAGATATACTCCTTGTTCTCAGGATTCTAGATTCTTACAACATTGCCATTGAAATTTCTACATTCCCCCAAACCCCAAGCTTAGGTCTTCATTAACAGAATTGGTTAGGGCCAGGATATGCAGAAGGGAAGATTGACGCCCTTCCCCCTTTTTCCTTATGCTAATGTTGCTTTAGAATAGGCATTAGTAAGTAATGGCAGCCACATTTTCTGATAATCGTCCTTTATTTGTTTTTCTAGTTGCTTCATGTACTAATTCTTAATTCATTCTCTGTATTAAGGTTGAGAATGAGCTTGGACATACTCATTCTTTGGTTAGTTGGATATATGTTGAGTTTCTAGTTGTTACTTGGCAGGCATAGTTAAGAGCAGTTATTAACCCACAATCCAAATGCATTTGCTTTACAAACATTGGAGTGTTCATTTTGAACCATGCACTGTACCGGATGTGAGGAAAGTAGGGTAAGGTATATTCCTTACCTTCAAGTAATTTATCTTTTTAATGCCCCCAGAGATACCCCCAAAATAATAATTTCACTCTGGGAGGAAACCACAGAAGATCATATATTCAGTGGTCTAAATGAAGATATATACACAGTGTATCTCTCTCAGAATGACCACTGCAATTTGTTTTTAATCATTTGTATTTCTAAAATTAACAAATATGATGACAGGCCCAGTTTTTTACCCATCTTGAATTTTTATCTCCTCTTTTACTCTTGGCCAATGATGTAGTTCCATCTAGTGGTGACATAAGCAACTACAAGCTACCTCTTTGCAGTAGGAAATTTTTCTCCCCCAAAATGGACTAACACCAAAAGTTAAGAACTATCATAGCCTATTAGTTGATAGCCAAAACATACCTAGAGCTCTAAAACACATGAGCAGGAAAGAAAACACATTGGAAGGAATTTCTCCTTCAAATAACTGCCAAAATGCCATTTCAAAGAGTACATTGGATGGGCTAAAGGAGGAAGGAAGAAGAGGGACAAAAGGAGAAAGCTTCAGTCAAGATATTGGTAGCATAAAAAAAATGGGTGTAAGACTGATGGGCCATTTAGATTTGTGTATTGATTTTTAAGGTTTATTTAATGGGGGAACATGGTAGAATTCTGTATTGTCAAATCACTGCATTAGGATTATTTCCAGGTAGGATTATTATTTGGAATATAAGGTCATAAAGTCCCTTTTAGTTTTGAAACCCTGTGACTCCCTACCTTGGTGTTCATGTACTTAGCAGTGGGCTGTCTGCAGTCTCTTCAAACTCAGTGCCTCAAGTGCCCCAACGTAAACCCATTTTCTCACAGGATATGGTAAATATCATAAAAAATTATTAAACTGTACTGTCTAAATTATAAACTATACTGTAAACCAAAAACAAACAAACAAACAAACAAAAACCATTTTCTGATCAGACAGATCTTCTTGTTGCCCTTTGTTCCATGATCTTGTTTATGTTATTTCTTCTACTTGGAATTTGTTTTCCCTAATTCTTGACCAGTACACTAACTATATTTCCTTCACATTTTATTTAAGCCTGGTGTTAGAAGCCTTGTGTTATTATCCCAATCTGTGGTAGGCAGCAGTAGGGACTGCAACCTGGGCTTCTGGTGCAGGGTAGGCTTTAAGACCCAATCCTCCGAAAGCCTAGGGTATTTGTGGTCTGATTGATGATCACTGCTTTTGATCAGCTACTTCAGACTCCTATGGCTCTGAGGGTAGCCATTGTTTTAACCCCCTTCAGGCAAAAGAGACAGAGGAGTGGCAGTACCTTCACACACACCCTCCCCCTTTCTTTTTCCATTCCCCATTTGAGAACAAAAATAATTTGTAAAAGTCATAAGTTCATGGCTCCAGCCCTCAATAACAATAACAAAAACAAACAAACAAAAAACTAGCAATCCCAGAGAAGTGGAAGAACTATATTTCCAGAATTATAACAACATAGTACTCAGAATGTCCAGTTTTCAATAAAAAAATTACAAAGCACTCTAAGAAACAGGAAAAAAAAGCATTTGCCAGAAACCATCCCTGAAGAAACTCAAACATTTGGAGCTATTAGCAAAGACTTTAAATCAACTGTCTTAAGTATGTTCAGTAAGCTAAAGGAATTATACAAAGAACTAAAGAATATTAGAAAAACATTGTACAAAATAAAGAGATGGGTATTATTTAAATGAGCCAAACAAATTCTAGAGCTGCAAAATACATTAATTGAAAGGAAAATGTCATAAGACATATTCAACAGCAGATTTCAACAGGCAGAGGAAAGGATCAGCAAACTTGAAGACAAAACAACTGAAATTATCAGTGTGAGGAGCAGAAAAAAAAAGTAATGAAGGAAAATGAACAGGGACTGAGGGACCTCAATCAAGCATACCAATGTATGTATCATTGGAGTCCCAGAAGAACAAGATGTGAGAGAGAAAGGGGCAGAAAAAATATTTGAGAAATGCCTAGAAACTTCCCAAATCTGATAAAAGATATGTATATACACTCCCAGGAAGCTCAACAAACTTCAAGCAAGATAGACTCTAAGAGATCTTCATTAAGACACATTATGCCTAAATTGTCAAAATCCAGAGGCAGAGGAATCCCCTATGAGATTAACAGCATATTTCTCACCAGAAACCATGGAGGCCAGAAGACAGTGGGTGGCATATATAAAGTCCTTCATTTCCAGAAGACTCACTGTACAAGAAGCACTAAAGGGAGCCCTTCAGGCTAAAATAAAAGAACATTAGACAGTAACACGAAGCCCTAAGAGAAATAAAGAACATTGGTAAAGGTAACTAGATAGGTGAGTATAAAATCCTGTATTATTGTACTTTCAATTTGCAACTGATTTTCTCCCCATATGACTTAGCTGGCAAATTTGTAAATTAACATTTTAAATGTATATTAATGGACATACAATTAGTATAAAGATGTAATCTGAAACAACAGCAATTTAAAGGGGTGGGACAGAGATATATAGGAGTAGAGTTTGTGTGCTACTGGAACTAGATTGGTACTAGTCAAACTAGGTTGTTAGTAGTTTAAGATGTTCATTGTAATTACAAAGATAACTACCAAGAAAATATCAAAAAAATACAGAGAAAAAGGTAAAAAGAAGGGAAGCAAAATGATACACTACAAAAAAGTAACTAAATACAAAAAAAAGGCAGTGATAGAGTAATTGAGGAACAAAAAACATACAAAACCATAAAGAAAGCAAATAGCTAAATGGCAGAAGTAAATCCTTCTTGGTTATTACTTTAAATATTAGTGAATTAAATCCCCCTATTAAAGGCAAAGATTGGTAGTAATCATGATCCATTTATATGCTTTCTATCAGAGCTCACTTTAGTTAGACACAGAGAGATTGAAAGTAAAAGAACAAAAAAAGATATACCATGCAAACAGTAATCAAAAGGAAGCTGGTGTGGCTATATTACTGTCAGATAAAATAGACTTTAAGTAAAAAGGTTAGAGACAAAGAAGGAAATTATATAATAATAAGAAATTTAATCCAGCATGAAGATATAATAATTATAAACATATGTACCTCACAACAGAGTCACCAAATATATGAAACAAAAATTAACAGAATTGAAGGGAAAAATAGTTCTTTAATAATAACTGGAGACTTCAATATACCACTTTCAATAATGGATAGAATATCTAAACAGAAGATCAATAAGGAAATACAGAGGAATTGAATAACACTATTAATCAGTTTAGACCTATTGGATATATATAGAACACTCTACCCAACAACAGCAGAATACACATTCTTCCCAAATGCACATGAAACATTTTCCAGGGTAGACCATAAGTTAAGCCAAAAATAAAATCTTAACAAATTTGAAGACATTGAAATCATACAAAGTATGTTCTTGGACCACAATGGAATAAAGCTAGAAATCAATAACACAAGGAAAACTGGAAAGTTTGAAAATATGTGGAAATTAAACAATACACTCTTAAACAACCAGTGGGTCAAATAAGAAATCACAAGGGAAATTAGGAAATATCTTGAGATGAATGAAAACAAAAACACAAAACTTCAAACTTTATGGGATGCAGCAAAGGCAGTGCTCAGAGGGAAATGTATAGCTCTAAATGCCTATGTAAAAAAAGGAAGAAAAATCACAAATCAGTAACCTAAATTCACACCTAAAAACCAGAACAAAAACAAACTAAACCCAAAGTTGATAGAAGGAAGGAAATAAATAGTAAAGATTAGAGCAGAGATAAATGAAATTGAAAATTGAAAAATAATAGAGGATCAACAAAACAAAGTTGTTTTTTAAAGATATATAAAATCAACAAACGTTTAGCTAAACTAACAAAGAAAAAGAGAGAGGACACAAATAACTAAAAGCAGGAATGAAAATGAGGACATTACTACTGACCTTAGAAAAATAAAAAGATTATAAGAGGGTCCTATGAACATTTATATGCCAACAAATTAGAAAACCTGGATGAAATGGACAAATTCCTAGAAACATACAAATTGCCTAATCTAATGCCAGAAGAAATAAAAAATCTCAACAGACCTATGACAAGAAAAGAGATTGAATCAGTAATATAAAACCTCTCAACAAAGAAAAGTCCAGAACTGGATAGTTTCACTGATGAATTCTACCAAACATTTTAAAATGATTTAACACCAGTCCTGCTCAAACTCTTCCAAAAAATAGAAGAGGAAGGAATGCTTCTTACCTCATTCTGTAAGGCCAGCATTACCCTAATACTAAAGCCAGACAAAGACAACACAGCAAAAGAAAATTACAAACCAATATCCCTTATGAATGCAGATGCAGAAATCCTCAACAAAATACTGGCAAACTGAATCCAACAGTATGTTAAAAGGATTATACACTATGACCAAGTGGGATTTATCACAGGAATGCAAGGATGGTTCATTATAAGAAACTCAGTTATGGACTCAGTGGCAGCCTCTGTGTAGACTGGACTTCTCTCACTCACGCGCCTCACTCGGCTTCCTGTGCAACCATGTCTGCCAAACTGATATGGCTGAGATTGAGAAATTTGATACATCGAAATTGAAGAAGACAGAAATACAAGAGAAAAATCCACTGCCTTCCAAAGAAGCGATCAAACAGAAGCAGGCTAATTGTAATGAGGCGTGCACCACCAAAATACACTGTATGTTCCACAAGCATTACCTTCTTATTTTACTTCTTTTAGCTGCTAACTATAAGGTGCAAAGAGGTTGGATCAAGTTAAAATGAGTGTGTTGCCCCTTTTCACATCAAAGAATCAAGAACTACTGACAAGGAAGTCCGCGCCTGCCTCTCCCATCTGCCTGTCTGGCTGGCAGGGAAGGAAAAGAACTTGCGTGTTAGTGAAGGACGACAGTGGAATCTAGAGTAAAATCAAAAGTTGGTCCAAGGTGTCCTACAGGCTGTAAAATGCAGTTTAATCAGAATGCCATTTTTTTTGTTCAAATGATTTTAATTATTGGAATATACAATTTTTAAAATATGCAAATAAAAGGTTTTAAAACCTGAAAAAAAAAAAAAGAAACTCAATATAATATACCATGTTAATAGTATAAAGGGGGGAAAAAAACCACATAATCATCTCTACAGAAAAGGCATTTAACAAAATCCGACATCCTTTCATGATAACAGAACAATCTGAAAAGGAAATCAAGAAATTGATTCCATTTACAATAGCACCTAAAAGAATAAAATACTTAGAAATAAATTTAACCAAGAAGGTAAAAGACTTGTACACTGAAAATTACAAAACCTTAGGAAAGAAATTAAAGAAGATCTAAATAAATGGAAAGATAACCTATGTTCATGGATTAGAAGACTTAATATTGTTGAGATGTTAATATTGCCTAAAGCAATCTACAATTTTTTTTAAGAGGGATAAAAATGTTTTAATTGTTGAAATACGTTGGTAAATTGAGTAATTTACACTATAGTACCAAGTAGAGACATATGGTCATTAACAAAGAATTTTCCAACTATTCCACTAACCATCACAAGTCCTTGAAAACAGTATAGAACTAACATGATAAGGTGTCATGATTATACAAAGGTAGAGTGATAGACTCAATGACTAGGAAGTATCTGTAATGACATAAGCCTTTGAGTAAGAACATAAGATTTACTCAAAATGTACATATGGCATGCAAATTTGGTTTATTTTAAAGTATTACAATATAATTCATTGTTCCTAATAAGGAAAATTTTCTGACATTTAAATAAAGTCAAAAACCAAATAGAAAAAAGGGAAAGTGATTGTAATAAGAATCCACTTATGATTTTACAGCTAAAAATTAATGTGAAGTAGAAATAGTGAAAGATAACAGACAAACATATTACTTTAGATAATTCATTTATAGAGCCTGATTATTATAAGTTATAATAGAGTAAGAATTTTATTATTTAAAAACTATCAAAAAAGTATCCGAAAAGGAGTGATCTTCATGAACTGTGTTGAATGGTCAGGGTACAAATGCTGGTATGAATGGAAATGCAAATCAAAACCATAATGAGATACCGTTTCCATCCACTAGAATGGCTGCTATTAAAAAAAAAAAAAATAGAAAATAACAAGTGTTGGAGAAGATGAAGAGAAATAGGAATACTTCTTCATTGCTTATAGCAATGTAAAATGGTACGGCTGCTGTGGAAGACAGTTTGGCATTTCCTCAGAAAGCTAAGCCCTATGACCTGGCAATCCTTCTTCTAGGTGTATTCCCCAAAGAATTGTAAGCAGGGAGTCAAACAGATACTTGCACACTGATGTTCAAAGCAGCATTATTCACAATTGCCAAAAGATGAAAGCAACCCACAGATGAATGGAAAAATAAAATGTAGTATGTACATACAATGGAACATTATTCAGTCATAAAAAGTAATGAAGTCCTGATATATGCAACAATAGGGATGACTCTTGAAGACATGTAGAGTGAAATAAGCCAGACACAAAAAGACAAATATTTTATGATCTCACTGATGTGAAATAATCAGGATAAGCAAACTCAGAGTTAGAATATAGAATGTAGGTTACCATGGACTGAGTTGGGGGTAAGGAATGGGAAGTTAATGCCTAATTTGTACAGAATTTCTATTTGGGTTAATTGTAAAGTTTTGGAAATGTATGATGGTGTTGGTAGCACAACATTGTGAGTGTAATTAACAGCACTGAATTATATATGTGAAAGGTGGTTAAAAGGGGAAATTTTAAGTCAGATATGTTACTGGAAAAAAAATTAAAAGGTAAAGCATAGGACCTTATAACAGTGAACCCCTGTTGTAAACAATGGACTATAGTTAATAGTACATGTAGCCGTTGGCCAATTTGATGTGATTAGGAATTCCAAAAATATAATTGGATCATGCTTGTAAACCAATCTGTTAATCTGGGCATGATTAGGTTATGATTAGGGTGCTGAGCCCCACCCCTTGTTGGGTGGGGAATCAAATATAAAAGGCATGGCAAGAACAGTTTTGAGCAGCAGTCTTTTGAGAAGCAGTTTTGATGTTGGAAAGAAGGCCCCAGAAGAAGAGAAGCAAACCGTTTGCCTGATCGTCTACAGCTGACCTTGTGGAGGAAACAGGAGCTAAGCCTAGAGAAAAACGCAGCCCCAGGAAGAGAGGAACCCCAGAAGCCTGAACCCTGGCAAATGCCGGCAGCTGTCTTTCTCTAACACGTGGCAATGGACTGTGGTGAAAGAAGAAACGTAACGCTTTATGGCCTGGTATCTGTGGACTTCTACCCCAAATAAATACCCTTTATAAAGACCAACCCATTTTTGGTATTTCACATTAGCACCCCTTTGGCTGACTAATACTGTACAGTTATAAAAATATTCTTTCATGAATTATGACAAGTGTACCACACTAAGGCAAGCTGTTAATAATAGGGTAGGTACAGCTTATTGGATTCACCCTGGACAACTAACAAGGAGATGATGATGGACATCAACAACAGAGAAAGTCTGCAACTGCAAGCAAGATAGTATCATCCATCTTCCCCATGGGATATAAGCCCCCCTCTCAATTAGAGGTGAAGTGGACATCACCATCCCAGAATCCTCAGGATTGGGGAATGAATTATGGACTAGAGTAGATTTACTGGTATTCTACTATAGACATATTGTGATTCTAGCAATAGAAGAAATTACAACAATGATGTGGAGCCAGTGGCCACTGGAGGCTCTAGGGGCAGGGAAAGGGGAAAACAGTTGTAATGCGGGGGCTTTTGCGGGACTTGGGAATCGTCCTGAATGACATTGCAACAACAGATATAGGCCATTTTATATCATCACATAACATGCAGAACTGTGTGGGAGAGTGTAGACTAAAATGTGAACTATCGGTCCATGCTTAATGGCAAAGCCCCAGGATGTGTTTATAAATTGCAGTGAATGTGCCACACTAATGAAGGATGTTTATGTGGGAGGGTGTAGGAAGTGTGGGGAGTGGAGCATATGGGAATCCCTATATTTTTTGTGTAACATTTATGTCATCTCAGTATCTTTTTAAAAATAAAAATAAAAAAACTATTTAAAAAAAATAATGGGTAGGATTTTGGGGAATAAATTACACCCTAATGTAAACTATGGACTATAGTAAGTACTACAATTATAATACTCTTTCATCAATTGTAACAAAGGAACCACACTAATACAAAGTGTTAATAAATGTGTGTATGTGGGGGGGGGTATATGGGAACACTGTGTTTTACACGATTTTTCTGTAAACGTATGATTCTCTTATTTAAAAAAATTTTTTTTAAACACTGAAAAATATATAAGGTCTAAAACTACTTTTTGGATCAAAATTGAGACCACTGATCGTGATTAAAGAGAGGAAAGAATGCCTCTAGCCTGGTGAGGTTATTGTACTTGCCCTTTGTTCTTACATTATCAGGAGAAGTTTTAAATTTTTCTTTTAGGGTCCTCTTCTAGAATCTTGAAAGATAATTATTCAGAAAATCCAAAGCTACAAAAAATATTAAAGAATGAGAGGCTAAAAAGTTTTGTATTGTGGTTTGGTGATTTGTTTAAGATTGAGGGATATATTTGTTTCAATCCTAATTTAAGATTTCCTTATTTTCCTTGAATATCTCCTTACTCTTACAGGGAGTTTACTAGATTTCCTTAAGGAAGGAGATGGGAAATATTTGAAGCTCCCACAACTGGTTGATATGGCTGCTCAGGTACTTGTATATGTACATGTATCAATTTGTATTGAAATTATATATTAACAGTGTAGAATAATCTTTGCAGAATATTATAGTTTGTACAGTAAAGTCAAAGAATTTTAGCACTGAGGAAGGATAATCCAATCTGAAGTTACAGATAATGTAGTTTCTGAAAACTAGAGGTATCTAAAATGCACATAACTTGTTAGTAACAGAACCAGTATTAGAACCAGGCATATAACTCCCCATCCAGTGCTATTATCCTTATTATAGGGCCTTTTAGAATATGCATCCACAAATATAAAATTTGTATTTAATTTATGTATTCAACAGATCCATATTAAGAAAATAAATGATTGCTGTTACAAAGAAAATGTTGTAAATCTAAAGTGTATGCTGGATTTTTAAAATATATATTCTAAAACAAGAATTAAGTTCCATTTATACAGTTAAAAATTGACTAGGGGGATGTTTTTACTCTTCTGAATTTTTGTTTTTATATATAAAGTGAAACTATTAAAAGTTTCTATTCAGATACATGGTAGGTGTTTGAGGCACCTTTTATTGGCTTTGGTTGACTTGTTGGTTCTAGGAGTCATCTCTCGGTGAGCCTCCAAACACCCACAGAATCTGGCAGTTTGGGGAAACTTTATACTGAGAAACCATACACATGAGACTTTAGCACATGCCAGGCCTGATCCACACTTCTGAGTTCAAGACTATGGTAGGAGTTGACAAACCTTTTATGTAAAGGGCCAGTAAATATTTTAGACTTTTGGGACCACATATAGTCTCTATCATATATTCCTTGTTTTTTGTTTTCTTCCCAGCACAGACACAAACAGGCTGTGGGTCATATTTGGTCTGCAAGCTGTCATTTGCCTCTCTCTATTTTGTGGTTAAGATTTTTGTCACCAGGACATCTTAGATTGGTGCCTGATAGGGACCTTGATGGGCTTGTGTCCAGAGGCACTAAATAGCCCAGTATTTATCTTCTCTCTTAACACAGGACATTATGCCACAATGGAGACTAGATGTACTGGGTGGTTGAAAATCTAGACCTTTAGTCTAGGTGTCAGGTCTTTGAAATCTTCACTTAGCCTGCTTTTTTATTACAATATTTTCTGTTTTCTCTCATCTGCTACCGACTATGCCATGTTAACATTATCTCTATTTGAGTTATATGACTTTTTTCAGTGATCTGACTGAGCACAAACCAAAATCATGATCTTTCTGCTTCCCTTTGTATCATGTCTTTTTCTTTCTTTCTAAGATTGCTGATGGCATGGCTTATATTGAAAGAATGAACTATATTCACCGAGACCTTCGGGCTGCTAATATTCTTGTAGGAGAAAATCTTGTGTGCAAAATAGCAGATTTTGGTTTAGCAAGGTTAATTGAAGACAATGAATATACAGCAAGACAAGGTAAAATTACTTTTTAATGAATGCTTGTAACCTAATATTCTATAGATTTTCTTATTTAATATTCTTTTGAACATACAGAATTTTATAGACTAAGAATAGTTCTAAGTTCCCTCATGAGAGTCATATAGAAACATTGTTTTTAGTCATATATGTATATACAGTAAACAATACCATGACTTGTTGATAGCCATTTCCCCCAAGGAAGAATTTGACTGGGTGTTCTTTGCTTTATAAATATATAGAGTTCTTTGCATTATAAATATAGAGTTCACTCCTTTTTATACTCCTTTTGGCATACCAATACATTACAAATGTTTTTTTGTTTTGTTTTGTTTTTTAATTTTTACTGGGGGTCCCAGGGATCGAACCCAGGTCCCTCCATATGGGAGATGGAGGCCCAACCATTTGAGCCACATCTGCCCCCACAAATGTTTTTTAATTCCTCTCATAACAAAGTTCATGAACCATCTATATTTTACTACACAAAGGACCAAAAAGATTACGATGTTTAAAGATAATATAGTAATAAATAGCTTATATTTTTTTAAATTTGTGTAAAGGCTTTGGAAACCATTTCTACTCCAGATTTAAATAATCTTATTATATATAAAATTGTGGTAAATAAAAGCATCTGGCTTATTGATATTAAAGAGTAAATGCAGGGACCTTGTGGAAATTAACATAGGTTGACATAGGTTGATTCTACTATCTGGTTTCTCTGTCTCTAAGCACACTTGTGAACACTTAATATGAGAGGTGACATAACATATGCAGAGTATGAGCTTTTAAATCCCTGTTCTATCTCTTATTAGCCAAGAGATCTCAACCAAGTTATCTCTATTTTACAACACTTCCAGATTTGAAGTTATTTATATGTATGTGTATATAAGACTCTTAAAATCTTATTTCCACTACAACTATATAAGCTTCATGAAGGCAATGTTTTTATGTCCCCCATAACAATTAGCATATTACTTTGGACATAGAAGGAATATACTAAATATTTGAACAAATTAATATGGATTTTTTTTTTTTTTTTTTTTTTAATTTCTCTCCACCCCCTTGTTGTTTTTCACTTGCTGTGTCTGTTCGTCTTCTTTGTCTCTTTAGGAGGCACTGGGAGCCGAATCCGAGACCTTTGATGTGGGAGGGAGGTCCTAATTGCTTGAGCCACCTCCACTCCCTGCTTCTTTGTTGTGTCTCTCATTGTTTTTCCTCCCCGCTTCTCTTGTTGTGTCATCCTGTTGCGTCAGCTCACTGTGCCTACTCGTCGCACCAGCTTGCTATCTTTAGGAGGCACCAGGATCCAAACCAGGGACCCTCCCATGTGGTAGACGGGAAGCCGTAGCCTGAGCCACATCTCCTTCCCAATATGGGCTTTTAAAAATGATTGTACAATGACATTTTTCAGAAAACTACCACAAAATAGAAAAGAGATTATGGTTGAAAAGCAGTACACATTAGAACCCAGCAGAATATGCCTTCATCAATCAATAGCTAGCTAAAGCTACTAAGTGCCAGACTGGCTGTATTTTAAAAACTTACAGATCCTGTAATCTACATTGTTGGCTGCTTCTCTATTTTCTTGCAAGTTTTCTTTCCCCACCACCAACTCTCTTTTTTTATGTCATTTTGTCAAGAACAAATACGATTTATTTTAATGCAAATTTTAAAAATTAAGGAATTTTTCCCCACATAGGTAGTAATTTTGAAGAATTTGACACTGTTGACATATACAGTAAGAATATTGACAAAAGATTAGTCCCTTTAATGTCATATTTACACAAATACACTTTTCAAACAATTTACTTAAGGTTTTCAATATTGTTTTAGGTGCAAAATTTCCAATCAAATGGACAGCTCCTGAGGCTGCACTATATGGTCGATTTACAATAAAGTCTGATGTATGGTCATTTGGAATTCTACAGACAGAACTGGTAACCAAGGGCAGAGTACCATATCCAGGTATGCTTATATTTCCTTAGCTCTTGCTTATCCCATCAGTGACTTTAACTGGGGTTTAATAGAGAGCCAAAATATAAGGGGGTGGGGAGGGGGAGAAGGCCTTTATTTCTTCTCTCTCTCTCTCTCTCTCTCTCTCTCTCTCTCTCTTTTGGCATTAGATGGACAGCCACCAGTGAGAGTCAAAATCTTTGAGATAAGGCAAGCACATGAGGTGTGCCCCACATTCACCTCAGCTTTCTCTCTTAGGGCATTTTCCAAAAGGGTCATTTATTTCTACCCTTCTGAAAGATGATAAGCATATCTTAACTATCCTGGGCCATCTTTTTTTCCCCCAAAATAATTTTTTTTATTGCTATATTTTATACATATATATTTACCCTGTTTTCCTCAATACACTCTTTTCTTTTGAAAAGACCTTTTTCATGTTTTATTTCTCCTAGCAAAACATACTTACAAACCTTAATTAATTAATTTATTTATTTTTTATTTTACCGGGAGGTCCCGGGGATCGAACCCAGGTCCCTCCATATGGGAGACGGACGCCCAACCAGTTGAGCCACATCTGCCCCCACAAACCTTTATTTAAATAATGTATCTGTTATTATTAGAGAGGAAAAATAAAAATGTTTCCCTCTCAAAAATATGAAATTTATATATAGCTTCTAAACGTGAGGGAAATTTTTAACTTACCTGAAATTCAGCTACAAATTGAATATCCTTTTTTTCTGTTTTTGTTGTTTTTTTGTTTTGTTTTTTTTTGAGGTACCAGGGTTAGGGATTGAATCCCAGACCTCGTATGTGGGAAGCCGGCGCTCAACCACTGAGCTACATGGGCTCCCCCAAGTTGGTTTCTTCATTTGTTTGCTTTTTGGTTTTTGTTTTTTAGGAGGTACTGGGGATCGAACTCAGGACCTCATATGTGGGAAGCAGGCACTCAACCACTGGAGCTACATCTGCTCCCCTGAATATTCTCTTAAGCTGATACTTCTTAAACTTTTATACTGAAGTATCCCTAAGTGAAAGCATATAAAATTCAGTCCTCAGGAAAAACTATTATGTTAATCCTATGACTTTCCATATTACCTAGCATATCCTTCTTCCCTAAATACCTCCAGCTTTAAATATCATGTCATTAAATTTTATTACCCCCTTTCCCTTGTTGTGGCTGTTACCTGCTGATACTGAACATTCTTCCCAGAGAAGAGAGAGTCACAGAGAAGAATCCCAAAAATTCTGTTTAAAAATTCCCTTCGAGTCCTTAGTCAGCTCCTAATCTTTACATTTACAGGGTGAGACTCTGGGAGGCCCAGCAGAAAATAGTCACTAGAGGCTGGGGAGCTGAGCAGAAGTCAGAAGCTACAGATTCCTAGGGAGTTCTTTCCCAGCCAAAGTGGCAAGACTTTGGTGAATACTCTAGACCTTTTGTTGCGACCCCAGATAAGCCATGCCCTAAGAGAAAGAACAAAACTGAAATAGACATGAAACAACAAAAGCGAAAACCAAACCATGACAAGATCTAGGTGATCTGCCAGTTATTTAACTACCTGTTAGAATAAAACTTAACATCATTTAGAGAAAGATAACATGATCCAGAGAATCTACAATGTATGATTTACAGTTTCTAGCATAAAAATTATTAGACTTGTGAAGAGGAGGAAATGATGATAATCAAGAGTTAAAAGCCGGGAAGCGGCTGTGGCTCAATCAGTAGGGCTCCCGTTTACCATATGGGAGGCCCCGGGTTCGGTTCCCGGGGCCTCCTGGTGAAGGCAAGCCCGCCCGCACGGTGTCGTTGGCTGACCCAGCGAGCACAAGCAGCACGGGGGGGGGGATAAATGAATAAATAAATAAAATCTTTAAAAAAAAAAAAAAATTTCAGATAAAGTCAGGCTATAAACAATTTGTAGATTACCAGTTTTTAAAGAGGTAAAAGATATACCTATATAATTTCTTTGATGATTTGAGGAGGCTTCTGAAAGGACACCAGACATGTAACAAAAAAAATATCAACTGTGGGCTCTTCTCACAACAGGCTACCCATTTCAAAGCAATAGCTTCTGTTAATTAGTCTTATTTTGGGATAATGACCTTGGCAAGTACAAACAGGTATAAAATGATTAAATGTATTGTTACAGTGCCAGATACCATGTGATTGACAGCCTTAGAATCTTTCTATCTCCTTTTCTGCTGTGGAGTAGAGGAGAGAAATTAGATTTTCTGCTATGCTGAGGAAAGTTTAATATCTTATTTTGAAGTTCAGAAGTTCCCTTAGGAAAATATTCTCATCCTAAAGACATAGGATATTTCTACTAGATATCATTGCTGCCATATTTTATTTTATTATTTTTATTTAATTTGTTGAAGTATATAACTCATACTTGAACATACATAAACAATAAGTGTATAGCAATAGTTGTGAACTTACAAAACAAATATACATAACATCATACAGGGCTCTCATACCTTACCCTACCACCAATACCTTGCATTGTTGTTAAACACTTTAATGATTAAAGAGCATCCTCAAAATATTACTACTAACCAAAGTATTTTCCCCCAACCCATCCTATTTTTTTTTTAATATCATTTATACATGAACATACATAAACAATAAGTGTACAGTAAAAGTTGTGAGCTTACAAAGCAAACATTCATAACATCATACAGGGGTCAACCAACACCTTGCATTGTCATGGGACATTTGTTACAAATTATGAAAGAATATTGTCAAAATTTTACTACTTATTATAGCCCTTATCTTACATTTGGTGTATTTTTCCCCCAACCCACCCTATTATTATTTTTTTAATATATTTTTATGACAGAAGTTGTAAACTTACAAAACAATCATGCACATGTGCAGAATTCCCAAACAACACCCCTCTATCAACACACCACACTGTTGTGGAACATTTGTTACAGATAATGAGATACTATCATCCAATTATTACCAGGTCCATTGCGTACATTTGGCACACATTTTCCATACTCCCCCATTATCAACACAGTACATCTTTGGCATAGATGCTAGAATATTACTGTTAACCACAGTCCATAGGTCACTCCAGTTATACTTTTCTCATGCTTCTCCACATTCCCAGCACCCTGCAACAGTGATGCACATCTGCTTTATCTCACAAAGGATGCTCTTGCAGCTGTACCATCATCCACAATTCTCATCCACCTCTGCGTTTACTGTGCTATTCAGTCCATAGATTATTCTCTAGCTTTCTGTCAATTGGCATTTACATCCTTAGACTACCATTTTCAGCCACATCTCCATTTATAAATCAGCTGTTACTCACTATAATGTTTTACCATCGACTCTGTACATTTCCACACTTTTACAGTAAAGCTAATTAAAATTTCTACATACATTAAATATCAGTAGTCCATCTCAGACTTCCTCTTATCTCCTTTAAGAATCCACCACCTACCACCAGGTCTTGAAGATATTTTCCAACATTTTCTTCTAGAAGCTTTATGGTTCTTGCTTTCTATTTAGATTTTTTATTCATTTTGAGTTAATTTTTGTATAAAGTGTGAGATAGGGGTCCTCTTTCCTTCTTTTGCTATGGATATCCAATCCATTTGTTGAATGGACTGTTCTGCCTGAAACTGGGTGGGTTTGACAGGCTAGTCAAAAATCACTTGACCATAGATATGAGGGTCTGTTTCTGATTCATCAAGTCAGTTCCACTGGTCTATGTGTCTGTATTTTTGCCAGTACTATGCTGTTTTTACCACTGTAGCTAGGTAATACCACTTAAAGTCTGGAAATGAGAGTCCTCCAACTTCGCTTTTCCTTTTTAAGATGTCTCTGCCTATTCAGGACCCCTTACCCTTCCAAATAAATTTGATAATCATGTTTTCCATTTTAAAAATGCTGGTGGAATTTTTATCAGGATTGCATTGAATCTGTATATCAATTTGAGTAGAATTGACATCTTAATGATATTTAGTCTCCCAATCTGTGAGCATGGAATGTTCTTCCAATTATTTAGGTCTTTTTTAAAATTTCTTTTAACAATGAGTTGTAGTTTTCTGCAGCCAAGTGCTTTACATCGTTAGTTAATTCCTGAGTATTTGAGTTTTATCTGTCATTTTATTTTCACCACTCTTTTGACACTTTTAGTCACTTTTATTGATATAATATTTATTTCTAGACTCTCTCCCAGGCCTCTCTCTCCTGTCTTTTCTTTTCAGGCTGTAGCACACCCTTAAGTATTGCCTGCAAAGCAGGTCTCTTGGTTACAACTCTCTCAGTTTCTGTTTATCTGTGAATATTCTAAACTCACCCTCATTTTTGAAAGACAGTCTTGCTGGATATAAGATGTTTGG
Organism: Tolypeutes matacus; assembly: GCA_026826555.1. Lineage (NCBI taxonomy): Eukaryota > Metazoa > Chordata > Mammalia > Cingulata > Chlamyphoridae > Tolypeutes > Tolypeutes matacus. Next base: position 11,494,537 of record JAKSZT010053813.1, read on the forward strand.
CTGGAAGTTTTTCTCTTGCAGTATCTTAAATATATCATACCACTGTCTTCTTGCCTCCATAGTATCTGGTGAGAAATCAGCACTTAATCTTAATGGGTATCTCTTAAACATTATGCATTGCTTTTCTCTTGCTGCTCTCAGAATTCTCTCTTTTTCTTTGGCATTTGACATTCAAATTAGTATGTGTCTCGGAGTTGGTCTATTAGGATTTTTTCAGATGGGAGTACGTCACGCTTCTTGGACATGGATATCTATGTCCTTCAATAGGGTCAGGAAATTTTCTACCATATTTCTTCAAATATTCCTTCTGCCACTTTTCCCTTCTCTTCTCCTTCTGGGACACCCATGACATGTATGTTTGCATGTCTCTTGTTGTTGTTTAGTTCCCTGGGACCTTGTTCAAGTTTTTTCAGTCTTTTTTCATCTGTTCTTTTGTATGTTCACTTTCAGAGGCCATTTCTTCAAGCCCACCAATCCTTTCTTCTGCCTCCTTAAATCTGCTATTATATGATTCCAGTGTATTTTTTATTTCATTTATTGCGCCTTTAATTCCCATAAGATCTGCTATTTTCCTATGTATGCTTTCATATTCTTCTTTGTGCTCATCCAATGTCGTCTTAATATTCTTAATTTCTTTAGCCATCTCATTGAATTTATTAAGGAGATTTGTTTGAACATCTGTGATTAGTTGTCTCAACTCCTTTATGTCATCTGGAGGCTTATCTTGTTCCTTTAACTGGGCTATATCTTCCTTTTTCTTGGTGTGGATTGTAATTTTTTGTTGATGTCTTGGCATCTGGCTTACTAGAATATTTATTCTGGGTGCAGTTTTTCTCTTTAGTTTAGGGCTTCCTGCCCTTTCTCCCTTGCTGGTTTTGTAGCAGGAGCCAAGGATGTAGTTGATGCTATAAGCTGTGGAGGCTCAAGCTACCCTCATTGCCATGAGGACCAGTGAAGCTTCTCCCCACTTTCTCCTTTGCCAGGGGTAAGGACAGAGCCACAGTTGTGTGGAATAATCCAACTCATGCAGGCCTAGACTGTAGTTGCCCAGAGAGACTGATGAAGCTTCATGCCCCTTTCTCCCCTGCCTGGGGCAGGGATGGAGCTGCAGATATGGGCAGCAATCTATGCAGTGCAGGTCCAAGAGACTGCAGTTGTTCCAGTAGACTTCCAATTATTCAGTCTCTGTCAGCCAAATGTACCTGCAGTTACCTGGATAGGCTGGTGCACGGCTCACCAGCTTCTTCCCTGCTAGAGGTGGGGCTGAAACCTAGGCTAGGGCTGCAAGCCAATCTGGGTAAAAGAAACTGGTCTCTACTGTCACTGTGATTTTCAGTCTGCCCGGCCTCCTCTCTTGCTGGGGGTAGATTCAAAATGGCGGCTACCGGCCTCTTTCCAACTTGGACAGGTTCAAATTTCAGCTGTTCTTAGTGTTATACTTTAGCCAGCCGAACTTACTAATCAGCAGCTGAAATTGGTGGCCAACCATCTCTTCCTTCCCTGTTTTTGGGAAATGGAGCTTCCAATTCCTGCCACAGAATAGCTCGTGTGGTGGCTTGCGCTGCCAAAGTAGGATGATCACCGGCCTCTGCAGAGTGGCCAGTAGTTTCCCGGAGAGACTGGCTGCAGCTCCCCACAGCTTCCTCCCTGCCAGAGGTGGGCCTGGGGCTTAGGCTAAAGGGGCAATCTGATCTAGATGGAAAGAAGCCAGTCCCTGCCAGCGCTGTGATTTTCAGTCAGCCCTGCTTCCACTCGTGTCAGGCATGGAGTTAAGATGGCAGCTGCTTCCACTCGTGTCAGGCATGGAGTTAAGATGGCAGCTACGGGGTACGGATGTGGCTCAAATGGTTGGGTGTCTGTCTCCCATATGGAGGGACCCGGGTTCAATCCCTGGGACCTCCTGGTAAAAAAAAAAAAAAAAAAAAAGATGGCGGCTACTGGCCTCTTTCTGACTTGGACGGTTAAAACTTTAGCTGTTCTTAGGTTATACTTTAACTGCTGAATTTACTAATCAGCAGCTGAAATTAGTGCCCAACCGTCTCTTCCTCTCCCACTTCTGGGAAGTGGAGCTTCCAATTCCAGCCATGAAATAGCTCCCAAGGCAACTTGTGCCTCCAGTGGAGGATGGGCACCCTGCCATATTTTATTTTCACAGCTATCAGCATGAAACAATTTAGTTATTCTGACTATCAGAAAATTCTGAAGGGTCAAATTTTGAATGAAAGAGTTTATTGATAATTAGAAGTTATTTTTGGTCAGGTTCAGACTTATTTAATTAATCTTAAAGTCAATTAAAATAGAGAAATATAACATAAAGTTTATCAACAAAAGGATATGGTTGAAACTGTTACCTCAATTATATTAAGTCCTCACCAAATATTAATTCCCTTGTTCCTTTTCTGATTTTACCTAACATCTTCTGACTGTATTTCTATGGCTTATAAAATGTACTGGATTTCATTTGTAAAGTTGGCACCACCTACGTCAGTGAAAACCTCAGAAAACTAAGTTTCAAGTATTGGTCCCCAAATCAAGCAGTTATTCTTTATAGTCAATAAAGATGTATTTTGAGGTATCACTTATTTCTTAGAAATGTTATAACTACAAGTAGAAATAGTGATTTAACCCATTACATTAGCTTAAAGGAATCATGGTCTATGAAAAAAAAAAACAAAAAACACTCATCAGTGAGTTGATTCAAGATTGGGGGGGATATGAGGGATGGCCCTGACTTGTTGACAAGCAGGGCAGTTGGTATGGGAGATGGGAAGAGTGGTGGCATTGAGGGCTTGGTGATGTGGTTGATAGGGAAGATTTTGAAGAGGACTTTTTGGTGTCCTGTGATAATATATAGGGTGAGCTGCTGATGAGGGAGCAGGGATAAAGGAATATTACAAAGGAATGCAATAAAGGAAGTGTGTGTAATAACTTGAAGAAAGTCAAACATAATGTTAGATAAGGAAACAGTTTCAGGCACGTGACTCGATATAAAGACACATAGTAAATAATAAAGTCACGTAGTCATGTAGTTAGCACAACTAGGACTAGAACTCTTCTCAATTGTTACTTGAAAGTTCTTTCAAAAACTCTTTGTCCACTGTGCATCATTAACCCAAGTTTGGTTACTGTAGCTATTAATATCAGAAAGTAATAATTCTTCAAAATGGCATCCTAAATTTTCATTAATCAAACAGGGTTGGCTTTTGAAGGCATTTGTGTTAAATGTAAGATTTTAGATGGAATGAAACAATAAAACACAGATTAGCATTTTAATCTTTTCTTGATGTACTTTGACTTTTAAAATTTATTTTGTTTCTTTGTTGAAAGCATTATTTAACTAAATAAACTTACTATACCTCAGATCAGTTAGTCATTAAAGGATTTGTTCTGTTTTGTGAGTGGTGGTTGGGGTCATTGTTTTTTAATGTTTGGATCTTGTGTGTTAGGTATGGTAAACCGCGAAGTGCTGGAGCAGGTGGAACGAGGATATAGGATGCCTTGCCCTCAGGGCTGTCCAGAATCCCTACATGAATTGATGAACCTTTGTTGGAAGAAGGATCCTGATGAACGGCCAACATTTGAATATATTCAGTCCTTCTTGGAAGACTATTTCACTGCTACAGAGCCACAGTACCAGCCAGGAGAAAATTTATAAGTCAAGTAGCCTATTTTATATGCACAAATCTGCCAAAATTTAAAGAACTTGTGTAGAGTTCCTCACTTATGTACAGGAATCAAAAGAAGAAAATCTTCACTCTGCATGTTTTTTTAAATGGTAAACTGGAATTCAGACATGGTTGCACAATACCACTTTTTCTAAGTGTTAAACTCTAAAGTACCGATGATGAATTTTCCAACTTATTTCAGGGTCCAAAGAAAGTATAGCTAAGATGTTGATGACAGTGTGAGTGATAGCAGGACAATGAAGAGCAACAAGGCTACTGTTTGTAAATCCTTGCCTTTATTTTTTTTCCCCAAACTCAAAATTATTTATCATTATAGACAAAGCTTGGGACATAAAAAGTGATACTATAGTAAAAGCTAAAATCAAGGAAGTTCATGGGACCAAATTATTCCATTCCAGTTTTTAAAAATTTCTTGCATTCATTACATTGAACAGTTAATATGCAATCTTAATATATGCCTCCTTTTGCATGGAAATGGGCCAGGTTTCTTAGAAGCAAAAAGGAATATAAGCAGCATCTAAAACTTGATTAAATGTTAAACCTCGGCAGTGGAATTTGAAAGTATAATGTACTGTGTTAATAATACTCATATTCACAGAACTGGAAAGTAGAATAAGAAAGTTTTCATTTTAATCATTTTCTGAATAGTTTAATTTAGAGTAATGAAGATAACTAGAAAGTGAGTTAATCTTTTATAAGGATGCATTGATTTAAAGAGAAGGAAATATATGGTTGATAATTGTATTGTCCAATCCAAGGGGAAATCTTTTAATCTTTATATACCATGAAAAATAAGACCCAGCATTTAAACAATGCTTTTTCCAAAAAATAGACTTGGTATTAAAGATGTTGCTAATATGGGTGAAGGGTGCCACAAATATAAAGTATCACTGGATCAGGGACTTGAATGCACTTTTGCTGTTAATGAATATAGATTGAGAGAGAAAAATGTATTTAAAAGAAATATGAGAAAAGAAAATGTGAAAGCTATATAGGTAGATGGATGGAATGTAATGTTTAATGTTCATGTCATGGAGTGACAAAATGGCTTTGCTGGCACTCAAAGCTCTTCACTTATCTATTTTCTGAGACTTTTTAAGAATTACAAGGTATGACTCTAATTTTTCCTTAGTAGATACACTACATGAGTGTTATATCCTCAAAATAGTTAAGGCTTCACACTTATTCCAGTGATAACAGCTGTTACTCAAAACAGTCTTAGAACTCCAGTTTTCAAATTCCTATTTTATCTTACATTCACTTTTTAAATATAATTAATGGTAACCATTTTTTTCTCTTTTAGAATATAATTGATTTGAGAAGAAAAACTTATTCAGAATAATAACAACAGTGTGAAAAGGAGGGTAGTTTTTGCCCACTTAAAATGCAGAAGTGAATCATAAAATACGGCTGGTTTTTATGACTAAGAAAGAAATTTCACTATGAATTTGAATAGTAGCATTACTGGTTTAAGTGTCTAGCAAAGGAAAAACTGAATCTGATAACTGAAAATCTGGAATTTATGTTTTAAAATACTCTATTTTATAGTCACACTTTAAGTAAAGCAATAACATCAGGTCCCCATATTTTAATAATGTAATTTTTAACTACCATCACTTTCCTGATTTAATTATGAAATTAAAAATTCTGTGCCGTGGTGTCTGTTGAAATTTAAACCATTTTAAAATGTGATAAATGAACTTCATGCAAGTTGGCAACAGTTCTGGTACTAAAAATTATGATTGTTTCTTATGTTTACGTAACCTGCTTAGTATTGAATCACTCTGCCAAGAGGGTCTTCCTAAGAAGAGTGCGTCATTATTTACCCTTAACATTTACAACCTGTGACATCAGATTTTTAAAGGGCTTTATGTGAACTATGATATTGTAGTTTTTCTAAGCATTTTAAAAAGGGTAACAAACTATATATGTACTAATGCTCTTAAGAAAAATAAGACAGGAAAAGTTGATGGTATTCATTAGGTTTTAAATGAATGGAGCAGTTCCTTGTAATAACAAGTGTATAGTAAGGAAATAAAACACTAACTTAATGTGTATTCAGTTTAAATGGTTATGTATTTTTAATTGCCAAGAAAAATAAACAACTTTGTACATTTGAAGATTTTTTTTCAATAGCTTGTCATCAATCTTTTCATGTGGAACTTAACCCTTACCAAAAAAAGTTGGCAAAAACAACCTTCTAGCACACACACTTTTTAAAATGGATGATGGTAGCCTAAAATTTAATATTTTTATAAAGTATTGTGATACTGTTTTGTGGATAACTGAAATAAAAGTTTTCATTGAATGGACCTATTTATCTTTTTAGTTGCTATTCATACTTTCTCATCAGGTTTTTTTTTTTTTTTTAAGATTTATTTACTTTATTTTTTTCTTTATTTATCCTCCCCTCCTCCAGATGGTTCTCTCATCTGTCTTCTCACAGTTTGTTCATCTTCTCCAGGAGGCACCAAAACCTGAACCTGGGACCTCCCATGTGGTATGTGGGCACCCAACTGGTTGAGCCACATCTGCTTCCCTTATCAGTTTTTTTAAAAATTGGTATTAAACCAAAGTATATTCTAAATTTAATTTACTCTTCCATTGAAAAAAAGGTTCAGTTACTTACAGCTCCTTAATAGAGTTAAAGCAATTCTTTATTAAATTCAGAACACTATTGGGCTCATTCCATGTCAGTTGGATAACATTTTTTTTTTTTTTTTTTACATGTCAGTTGAACCACATTTTTTTTTAACAGAGATTTCTGTTTTTCCCCAATTATACCAGCCACTACAATTAATGTATCATTATAGAAAAATCTAAGTGATTTGGCTGAAGCTATTCACAGAGAATCCAAGTAAAGGATTAGAAAAACCACTTTTGACCATAAGAGATTTAGTTCTCTAAAAAGGAAAAAATGCTTATCCTTAACTCTATGTGTGTTTTACACTTCCATTATAGGTATAATGAAAATAAAATGATCTAAAACTAAATTATGAATGGCCAGTCAAAAACATCTGCTATTTTCAATAAGGTAGAAGTATTAATTACCCTTTACTATTATACAATTATTATTATTAGCTTTATTTTCCCTAATGATTTCAGAAAATTAAAATTTAATCAATACAAATACTTTTACTAAACCTTAAATATTTTATACAGTATAGTAAGTTTCTCAATTTGAGTGTTTTCTTAGTTTGCTGTTTGCCTTTTAGTTTTGCATGTAATTTTTGACATTTAAGTTGTATATGTGTACATTGTCAAGTCTGTTAATTCCTTTTGTATGCTTAGAAAGTCCTTATCCATCCCTAGATTAAATAATCATCTCATATAAAGTTTTATGCTTTTCTTTTTTACATTTCTCTTCATTTGGAAGTTATTTGAGTTCAGCATGATTTTTTCCCCATATAGTTTTCCCAGTACCATTTATTGGTTAATCCATTTCCACCCCATTGGTTTGAGTTCCTTCCTTTATTATGCACATGTCTATACATGTGTGTTTTGTCCAATTGACTTGTTATTTCTTCTAACATAACACTTTAAATTGCTATCACTTTATAATGCATTTTAATAACCAGTAGGGGAAGCTCTCTTTCCAAGCCCCTTTTTTTTTTTTAATTTTGGTATTCTGGCAAATTCCTAATTAATTTTATGTTTTATTTTTCATATTCCAAAAATATTCAAGTGAAATTTTGGTTGGGATTGAATTATGCTTATATATTTTGTAAGAATTAACATCTTTCAAAACAGTCCTTCCATCCATTTGTGCAAATCTTCGGTTATATCTATAAGTTCTTCTCTAAGATTTTTCTCTGTGGATGTGGAAGACAAATCTCATCTCTTGTCTGAGCATACAACATATTGGGTTGAGAAACTGTGAGGCGAGCAGATGTGGCTAGTGGTTGAATGCAGGCTTGCCACATAGGAGGTCCAGGGTTCAATCCCTGCCCTGTACCTAAAAAAAAAAAAACACAGAGGAACTGCTCTGACACCATTTATTTCCTTAAAATCAACTCTTCCCTGCCCTGCTCTTCCTCCAGTTTTTTGGGGTTTTTTTCTTTCTTTTTTCTTTTTTTTTGTTTAATTTACATCAAGTTAAGTTTCTGTACCAGCAACCAGAGTCCTGACTTAATAAAATGAACATTCAAATCGGTCCTGGAAAAAGGAATACTCCTGGTTAAAACAAGCAACATGTGCCCAGTATTGTCCATTTGCCACTCCCCAACCATTCAACCCTGCTCTGCCAGTTGGCTGGACTCACCAGTGGGCTCCCTGGCTCTCTAGGATTTATGAATAAAGCTACCATAAATATTCAAGTATGTCTTCACTGTAAACATCGGTTTCAATTTCTCTTAGATAAATAGGAGTAGGGCCGCTGGGTTTGTATCGTTCATGTATATTTAACTTTCTACTAAACTGCTATATCCAGAGGCACATACATTAATACAATAATATCTGTAGCACTATTCACCCAACCTTTCCAAAGACATCAAAGCATTCCAGAGAGGCAGGAGCTGTGAAGCAGTGTACCATATGGCAAGGCAGAGTCGGTGTCGCTTCTAACAGTATGCAAACGTGTGTGCAAACTTTTTTTTAAATGAAAATGTCGATAGTCCTCATCATGTTCTAAAAAGGATGCTGCAGCTCCAAAAACAAGAATTTCTGCAATCCAGGGGGCAGAGCCCAGGTCTGCAACCAAGGCACTTTACCACTTAGCTAGCTGTGTGGCCTTGGGCAAATCACTTAACCTTTCCGAATCCCCATTTCTTCACATATAAAATGAAAATCACTTCTCTACTTGCACGGTACGGCAGATAAAATGTATTTAAAGCAGCCTGCATTTATCAGCAGTGATAAATGGTGACCCGTCCTTTAATAGGTTAGGTGGTAAACTGAGGTTGAGGACGCTTAAAGGGACCTGCCAGAGGCACCGTGTGGAACTCGAGTCTTGGGATTCTCCAGCCCACCGCTGTCCCGAGTGCGCTGCATCAACAAGCGGACCCGTCTTCCTGCTCGGCGCCACTATCTGGAAGATTTCCCGGCGAGTTTCCCATTCGGGCAGGATCCGGAGGAAGTGCCAACACAGCCGCCAGAACCTGCCAGCATCCGCGCCCCGGCAACGCCGCGGCGGGGCGGAAGCGCCCTCAGCGCCCAGGTCACGTGTGGGCCGCACCTCTGGCTGGCACCAGTCAGCGCCCGCGGCCATCACCAGGCGGGGGCCCCGGCCGGGGAGGAGCCAGAGGGGACCATGGTGCGCGGCAGGATCTCACGGCTGTCGGTTCGCGACGTGCGCTTCCCCACGTCGCTCGGTGGCCACGGCTCGGACGCCATGGTAAGCGCGGGAGGGTCCCGTCTCGGAACCGCTGCTTTTGCAAAGCGGGAGGCGGGGAGAGGAGATGGACCCTCTGGGGCTGTGAATGAACCACACCGTCTCTCCAGGCATGAGTTTCCTCATCTCTAAAGTGGGTATAATGATAATTTCCCCTCATGTTCACGAGGTGCCTGTAGAGACTGAGCACAGTCTGACCCAGGGACAGTGCCCATCCTGTTTTTGAGGAATAAAAGTATCCAGAAACTCTACACGCTCCTAGGTTTCGTTTCCTCCTTCTTTGCTGGTATTTAGAATCTCCTGTTACTACATTTAAGATTCAGTTTGCTGGAAACGGTAGAATGTGTAACACACAGCAAAGACAAAGCGGTTATGTTGGGTGCCCACCAACGAAAGCCCAGAAGATGGCGCTGGCTGCTCCTGTGCGGGGAACTGTGTGGGGCGCGAGGCCGTGGAGACCGGGAGGCTCGGGGTGGGTGTTGGGGGGCCATCCTGGTCCTCCACGCCTCTCCTTTGGGACCCGGAGAAGACCCCGACCCCTCTGGGCCTATTGGGCATGTCTATGAGATGGAGTCACCGACGGGGCTGAGAAACCAGACAAGCTCGAAGAACTCAGGGTCATTTGAGAGACTTCTGACTCCAGCGAAGGTTTGAGGTAGGGAGGGTGTCGCATGAGATTATCAGGAAACTTGGTTATGAAAAAATTATCAACGTTAAGAGTTACGTAAATGTCAGTCCGTAGAGGCATGGACCTTCTTAACTGTGGAAGGGCTTTTTTTTTTTCCTGCTGAGACTGTTAAGAGAGCAGTGGTTCCCAAATATACAAGTCCCATGCAAGGTCCTAACAGGTTTATTCCCTCACTGAGTCCTCACAGCCCCTCTCATTGCTGGCCTTGAATCTCCACCGACCAGGTGGCCACACTAGAAAAACAAAGTTGCATCAGTATTTCAAGATGTAATGAAAACAGGCCGAAATATGAGAATCATCCATGTGAGGATAATGGTTACTTCTGTAGAGGGAGGGGAGTGAGGTCAGGCACCCGAGGATTCCAGTTCAGTCTGTTCTTTTTGTTTCTTAAGCTCCAGGGAGGGCACCCTGGTGTCCTTTCAATATCCATACTTTTTGTGTGCATGAAATATTTTATAAAAGTATGCTTCTCATTATGAAAATACTAAATGAATAAGGTAACTTTATTAAATGCAGAAGAATACTATTAATTCTGAGATTAAGTTTTCCCCACTTAAAACAACAACAACAACAAAAAATACCCAGCTGGCAATCCTTCCAAATAAATGTTTGGAATTTTCCTGTATTATGGTAAATGACTTAAAAAATAATAATAATAATAACCAGCTGGTAATCCTTCCAAATGTTTGGAATTTTACTGGCTTGTTAAATCCAAACACCTGAACTAATGCAACCGCCTTTGCCCCTCTGAGGCCCAGCAGCTGTGGGTGAGCAATACTGTCCCTCCAGGCCTAGGTTTCCTTATCTGTAAAATGGGTAATAATACCCCCTTTGTACATGTTCATGAGCTGCTTGTAAAGAGCTTAGCGGAGCCTAACACAGAAAAGGCCCTCGTAAGTGTGGCTGTAATTGTTACTTACATATGAGGAAACTGAACCAGAAGGGCTTCTGACCTAGATTTTCCTATGCTTTGAATTTGTGAAGTGTAAAGACAGCAATTTACTATCAAATAAATTAAGAAACAGAATTTGTCTGTGGGTCTGAGTGGCTTTTGACCTCTGGGTGAGGAGAGATTGACACCTGTATTGCAAGCGCATAAATACTTATATGTTTATCTTCCGGAGATTTGGTCTGTGTCAAGCACTGCTCATTACGCACCTTAATAGACTGTGCTTACGTTGCGCTTCTCCCGGGGCTGCCATAACTCTTGTGATTGCTGCACCTTCCTTGACAGCATGCTGGATTCAGCAGTGTAACTGTTCAGCAGTTAGCAGGGGTGAACTTTCTGGATCAGAAGTAAGATATTTTCATGAAAGAGCCCTGAAACTCTCCCCCAGACTTGTGAAAGCAAAGGTCCTTGTTATGACTTCTTGCTGACCTTGGTAGAAACTTGGAGCTCTAGGAGTCTGCCGCATCAACTACAGGCATACACCTTGGAGATATCATCAATTGGGTTCCAGACCAGCGAATATGGCAATAAAGTGAGTTTCATGAATTTTTCGGTTTCCCAGTGCATATAAAAGTTATGTCTACAATATACTGTAGTCTGTTAAGTGTGCAATAGCACCTTTCGAAAACACTATACATACTTTAATTTAAAAAGTACTTTATTGCTAAGAAAATGCTAACCATCATCTGAGCCTTCAGTGAGTTGTAATTTTTAGCTGGCAGAGGGTCTTGCCTCAATGTGGATGGTTGCTGACAGATCAGGGAGGTAGTTGCTGAAGGTTGGGGGTGGCCATTTCTTAAGACAGTGAAGTTTGCTGCACTGATTAACTCTTCCATTCATAAGAGATTTCTCTGTAGCATGTGACGCCATTTGATAGCATCTTACCCACAGTAAACCTTCTTTCAAAATTGGAGTCAATTCTTTCAAATCCTGCCACAGCTTTATTAACTAGATGTAGTATTCCAAATCATTTGTTGCCAATTCAGCAATGTTCACGGCATCTTCATATGGAGTAGATTCCATCTCTAGAAACCACTTTCCTTGCTTATCTATAAGAAGCAACTGCTCATCTGTTCAAGTTTTATCAGAAATTCAGTCATATCATCAGGCTTCACTTCTAATTCTAGTTCTCTTGCTGTTTCTACCACATCTGCAATTACTTCCTCCACTGACTCTTTGAACCCTCAAAATCATCCATGAGGACTGGTATCAACTTCTTCCAAACTCCTGTGAATGTTGATATTTTGACCTCTTCCTGTGAATCCAAATGTTCTTAATGGCATCTAGAAATGTGTTTTTGTTTCCTAGGCTGCTTAAAGCCAGTACCATGAAATAGATCAGGTTAAACAATGGAAATTTATTTGCTCACGGTTTTGAGGCAGGGAAAATGTCCACATCAAGCTATCATCAAGCCAGTGCTTTCTTCCCGAAGACCAGCTGCCAGCAATCCTTGGCTTCTCTGCCATATGGCCAGGCACATGGTGGTGTCTGCTGGTCTGTCCCTTCTCTTCTGTGTTTCATTGATTTCAGCTTCTTGCTTCTGTGACTTTCTCTGTCTGAACTTTTTTTTAATAAAGGATTCCAGTGATAGGATTAAGACTCATCCTGATTGAGGTGGGTCACACATTATAGTAGCCTCATCAAAAGGTCCTACTGGGAAGTGAATGTGGCTCAAGCAATTGGGCTCTACCATATAGGAGGTCCAGGGTTCATTTCCTGGGGCTTCTTGGTGAAGGCAAGCTTGTCCGTGCAGCGAGCTGACCCACACAGGAGTGCTGGCCCAAGCAGAGTGCCGGCCTGAGCGGAGAGCTGGCATGGCAAGATGATGCCACAAAAAGAGAGACACGGGAGAGACAATAAGAGATGAAGCAAACCAGGGAGCTGAGGTGGCACAAGAGATTGACCACCTCTCTTCCACTCATGAAGGTCCCAGGATTGGTTCCCGGAGCTGCCTAAAGAGAAGACAAGCAGACACAGAAGAATACACAGCGAATGGACACAGAGAGCAGACAGCAAGTGCAAAAACAGTGGGGGGTGGGGGTGGATAAATGAATCTTTAAAAAAACAAAAAAAAAGATCCTACTTACAGTAGGTTCACACTCACAGGAATGGATTCTATTTAAGAACATGTTTTTTAGGGGTACATACAGTTTCAAACCACTGGAAATGGTGAATCCTTTCCAGAAGGTTTTCAATTGACTTTGCCCATATCCATCAAAGGGATCACTATCGCTGGCAGCTATGGCCTTACAAAATGTATTTCCTCAATAATAAGACCTGAAAGTTGATATGACTGCATGATCCATGGGCTGCAGAATGGATGTTATGAGAGGCACGAAAACATTAATCTCATTGTACATCTCCACCAGAGCTCTTGGGTACATTGTTGGTGAGCAGTCATATTTTGAAAGGAATCTTTTTCTGAGCAGTAGGTCTCAACAGTGGGCTTAAAATATTCAGTAAACCATGTTGTAAACATTTATGCTGTCATCCAGGCTTTGTTCCATTTACAGAACACAGGCAGAGTAGATTTAGCATCATTCTTAAGGGCCGTAGGATTTTCAAAATGGTAAATGAGCATTGACTTCAGCTTAAAGTCATCAGCTGCATTAGCCCCTAACAAGAGAGTCAGCCTGTCTTTTGAAGCCTTGAAGGCAGGCACTGACTTCTCTCTGGCTATAAAAGTCCTAGAAGACATCTCCAATATAAGACTGTTTCATCTACATTGAAAATCTTTTTAGTATAGCCACCTTCATCAAATATCTTAGCTAGATCTTCTGGATAACTTGCTGTGACCTCTACATCAGCACTTGCACTTTTATGTTATGGAGATTGCTTCTTTCCTTAAACCTCATAAATCAACCTCTCCTAGCTTCAAACTTTCCTTCTAAAGCTTCCTTACCTCACTCAGCCCTCACAGAACTGAAGAGTTAGGGCCTCGCTCTGGATTAGGCTCTGTTTTAAGGGAATGTTGTAGCTGGTTTGATCTTCTATCTAGACTACTCAGGCTTTCTCGCTATCAGCAATTAGGCTGTTTTGCTTTCTTATCATTCGTGTGTTCCCTGGAGTAGTACTTTTCATTGTCTTCATGAACTGTTGTTCCTTTGCATTCACAACTTGGCTGTTTGACACAAGAGGCCTAGCTTTCAGCCTATCTCAGCTTTCAGCCTGCTTTCCTCACTAAGCTTAATCGTTTCTAGCTTTTGATTTAAGTGAGAGATGTGTGACTCTTCCTTCCCTTGCACACTCAGAGGCCATTATAGGGTTATTAATTGGTCTTATTTCAATGTTGTGTCTCAAGGAATAGGGAAGTCCACAGAGAGGGAGAAAGATGGGAGACAGATGATCAGTGAGGCAGTCAGAACACACACATTTATTAACTTTGCTCTCTTATATGGGTGCAGTTTATGGCACCCCAAAACAATTACAATAGTAACAGTAAAGAGTACTGATTATAGATCACCATAACAGTTATAGAATAATAAGGGAAAAGTTTGAAATACTGCCAGACTGAAGTAAGCACATGCTGTTAAAAAATGGCACTGAGAAAGTTGCTTTATGCAGGCTTACTAGAAACCTTCAAGTTGTGTAATATATACACAATAAAGTGAAGCACAGTAAAATGAGAAATGCCTATAGTTGCCTATCCGTGGGTCAGAAGCCCAGGATTCTGACTCACTTCCCAGCAGAGTTTTCCTCTTTTTTCCTCTGTCTAGGCTGCTCCCAGAGGGGCCGTTCCAGATCCCTTTCTCTCTCCCCCAGCCTGCAGTCCTGTCCCTGCTGCAGTTGGATGACATTCCACTGCAGCCCTGAGAATACTGAAGATAGACTGACCTTTGGCCCCATCTCTGCACATCAGTCTCCAGAGCAAACTTCTCATCCTTCCCTTTATCCTTTAAGCCATGTGCTTCTCCAAAGCTCATCTGTTCTCCTGGGTCCCCATTCCCACCCTCCTTGGCTCCTGAGTCTTCTGTCCATATCTGCTCTTTCTCCAGCATGTTCAGTTTTCAGCCTCTCCCCTTCCAGAGGTTCCTTCTCCATCACATGGTCTTGACTTGACCCTAACCCCTCCAGCTTCCATTCTGTTTCTGCCCCTGCCTCACTATGCTCTAGATTACTCACCAAGCTCTGAATTACTCTTCCATGCTTGTTGCCTCATGTCCCAGACACCTGCTTCCTTCTAAGTCTGGAGCTGACTTCTAGCTCCTCCTTTCAGAATTGCGCTTGTTATTTCTGCACCTGGAATCCTTTACCCTTGGCTGCATTTCCCACTGCCTGCTACCTCCTCTTCCTGCCTGTCCCTTCTGTGGGCCTCCTGCTTTTCTGACTGCTCCTGCCCCTTCATATACTCATGTCCCTTCTTCCCTCTAAGGCTCAGGCCTCAGCACCTTTCCCTTCTCACCATTAAGACCTCTCTGTGTTCACAGCTTCCGTGCCTGTTTCTACACCAAAGACTCCCAGATCTCATTTCTGGACCTGCCCCCTGCCTCAAGTTTTACTGCCACCTGGACATTTCCAGTTGGCTTTTTTATTTTCATGCTAAGCACTGTCTGTCCACATGGGAACTAATCATCATCATCACCTATCCCCAGCCCTGCTCTCCCTTCTGATACCATTCCACCAGTCACAAGGTCTCAAAAGCTTAAAGTCACCTTTGTCCCATCCCTGCCTTTGGACTTCATGTAAGGTTTAAGTGAAAGGTTTCCCCCTTCCATTGCTTCCTCTCCATGTAACCTAGGAACCATCAATGGGTCTTTATTCTTGGGATCTCTCTGAACCTTATCGCTCAACTCCCTCTTCACAGTCTGATGGTTAAGTTCATGTGTCAACATGGCCAGGTTATGGTATACAGTTGTTTGGTCAAGTAAGCACTGGTTTGATCATTATGGTGAGGACATTTCATGGACTTAAATCATAAGTTAATTGCATCTTATGGCTGTTAATCTACAGTCAATTGAGGAGATTGCCTTCAACAAAGAGAGACATCTTATCCAATCAGATGAAGGCTTTAAAAAGAGAATTGATGATTTCAGCAGTCAGAAGAGAGAATTTCCATCTCTACTTCAGTTTCTCTTGGGGAATTCATCAACAACTTTCTTTGGAGTTCCCAGTTTGTGGCCTGCCCTACAGAATTTGGACTTGCCCGTCCCCACAGTCCTGTGAGACAATTCTTATTAAAATCTCATAATGTTTACATTATACAATACATTATGTATGTGTGTGTGTGTATAATCTCCTGTTGGTTCTGTTTCCCTAGAGAACCCTGACTCATACAGGGACCCAGTAGCCAAACCAGGTGGGTCACCAAACCCCAAAAACCCTCCAATGTTTCCCTTTTCTCTCCCCTTTACTGCCTTCACTGCCACGTTTCCCCCACCTAGAATAGCCTTTCCTCTTGGATCCCTTATTCCCCTTCCCCACTGCTGTAAAGCTCCCCATCCTCAACTGACCAGCTCAAATGCTAATTTCATCATATAGCCTTCTCCAGCTTTGAGTACGCTCATAGTCCTCTTTGCCTGTCTTTCAAAATTTGCATCTCAGAGATTTATCATGTTCTGTTTTATATCATCAGAATACTTGTAACCACGTCTTCTCAGCTGTACCTACCTCAAGGGCAGACAAACAAACCTGTATTCCCACCCCCCCAGTAGCCCCCACCATCTCTGATACACAGCTAGTGCTCTAGAATGCATCACCCCACATTCCCTCTTCTGGAAGTTAGCAGACTCAGGCCTTCCCCTCCATCGTGTGCACCTCCACCTTCCTGAATACAGGGATTTAAATTCTGCCTCCAAAACTTGTCATGTGACCTTAGGAAAGTTAGTAAACCTCTTTAAAGCCTAGTTACTACATCTATAAGACGGAAATGATATATTTATCTTATTTGTAAGCCTTAAATAATTCATGTAAAGCTCTTAGAATAATGCCTGGCATAATAACGGTTATATAATAAAATAATATATGTTATAATAATAGCAATGGTAGTAAGTTGTCTCGCACCTAGGCACAGTTCTTCAATAATTGCATCCTACCTTTTTTAAATTTTACTGAAGTGTATCATTCATACAGGAACATACATAAACAATAAGTGGATAGTAAAAGTTGTGAACTTACAAAGCAAACATGCATAACATACAGGACTCCTGTATATCACCCCACCACCAATATCTTGCATTGTAGTGAAACATTTGTTACAAACTATTAAAGAGTATCATCAAAATATTACTACTAACTACAGCTCATTATCTTACATTTGGTGTATTTTCCCCCAACCCATTTGCTTATTAACAGCCAGTATAGTATTATATATTATAGTTCATGAGAGAACATTCTCATATTCTGTTAACCACAGTCCATCTTCTACCACAGGATTACTTGTGTTATACAGTCCCATGTACAGTCCATTCAAATATACACTCCATGGCTCTCATTTTCATCACAGTTGTGCTGTCCTCACCTCATTCAATTTTAGAATGTTTTTCATTACTCCAAAAGGAAAAATCTCATATCCCCTTTTACCCTCCTATCTTTTTTTTTTTTTTAAAGATTTTAATTCTCCCCACCCCCTCTTTGTTTGTACTTGCTATGTCTGTCTGTCTTCCCTCTTTTCTTTAGGAGCCACCAGGAACCGAACCCAGGACCTCCAATGTGGGAGGGAGGCACCTAATTGCTTAAGCCACCTCCGTTCCCTGCTTTATTGTGTCACTCATTATGTTTTTCTTCCTGTGTCTCTTGCTGCATCTTTTTGTGTCAGCTTGCCGCACCAGCTCACTGTCTTCTTTAGGAGGCACTGGGAACTGAACCAGGAACCTCCCATGTGGTAGGTGGGAACCCAATTGCTTGAGCCACATTGCTTCCCTACCCCCCTATTTTTGTCCCTTAGAATTGATATATCTTCTTTGTTCTTGCTCCAAAAATATTATAATATTACTGTTAACTGTTGTCCATATGTTACATTAATTGTAATTTTCCCATGTAGCACCATATTCTTAAAATTTTGTAAAAGAGGAACATTCTTATATTTATACTATTAGCCACAATCTTCATCCACCACCATAATCACCAAAGATTATTCTTTAGCTTCCCTTCAATTGACATTTTCATCCACAGACTACCTCTTTCAGACACAATCACATTTATAAATCTGCAGTGTTAGTTATACTCACTATAATGTGTTACCATCCACTCTATTCATTTCCATACTTTTACAATAAACCTTAATTAAAAATTCTACATACATTAAGCATCAGCTCCCATTCTCAACCCACATTCTATCTCCTGGTAGCCTGTACTCTAGCATTTACCTCCATGAGTTTACTCATCATATTTTGTTCATGTTAGTGAGACCATACAATATTTGTCTGGATTATTTCACTAAACATAATGTCCTCAAGGTTCATCCATGTTGTCATATGCATCCTGATTTCATTGCTTCTTATAGCTGAATAGTATTCCATTATATGTATATACTATATTTTGTTTATCCATTCATAGGCTGATGGACACTTGGGCTGTTTCCATATTTTAGCAATTGTGTGTAATGCTGCTATGAACATCGGTATGCAAATGTCAGTTCCTGTCCTTGCTTTCAGTTCTTCTGACTGTATTCCTAGTAACGGGATTGCTAGATCATAATGGCAGTTCTATATTCAGCTTCTTGAGGTACTGCCAGACTGTCTTCCTCAGAGGTTGCACCATTCTACATTCCCACCAACAGTGAGGAGTGTTCCTATTTCTCCACATCCTCTCCAGCACTGTTTTTTAAATATTGGCCCTTTTTTAAGGTGTGAAATGGTATCTCATTGTAGGTTTGATCTGCATTTCCTTAATAGCTAGTGATATTGAACAGTTTTTCATGTGCTTTTTGGCCATTTGTATTTCCTCTTTGGAAAAATGTCTATTCAAGTCTTTTGCCCATTTTTTCATTGGGTTGCTTGTCTTTTTATCATTGAGTTATACAATCTCTTTATATAACATGGCTATTAAACCCTTACCAGATATTTGGTTTCCAAATATGTTCTCCCTTTGAGTTGGCTGCCTTTTTACTTTCTTTACAAAGTCTTTTGAAGAACAAAATTGGTCAGTTTTTAGGAGGTCCCATTCGTTGCTCATGCTTTGGGTGTAAGAAACTACCACCTACCACAAGATATTGAAGATGTTTTCCTACTTTTTCTTCTAGGAATTTTATGGTTTTACCTTTTATATTTAGGTCCTTGATCCATTTTGAATTAATTTTCATATAAGGTGTGAGATAGGGGTCCTCTTTCTTTCTTTTGGATATGGATATCCAGTTCTTCTAGCACCATTTATTGAATAGACTGTTCTGACCCAGCTGCATGGGCTTTATGGCCTTGTCAAAAATCACTTGACCGTAGATGTGAGGGTCAGAACTATTTCTGAGTTCTCTGTTCGGTTCCATTAGTCAATATGTCTATCTTTGTGCTAGTACCATGCTGTTTTTACCACTGTAACTAAGTAATATGCTTTAAAGTCAGGAAGTGAGAGTCCTCCAACTTTGTTCTTCTTTTTAAAGATGTTTTTGGTTCTTTGGGGCCCCTTTTTTTCTGCAAAAAAAAAGCTGTTGGGATTTTTATTGGAATTGCATTGAATCTGTAAATCAGTTTGGGTAGAATTGACATCTTAATGATATTTAGTCTTCCAATCCATGAACACGGAATGCCTTTCCATTTATTTAGGTCTTCTTTGGTTTCTTTAGCAATATTTTCTAGTTTTCTGAATACAATTCCTTTATGTCCTTGGTTAAGTTTATTCCTAAATATTTGATTCTTTTTATCACTTTATAAATGGAATTTTTTCTGATATCCTCCTCAGATTGTTCACCAGTAGTGATAGAAATGCTACTGAATTTTGTGTATGAGTCTTGTATCCTGCCACTTTAGTGGACTTGTCTATTAGTTCTAGCAGCTTTTTTGTGGATTTCTTGGGATTTTTTACATATAGGATCATATCATCAGGGAATAGCTTAAGTTTTACTTCTTCCTTTTCTATTTGGGTGGCTTTTATTTCTTTTTCTTGTCTAATTGCTCTACTTAAACTTCTAGCACAATATTGAATAACAGTGGTGATAGTGAGCATCCTTGTCTTGTTCCCAATCTCAGCAGGAAAGCTTTTACTCTTTCACTATTGAGAACAATGGGTTTTTCATATATGCACTTGACCATGTTGAGAAGGTTTCCTTCACTTCCTATCTTTTGAAGTGTTTTTATCAAGAACGAATGCTGTGTTTTGTCAAATTCTTTTTCTGCATCAATTAAGGGGATCATATGATTTTTCTTCAATTTATTAATGTGATTTATTACACTAACTGATTTTCTTGTGTTGAACCACCTTTTCATACCTGGGATAAAACCCACTCGATCTTGGTGTATAATTCTTATAATGTGCCTTTAGATTCGGTTTGCAAATATTTTGTTGAAGAATTTTGCATGTATATTCATTAGAGAAATTGCTCTGTAATTTTCTTTTTTTGTATTATTTTTATCTGGTTTGGGTATAAGGGTGATGTTGTCTTCATCGAATGAGTTTGGTAGTGTTCTTTCCTGTTAGTTTTTGGGAACAGCTTGAGCCACATTGGTATTAGATTCATCTTTGAAGGATTGGTAGAATTCACCTGTGAAGCCATCTGGTTCTGGGCTTTTCATTTTGCAGAGGCTTTTGATGACTGTTTCAATCTCTTTATTTGTGATTGATTTGAAGAGGTCTTCTATTTCTTCTGGCATCAGTGTAAGTTGTTCGTGTGTTTCTAGCAATTTTTCTGTTTCATCTATGTTGTCTAGTTTGTTGGCATATAGTTGTTCATAGTATCCTCTTATGATCTCTTATTTCTGCAGTGTCAGTAGTAATAGCCCTCCTCTTATATCTGATTTTATTTATTTGCATCTTCTCTCTTTACTTCTTTGTTGGTCTAGCTATGGGTTTGTTGATTTTGTTGATCTACTCAAAGAACCAACTTTTAGTTTTGTTAATTCTCTGTTGTTTTTTGTTCTTGTTGTTGTCCTCAATTTCATTTATTTCTGCTCTGATCTTTATTATTTATTTTCTTCACCTTGGTCTGGGATTAGTTTGCTGTTCTTTTTCTAGTTCCTCCAGAGGTGCAATTAGGTCTTCAATTTTGGTTCGTTCTTCTTTTTTTTAATGTAAGCATTGAGGGCTTTAAATTTCCCTCACAGCACTGCCTTTGCTGTACCCCATAAGTTTTGATATGTTGTATCCTCATTTTCATTCATCTTGAGATATTTGCTGATTTCTCTTGCAATTTCTTCTTTGGCCCACTGATTATTTAAGAGTGTGTTGTTTAATCTCCATGTATTTGTGAATTTTCCCTTTTTCTTTTATTCATTTCCAACTTCATTCCATTATGATCAGAGAAAGTGCTTTGTATAATTTCAGTCTATTTTTTTTTAAAGGGCATTTTATTTTATTTTAAAGATTTATTTTTATTTTTATTTATTTACCCCTCCCTTGCTACTTGTGCTCGCTCTGTCCATTTATTGTGCATTTTTCTGTGTCTGCTTGTCTCCCTTTGTTGTGTCATCTTGCTGCACCAGCTCGCTGCACGGCATGGGCCAGCTTGCCTTCACCAGGAGACCTCGGGAATCAAACCCAGGGCCTCCCATATGGTAAACGGGAGCCCAACCAATTGAGCCACAGCTGCTTCCCAATTTCAGTCTTTTTAAATTTATTGAGATCTGTCTTGTGACTCAACATGTGGTCTGTCCTAGAGAAGGATCCATGAGCATTTGAAAAGAATATACATCCTGCTGTTTTGAGGTATAATACTTTATAAATGTCTGTTAGGTCTAGTTCATTTTATCATTTTGTTCAAGCTCTCTGTGGCCTTATTTATCCTCTGTCCACATGTTCTAGCAAATGCTGTGAGTAGTATATTGAAGTTTCCAACTGTTATTGTAGAGACATCTATTTCTTCCTTCAGTTTTGGCCATTGTTTTCCTCATTTTTGTTGGGGCACCCAGGTTAGGTGCATAAATATTTATTATAGTTATTTTTTCTTGGTAAATTGCCCCTTTTATTAATATATAATGACCTTCTTCATATCTTATAACAGTTTTGCATTTAAAATCTATTTTGTCTGATATTAGAATCACTACTAATTCTTTTTGGTTATTATTTGTATGTAATATCTTTTTTTCAGCCTTACACTTTCAACCTGATTGTTACCGTATGTCTGCAGTGAGTCGCTTGTAGACAGCATATAGATGGTTCATGTATTTTTTATCCATTCTGTCAGTCTGTGTGTTTTGATTGGGGAATTCAATTCACTGATTTTCAGTGTTATTACTGTAAAGGCATTACTTACTTTGTTCATTTTATCCTTTGACTTTCTGTCATCATAACTTACTATAGTCTGTCATTGTACCCTTTAAGTTACCCTTCCTAATAATCTTCATTTCTACACTCTTCTCCAAGTATCTCACCCTCGACTATCTTTTCAGGCTGTAGCCTTCCCTTTAGTATCTCTTGTAAATCTGGTCTTTTGGTAATATACTCTTTCAGTTTTGTTTGTTTGTGAACTCACAGACAAAACTCACCCTCATTGTTGAAGAACAGTTTTGACAGATAAAGAATTCTTGGTTGGCAGTTTTCCTCTCTTTCAATACCTTCATCATACCACTTTCTTCTTGCCTCCATGGTTTCTGATGAGAGATTGACACTTAGCCTTATTGAAATTCTTGTGTATGTGATATGTTGCTTTTCTCTTGCTGCTTGCAGAGATAATATGGTATTTCTCATTCTGAATAGTAGTTGTCTCAGAGTAGGTCTATTTAGATTTATTCTGTTTGGGGTGCGTTGTCCTTCTTGGACACTGATATTTATATCTTTCATAAGGGTTGGAAATTTTTCAGCCATTATTTCTTCATATATCCTTTCTGCCCCTTTTCCATTCTCTTCTTCTGGGGCACTGATAATGCATATGTTTGTGAGTTTCCTGTTGTCATTCAATTCCCTGAGACTATTCCTTATTTTTCCATTCTTTTCTTTTTCTCTTCTCCTGTCTTTTTAAGTTCAGATGTTTGGTCCTCTAAGTCACTAATTCTGTCTTCCATCAATTCAAAGTTTGCTGTTATATATCTCTAATGTATTTTTATTTATTTATTTATTTTTATTCCACACACCCCCAAAATGGCTCCCTCACTTGTCTGCTCATCTTCTTTAGGAGGCACCAGGAACCAAACCCGGGACCTCCCATGTGGGAGGTGAGTGCCCAACTGCTTGAGCAACATCCGCTCCCTGCTGGTTGCGGTGTCTGCTGGTTGCGGTGTCTGCTGGTTGCAGCATCTCTTGGTTGCAGCATCTGCTGTGGCTCTGCTCGTTGTACCATCTGCTCATTTTCTTTAGGAGGTACCAGGAACCAAACCTGGGACCTCCCATTTGGGAGGCGGGCCCCCAATTGCTTTTGAGCCACATCTGCTCCCCTTCTAATGTATTTTTTTTAAGATTTATTTATTTTACTTTATTTTTAATTTATGCTCCCCTCCCCCGATGGTTCTCCTGTCTGTCTGCTCATTGTTTGCTCGCCTTCTCCAGGAGGCACTGGGAACCAAACCTGGGATCTCCCACATGGGAGGTGAATGCCCAACAGCCTGAGCCACATCCACTCCCCACAGGCTGTGGTGTCTGCTGGCTTGTAACATCTGCTTATTTAGACATCTGCTCATTGCGATGGGGTGTGGCATATAGCTCTTATTGCAGTGGGGTGTGGATGTCTGTTTGTCTTCTTTAGGAGGCACCGGAACCCAAACCTGGGACCTTCCATGTGGTAGGCAGATACCCAACTGGTTGAGCCACATCTGCTTTCCTCTAATGTATTTTTAATCTCATCCATTGTGTCTTTCATTCCCATGAGCTCTGTTAATTTTCTTTGCAGGCTTTCAAGTTGTTCTTTATTTGTGCTCACCCAATGTTGTCTTCGTCTTTTTTTTGAGGTACCAGGGGCTGGGGATTGAATCCAGGACCTCATATATGGGAAGCCAGCGCTCAACCACTGAGCCACATTGGCTTCCCTGGGTTGGTTTTTTATGTTTTGCTTGTTGTTTGTTTTTGTTTTTTCAGGAGGTAGCAGGAACCAAATCTGGGACCTCCCATGTGGGAGGCGGGCACTCAACTGCTTGAGCCACAACTGTTCCCCCAGTGTCTTCTTAATATCCTTTATTTCTTTGTTCATATTTTCCTTCAATTCCTGGACTTGGTTTAGGAGATTTGTGTGATGATCATTGATTAGTTGTCTTAAATCCTGTGTCTCATCAGGATTTTTTGGTTTGTTCCTTTGGTGGGCCATATCTTCCTATTTCCTAGTATGGCTTGTAATTTTTTGCTGATGTCTAGGTACCTGAATATGTTGGTGAATTTACTCTGGTCACTTTTTACTCTGTTGCCTTGTGGTTTTGTTTCACAGCTCTTCTTTCACTTTTGGTTCAACTTATTCTGTCTTAACAATTGCCCAGTTTAAGTTTTCAAAGTTGGGCCATGAACTCAATAACGGGGTGCAGATGGGCTCCAAGAGGCTTGGGACAATATCCTACTCAGTGGGTTTTCTCCTTGCAGTTTTCTGTCTGGTCAGCAGATGGCGCTCATCAGTAGAGGTGTCTCTTTCAGCCTCCACTTGCCTGTGATTCTGGTCTGGCCAGAGCCTATTCAAAGTGGGCTCTGCTGGCCAAATTCACTGCAAAGTAATCACTCTCTGCACTTTGCCACACCATCTTTCTTCCCAGGGAGGAAGACATCTGTTCCTCTCTGTCAGCTGCAGTAAGCCACGGGTTTTATCCAGACTCTTCGCCTTGAGGGTGGGGGATGGGTGCCATTCCTAGCGGGGTGGAGGGTGGGAATTAGTAACTTGGTGTTTTCATTTTTTTTTTTTTTTAAAGATTTTATTTATTTATTCATTTATTCCCCCCTTGCTGCTTGTGCTCGCTGGGTCAGCTAACCACGCCGTGCGGGCGGGCTTGCCTTCACCAGGAGGCCCCGGGAACTGAACCCGGGGCCTCCCATATGGTAAACGGGAGCCCTACTGATTGAGCCACAGCCGCTTCCCTCGGTGTTTTCATTTTGATTCCTTTGTTTCTCTGTCCCTCGCCCTCCTAGAGGATGCGTAGCACTCTTCTGGTCTGCAGATCCCCAAAGCAGCTCCCTCAGACAGCTTTTTGCCTGTCCTCGGTAGTTTTTGTGAGAGAGTTGAGCCTGCCTACCTTCTCCAATACCATCTTCCTGGAAGTTCTGCATCCTACATTCTTTATCCTCCATTTTCTGCTCCCATACCATCTAGCCAGTCTAATTTTTGTTCACTTCCAGACCTGTGCTCTCTTGGGCTTCTTGCTTCTCCATCCCACAGAGGCTTCTGGGTTTTTTGTGCTCTCCCTTGCCTGGATGCTGTCATCTACCCCTTCACCCCGCTGAATGGTCTTTTTCCCCTCAGGAACTCCTTCAAATTTCACTTCCTCTGCTCTTCCTTTCTCTTGCACTTCTAGAGCACTGATAGCCAACCATCCCCCAGCCCTTACCCTTATCCTGACTTAGCTAGTCTCTACCCTGTTCATGTGAATTGGCTCCCCCTGCAACTATATGATAAATTGCTAGAGACAAACTTTTTTCACTTCAGCATCCCCCAGGTCACAGATTAGTATTGAGTTCCATAATAGTTGGTTAGTAAATACCTATTAAAATACTGCTTGATAGTAGAAGAAACTGAACAAAACAAAATAAAAAAATGGAGCCATTTGTCTTGAAGCTTTAATGTATCATTTTCCCCTGTGATCTCCTCTGAATTTGGAGCATTGTATTTTTCAGGCCTTCTCTAAACTGCATGAAGATAAGTCCATAGTTTTATACAAGAGCTTTCTGAAGCCTTGGTTGGTTTGATTTTAAGCTGCTTGTGAATGTAACTTTGTTCAAAGAGCTGACAGAGATAGCTGGAGAGAAAACTGCTGGGTTTGAAATTGCGCTCAACACCAAAGGAGACATAATTGCAAACTGGCATTTAAGATGTATGCATTGCACTTGTTAGGATAATTTGATTCCTTGGAGAGAACATTCCTCTGTTTTCTTGGGGGCACATCAATGGTTTGATAGATCGGAGCCCTCATTGCATATCTCAGTAGCATTTTCTCTTCTTATGTGATGCCATTCCTACTTTTATTTTTGGATTTCTCTGGTTCACCTTATTTGGGTGGGGGGACATTCTCCTGCAGCACACAGACCCTGACTACTCCGCTGCCTACGTCGTCATAGAAACTGATGCAGAGGATGGGCTCAAGGGATGTGGACTTACCTTTACTCTGGGAAAAGGCACTGACGTTGGTAAGTTGAACATTCTCTTAAAGTTCCAGAATGCTTAATTGTCACTTAGATCCAAGTTTTTCTTTGAATTAACAACTACTTGAAGTGAGTAAAAACAGTGTTTCAAGGTTTGTTATTTATTTCATTGGGCAAATTTTTAAAATGGCAAAATTTGGCCTCTCTCCTTGCAGTCATCTAGACTGCTGAAAAGTCCTTGACTCTTGGTCCAATTCTCTATTGTGTGAATTACTGGAATGTTACCCATTTGCTTTTAACCTTTGCTAACTCTAGACAAGAGGGGGTAGACATGAGCTCACGCAGCAAAACCTTTTTGGTTTCAAGCTCCCTGATCTTCCTGGCCAAAGGGCCTTTGGCCCTGGCCCAGTTCAGAGAACTCATCCAAGGAGAGCAGTCTCCTTAGGAGCGCACAGCGAGCCACGCAGAAGTCACTCATATTTCAGCGCAAGAGGTGGCCCCGGTGGCAGTCTAAAGCCCCATCTTTTTATAGAGAAGAGGAAACCGATGAGATCCAGAGAGTTGCTGGCTGGTCCAGCAAGCCAGGCCAAGAGCCCAGCCTCCTGACTGTCCAAAGTGCTTTCTCACCAGAACATTTAAATACAAGTTTTTTGCTGTTGTTTTCTGAAACATGTAATTCATGCATGTGGTACAAAATTCAGTAAGTGCAAAAGGGTGACCTTGGCCAGATCCATTTCACTGGATCATTGGATGCTGAAGCCAAATTGGGATGGTTGAAAAGTGAGGGTTAGAAAGGAAGGAAATAGATTGAATAATTTTGTTGGTGATGTGTTACCTTTTCCATGGTACTTGCATTGCCAGCCCTTTTCCTAACTGTAGAATAAAAGTTTGCCCCTCTGAAACTTTTTAAAAGTATCATTGCGCAGTTAAGGAAGTGTGTATATGTGTGTGGATGACAAGGGAACCTTTCTTTTCTTCTCTCTTTTTTAAAAATAATTTCAAACTCAGAGGACAGTTGCAAAAATAATACAAAACCCATACAGAAAACTTCAATATACCATACCTTACCCTTATCTACCAACTTTTAACATTTTGCCACATTTGTTATATCCTTCTATTTTCTAAACATTTGAGAGGAGGTTGTATGCACCATGCTCTTTAAACACTTAATACTGCCGTGTACATTTCCTAAGAACAAGTATATTCATTTATGTAACCACATTAAGTGCAAGTATCAGGTGCGAGAAATTTAAAATCTATAAAAAGTTTATAGACTATATTCCAATTTTTTCAGTTGTCCCAATAATGTCCTTTGGGGCATTTTCTCCTCCATTATTAGAGGGAGCCTTTCTTGAACTTTAAATTGGTACTACCAACGGGGCCACTATTTCTAGGACTGGCATCTGTTCAGCCAGGGGTCAGACATTCTGCAGACTTGCCTTGAATGTTGCTGTGTATCCGGCACTAGAGAAATCATTTTTAAAAAGAGAAGACAAAGTCCCTCAATAAGGTACACACAGACTTATCAAGGAGACAGATATAAAGAAATAATTGTGGTGCAGAGTGAGAAATACTATTTTTAAAAAGCATGTACAAGAGAGGAGGTTAATTCAGGGAAGGCTTCAGAGCAGAGGTGGTGCTTTGAGGTGAACCTTGAAGGGTTATTAGTAGGAATTTGCCAGATGGAAGGAGGAGTCTAGGAATGATCCAGTTCCCTCCTGGATCCCCCCGAGGCAGGGCTCACTGACCATAATGGATTTACAAGCTGTTTTTCAGCTTCTTCTGCAAATTTAATTGCCCCTGGTTTTTAGTTGAGCATTTTTTTGAAGCTGCAGTGTCTTCCCTCTACTGCTAACCATACAGCACAGCCCCCAGAGGTTGCATAAAAATCAACACGCTTACAGAATGCAACAGCAGCTTCAGCTACGGGCAGGCCATTGGTACCACTCACTGTTAACAGCCAGGGCTTTGAACTGCTTCTTTTATTACTTTCCTGACCTGGGCACACAGTGGAGGGACCCTGAGCACCCCAAGACCCATGTTAAGCTCTGGGATGGTACAGAGTTGAGGGCTGTAGGGTCTTCACTGACCCGCCTCTCCTCCTCCCCCATCCCACCCACCTGCTCTGATGGACATCACGGACATCGCTTTATGATTTTCATAAATGGCTGTTTGTGGTAATGCCATTGGCTTCTTCTTTTTTCCGACCACAACATGACAGAACCTATTTAACTTCACTCCATATTCCAGGTGACTCACTGCAGTCTCACTACCTGTGTTCCACAGCTTTGCATCAGAGATGAAAGATTCCATTAGCTCACCCCGCTTCTCCTGCAGCTTTTATCAGCTTACTTACCTAATCATTCTTTTTCAATCCAGACAAAAGAAATAAAGAATGGTGCTTTTCACTAATGCAAGGAGTTAATAATAGGGTGGTATATGGGAATTCTGTATTTTATGCATGATTTTCCTGTAAATCTGTAATTTCTCCAATTTAATAAATCACAAATAGAAGAATCAAAAAAACACACCAAAAATCACTAGGCTCTTTTTGGGTTGATGAAGATATTCTGTATCTTGATAGTGATGGTGATTAGTGACTATATATTGATTGTAACTCATTGAATTATACACTTAAATTTGAGGGATTTTATTATATATAAATTATACCTCAGTACAACAGATTTAATAATACTAAAGCATAGCACTTTCCTCATTACCATGAAGAGAATGGTTTGTATGTGTGTGTCTTTGTCTGGGTATGGGAGGGAGGAGGGAGTTACAGTTTTTTTAGTGTATAGAATAGACCAATGTAGTTTTTTTTTTTTTTTTTTTGAAAAAGAGTAAAGAAAAGATGAAATGAGACAGGAAATTAGCCTCCAGGGTTACGCCACCTCCAGGAGCCCGGGTACCCCTGGCTGGGTAGTCCACAGACTTTACTGGGTTAGCCTTCCAGGGCTAGGGGTATCCAGGGAATGAGATCCCTGGACAGATGGAATCATGGGGAAGAGCCATTGGGTTTAATCAGCAAGGAGCTGCTTCCAAGGGCCAATTTCTTTCCAGGTGAATTTCCCACACATCCCATCAGACATGCAAACTGAACTGACCTGGACCCTGGAGTCAGAGCACCACAGCTAAATTTCTATTGAAAGGGGCAAGTTTTGATTAACTTCCTTGTGGTGGTCTCATTTTAAGCAAGGAAAATCTAAGTAGTGTGGATGAAAATGAGCATGGCTTGTGCATGTCCTAGAGCCATGAAAGATGAACCGTGCTTTGCTTTTGTTAAGTGCATTTGCTATTGTGATGCAAACCAGTGGTACACAGCAGTCAGTGATTCATATAACTAACCAAATCCAATGATACCCAGGTGGGACATAAATAATAATATACCTTCCTATGAGTTGCTGATTTGCTCTTCAGGTTTCCCTTAATCCAAGAACACGGGAATGAGGAGGATTCTGTCTTCACACAATTCTAGGGATGAATATCTGAACTAGAATGATTATTTATCCTGTTAACTAAAGTGCTGGAGAACAGGGAATGGCTGGTTCAGCCTTAAGTGCTGTATTCTAGAGTCAGGGCACAGCCAGCTGAGAGCTCTTTCCCTCAGAGGCCAGGCAGGCCTTCAGAGCATGTGGCACCCCTTTCAGAACTCCTTTCTCAGTCTCTGTCTGATATTAAAACTGCACCTCTGCAACCATCCTGTGAAACAACCTGAAAATTTTAATTTTGAAGCAATGGCAACACCAAACAAGTTTATCAAATTTTTTAAAATCGTGATGAAATATATATAATAGAATTTGGCATTTTAACCATTTTTAGTGTACAATTGAGTGTCATTAAATACATTCACAATGTTGTGCAACCATCCCCGCTATCTTTTTCAAAACACTTTCATCAAAAACAAAACAAAACAAACACTTTCATCACCTCAAACAGAAACTCTATTCCTATTAATCATTAATCAATAACTTCCTATTGCCCCTCCCCTAGCCCCTGGTAACCTGTAATTTACTTTCTCTATGAATTTATCTATTCTAGATATTTCATATAAGTGGAGTCATACGATATTTGTCCTTTTGTGTCTGGCATAATGTACTCAAGGTTCTTCCATGTATCAGAAATTCATTCCTTTTTATTGCTGAATAATATATTCTACTGTATGTATATACCACATTTTGTTTGTTTATCAGTTTGTTAGACATTTGTGTTGTTCCCACCTTTTAGTTACTACAAATATTGGTCTACACATATCTGAGTCCCTGTTTTCAGTTCTTTTGGTTGTATACCTAGAAGTGGAATTGCTGGTTCATATGGTAATTCTGTGTTTAACTTTTTGAGGAATCGCCAAGCTGCTTTTCCTATCAAAGATTTTTTGTAATAAATTAATTGTTGATGACTTGATTTGATTATTTTGGTCATTTACAAATAGTCTAAATGTTTTAAAGAATGAGTGGAGGATAGAAAGGTCTTGCCCATATGCTTTGCTGCTTTACTTATTTTTCGTCTTAAACAATTAACACAATAAAGCCTTGTTAAGTAAAACATCAAAATAAATAATCAAATGATGCTGTGACTTAAAGTAGTTTAACCTTTGAACTACTTGTGAAAAATGTAATATATCATAATTAAGTAAAAAGTTAAAACGTAATGTTTATGAAAATTGTATTTTCATGTACTTTAACATTCTACATGTAAGTATGCTAATTACAGATTTGTTTCATTTAAGTTTTAATAGCTTATTGGACAAGTTGGTTTTTTTTAAACTGTTTTTTTTTTTAAACTGTTTAAGGCAGCGTTGTCTTGTTCCTTAGGAACAAGGAACTAGTGAGTTTGGCTTTGAATCTGATTGTCAGACACTTTACAAAATTAACAGGAAAACAATTTGAGAACATAATTAAAATTTTTAGATTGATGGTGGTTTTTCACATGATAACCAATTAAAAATGTCTTTGCTGTACTCAGAAATTAAGCTCAGTATATGCATTAACAGCTATTCTATTTGTGTAATATTAGTTATGATAATCACAGAAGACATGTTTGAGGGAATTTTAGAAAGCATATACCTTTTTTATTTAAATTTTTTTTCACAAAATGTGTTTTGTGCCTTAATATATTGACGTCATGCCAAAATATAAACAAGATTTAAATCCTGTTTTAAAATAGTTGTCTGTGCTGTAAATGCCCTCGCCCATCATTTGCTTCATAAGGACGTTGGGGACATTGTCAGTGACTTCAGAAGCTTCTACAGGCAGCTCACAAGTGACGGGCAGCTCAGATGGGTAAGAGGCCTATTTTTCTAAAATGCTTTTATAAATAATGTTACTAAGGTCTAAGATGCCCCTTGATGGCAACAAATGTAAGCAGAGGGACGGATTTATAATTGTAAAGTAAAATATTTGATTCAGATAAATTAGGGCTTGACCCATTTTAGATAAGCAATATTTTGAGACAATTGCTTCTTCTCTGTAAGACTTGAATCTGAACATATTTGGATCCTTAGAGCTATCTCTGCTCTACTCTCTGAGTTGGGAGAAACTATCTAGACTATCTAGAAATAAAGTATTGAGTGGGCAGCCTTCTTGTGGAGAGAGAATGTGAGCTGTGTTAGAGCTGTGGGCAAAAGTTTTTGGGGATAGAAGTAAAGAGAAGAGCGAAGGTAGAAGATGAATCTCTTCTGTGTGCATAGGTATGTGCTTGCAAGAAGCTCAAGTCCTCAAAAAAGTCAGGTTCTAGAAAAAGGATTCTATCACAGTAAGATAAATGCAGTAACTAGGATGTTTCCTGATACCAGATATATCTTTTCCTAACTGCTCAGTCTCACTCCACACACTGAGAAATGGTAGAGGAGAATGCACTTTTCGTATTGCCTTGCATTTCATTTGTTACTAAGTAACAAAGTAGAGTAAACTTGCTTTTAAAGGAGTCAGCTTGAAGAAACTCCCACTGGCTGAATCAGGGGCCTTTTGAGCATCAAAATAAATATGAT
>JAKSZT010053813.1:11526475-11603211 GCA_026826555.1 Tolypeutes matacus
AAAATAAATATGATAGTAATGGCTTTATAACCCATTGAATAAAAATGAGAATCCCTGCATCCATACAGATAATAAACACCCACCCAAACAAGGGAAAGCTCCTCATTACTGTAGAATACTAACAAATAAGTATAAAAGGAATGATAACGTTAGAAAATCATCACATCCAGCCATCATAGTTGTAATCAGTTGAGGTGAGAATCATCAGTGGATGCTAAAATTATTGAATAATAGTCATCCCCTCTTAGAAAGGAAAAATGGGAACTTCACAGTGGAGAAACCTTGTGGACACTAATTTGCCCAAGCCATAAAAATTAACAGCCCTATATTAAAAACAAAAATTTAACAGCCCTGCAGAGCAGGTGTAGCTCAGGGGTTGAGCACTTGTTTTGAATTTACGAGGTCTTGGGTTTAATCCCTGGTACCTCCTAAAAAAATTTTTTTTTAAATTAACAGCCCTAATAGGACAGAATGGCAACAACATTCCCATGGTATTTGTGCCCCAAAAATTTATAACCTGAATCTAATCATAAAGGAACTCCAGACCAACCCAAACTGAGGGACTATACTCTTTAAAAATGTCATTATCATTAAAAAGAAAATGAAGAATTGTTCCCAAGTAAAAGAGATTAGAGACAGACAATGAAGACAGTATGTGGTCTGGATTGGATCTGAATCAGGGTAAGATAAAGTCCGTTATTAAGACAAGTGGCGAAATCTGAATATGGGACTGTCTTTTAGACCACAGGAGTATGTTGATCTGAGTTTGATTGTGACACTGTAGTTTTATAATAGAATGTCCTTGTTTTTAGAACTGAGGTATTTAGGGATAAAGGGGCATGAAATCTGCAGCTTACTCTCAAGTTGTTTAGAAAGAATTTACTCAAATGGTTCAGAAAAAATATGTATACATATAAAGAGAGAGAGAAATATACAGTTCTTCTGTACTATTCTCGCAACTCTTTTGTAAGTTTGAAACTCTTTTTTTCAAAAAGTGCTTAACTCTAAGTGGGTTTCCTCTGCTGCCTTTTAATTCTTGAAACGTGTTGCCAGCTAGCAGACCTAAATGCTCCTTTTCCTTTCTAAGTGGTGCTGTTATGTGTTGCTTCCTAATCAGATTGGTCCAGAGAAGGGGGTTGTGCATCTGGCAACGGCGGCTGTTCTCAATGCTGTGTGGGACCTGTGGGCCAAGCAGGAAGGCAAGGTAACTAAGCTGGCTTCTGCGGTGCCACGGAATGCTGCAGCGTGTGCGAAGGAATAGACTGCCTCTTTGAGCACCCCTCCAGAGAATAAGGACAAATGCACAGCAGGCTTCCAAAAGGAGATATGGAGAATTGTTTGGATCCCGCCCCCGCCAAGAGATGTTGGCAGTCATAAGGAATGGAGGGAGTAGGTTAGAAAGAGCCAAGGAAGAGTGGAAAGGACAACGAGGAGGAGCATTAAGATGCAGCAGAGGCACAGGCAGCATTGCAGCATTGTGGGGAAGTCAGATGTTGGTCTGATGGAGGGTGTTTGCCACCAGTGCATTTACTGTCGAAAGAATGGACGGGAGCGGATGTAGCTCGAGTGGTTGGGCGCCTGCTTCCCATGTATGCGGTCCTGGGTTCGATCCCCAGGACCTCCTAAAAAACAAACAAATGAAAAAGAAACAACTCTCATTGGAGGGTGAATGTAGCTCAGTGGTTGAGCGCCTGTTCCCCGTGTACAAGGTCCTGGGTTCAATCCCCAGTACCTCCTAAAAGAAACAAACAAAAAAAATGGACATTTCACACGCATCCTTTTACAAATGTTTTCTTTTTTTCTTCAAGCCTCTGTGGAAGCTACTTGTTGACATGGTAAGAAAATTCTTTAATATTAGAATTGTTTCTGTAAATGAAATGGATTGCTTGTCATTTCAGGCAATTGGTACTAAGGTTTGGTCCTGGCTTCCCACTGCGGGTCTTACACACGGAATGTAAATTCTCTGAGCCTCTGTTTCCTGATCTATGGAAAGGGGATAATCATAGCTTCTCTGTGGACTTCACAGAGTTGGTTTAAAGACCAGAGGAGAAAAGTGCATCAGAAACTCTGAAGTGCAAGATATTAAGATATTATCCAGTCCCTTTGACTCCAAAAGCAAGTAACAGAAGATCAGACTATTGTGGTCTCCCTTTGTACAATTCTAGCAGGGAAGGAGCTAAGCACTTAATTCTAGAGCTAGTCACTTGCTGCTTTCTTTCTCCTTGACCTATTTATAGCAGAGATGATCAGCTGGCTGGTGAGGAAGAAAAAGCTAGGGGCAAGTTAAAAAGGGAAGTGGACTTCACCTCCAGGTAGACTTGGCTTTGAATCCTGGCTTCACCACTTATTAGCTGAGTGACCTTGAGCATGTTACATAACTGCTCTGAACATCAGCATCCTCATGGCGATGCCTTGGATTATCGCTGAAAATCTGGGGCCCAGGAGATGGAGGTGCTCGTTTTTATCTGGCATCAAAATTAAGGAAAAACAAAGAACATCAAGCATGACCTTGAAGACTGTTGGGCCAGAAGACTTGGTTTCTTCTCTGAGGAAAACAGAGACAGGACATCACATCCTGTCTCTGGCATGCCTGAAGGTGGTAGGGGGAGGGCTTATCTGAAGGTGAAGTGTGTAGACTCTTGAGTCACCTTCCAGGCTCAAGATGAGCTTTTCATAGGGCCTTAGGAAACAGCCACCAAAACTAAATGATTTGTGGGCCACTGGAAAGGGGCCTGAAATCCTACCTATGGGCTTTTGATTCTTCGGGATCCTACTCCATTTTACTGTCTATACACTTAGAAGAAGCAGAATCTCAGGATTGAAAGATTTTTACCTGTTATATCAGAGTCGTACTTGTATAGTACAACAGAGCAACTGGTTCCTTTCCAGCTGACTTGGTTGGGGTGGGGAGGTCTCAGCCAGAGCTAGCAGATTCCCAGGGCTTATGTAGAAAGGAAAGAGGGTGTGGAAGGTCAGCGATGATTCACAGTGAGTCAGTAAACATTTCCAACCTGTTGCTGGGCTCTCTCACATTGAATCCCGCTCCCTAGAGGACATTGCCCAGGGCTGTGCAGCTAATACAAGGCAGGCCCAGGAGGGACCCTGGGTGGCCGGCTGAGAACAGCCTTCTCTCGCCTCCAACTGAGCGGCTGTGGCACCTTATCATCCCTGCAGGGGGACCTGGCATGTGAGCAGGGAGTGGGGACACCAGGCACCCATCTGGTCATTTAGCCCCATCAGGTTTGCCTAGAACCTGGCCCCCTCTCTGGAAATGACACTAGTTGGAATGGTTGGAGCCTGGGTCTGGAGAGATGGGGAGGAAGCGAGGGGTCGAGGGGTCGGAGTGGGAGGGTCTGAGGACTTTATCAGGAACGCCAATGTGCCGCCATAGGAGGACACACTGAGGAATGACGTAATCAGACAATTAGCACAAGTCCCAAAGGGCCTTTCCGGGAGAGCATAAATCCCACATATCGGTGTAAGCAAAATCAAGAGACATAATCTGCTTGTGGATTGATTTGGGCTTTTTCTCCTGTCACGCTGCCAGGATCCCAAGACACTGCTGTCCTGCATAGATTTCAGGTACATCACGGACGTCCTGACTGAGGAGGAGGCCTACGGTGAGTCAGGCTCAAGTGATGACAAGGGGGGCTTTTTGGTGTATTCCTATGTGTAATCAGAGTCGCAGCAGGCTTTGCTGTTCTGAAAGAGTGAGTGAGACTTTTTATTTTTTCCAGAAATACTACAGAAAGGCCGAGTTGGTAACAAGGAAAGAGGTAGGTCGGGAGAGAATTTCCTTTATCTTTGTTATCACCATCCCCTCCAAATGCCCCATGCCAGCAGCTGGGCCCTCACACAGATATCTGAGGCTAGATGAAGGAAGCCCCCTGGGTATGACCTCTTACTGTAAAATTCCCTTCAGCCAGTGATGAAAGGAAGTTTAGCCTCAGGGTCACAGGATAGCATAAGTGAGGGCCCTTGGCTAGTGGGGTCATCAGAGATGGCAGTGGCTGGATGGGCATGAAGAGCTTCTCTCTGTTAAGGAAGGGTCCAAAGGAGAATAGCACTTCCATATGGAACAGCCGGATTCTCCATGAACAGCCGGATTCTCCATGAGCAGCCGCCTAGCTATAGGCAATGCTAATTCTGAAGCTCCCTAGAAAACACCGACTGTTGACAAGTGTTATGTTTCCCCAGAGGAGCAAATGCTGACTGAAGGCTACCCTGCCTACACCACATCGTGCGCCTGGCTCGGGTACTCCGACGACACACTGAAGCAGGTTGGCACTTGACCCTGGTTTTGTGGAAAGGCTGTTTTATACTCCGAGCCTTCTGGAACGAATTTAATACTGTCTTGTTAGCCCTTCTAAATCACTTTGGATCCCAGACTCAGTCTGAAAGTTCTCATAACATAAGCACAAATAAAGCCGCTCAAATTGTGGACATGGGGACTCCACATTCCGGGATTCCCAGCTTGGGCCCTGGCATCCAACAGCCCACGGTTGGGTCCCAGCCCTGTAACATTGTGCAAGCTGCTTAGCCGTGCTGAGCCTGTTTCCCCACTGTGACATGGGGGGATAATACCATTCTCACAGAATGGTTTTGAGACCATGATAAGTTGTGTCAGTATGTAATGCTCAGAGCCCAGGGCTGGCACTGCATGCAATCTGTTCATTGTTGATTTATTCCCCCTTCACATAATACTGTACACATTAGAACTGAGAGGAAGAGAGAGAGAGGCGAGAGAGACTGGCTTCTCCTTGTTACTCTTACATTCATTAGTTCTATGGAGGCCACAGAATGTCTTAGCTTTAAGATGATGGATGTTAACACTACAATCCCTTCCAGGAATGGTGTGACAATTAAAGAAATAGTTTCCATAGAGATGAGGAAAGAAGTTACCCTAAAAGTATAAAGAGTCATGCTCTGTTGGCTAAGCTGTTTCTGCTCTGATTTCAACAACACATGCTTGTTCTTCTGGCCTATGCTATAACCATAACGTTTGTTAGACCCAGTTCAGAAATGATTTGGGTACTCATCAGACCCAGGTGAGCCCTCCAGTGTATGATGGTGCATATGCTCCTTTCCCCCACAGCTCTGCGCCAAGGCACTGAAGGACGGCTGGACAAGGTACCTTAGTTGTGTGATGATGGACTTGACTCTCCCAGTTGGCAGCATGAGACGTTTGTCAGAAGAGAGGAGCCAAGGATGAAAATGCACCCACAATGCCAGAAGCAGTCTGACATGTAGGGAGGCATCCAAGAAGTTTCCAAATCTAAGCAAGGCTTTTTCTCTAAAGACAGGATGAGTACTACTAAGAATCCTAGAATGTCAGAGTTGAAATTGACTTTGGAGATTATCAACTCCAAGCTCCCACCTAGAATAGAAACCCATTCTTTACTATCAATAACGAGCATTGATTCAGCTTCTCCTTGAGCACCCCCAGGGGCAGCAAGCTTAACTTGGCAAGGCACTTTTCCATTGTTTGAACATCCCAGGTGTTAGAAAGGTCTTCAATAGTGTGAACTTTTTGCTTCTTTATAACATCCCGCAGCTGGTCCAAGTTCATCTTCATGGAGCCTATTCCTCTCTTCCACTTGGATGTCAACCCTTCTCCTTTCCCAGGCCGTCTCTTTAGCACACTGTAACCATCAGCATTTCTCTCATCTGTCTTTCAAGTGCCCCAATTATGAACCCCTAAACATCCTAAGATCTTCCTCTAGACAATCTGTGGTTGTTGTGGCGTGGAGTCATAACTGGTACTCCCGGGAGGCAGTGCAGGGGGCAGAAGGGCCACTGGCTCCCTTGGTCTGGTCACCCTGGTGCACGGTTGTGCTCTCTGCCTGTGATAGGGCACCAGGTTTCCTGTGGGGCTTGCAGTCCCTCAGGACATTGAGCTTCCTGATATTCAGTATGGAGTAGGACCATCTGCATTACCTGGGGGCTTGTTAGGAATGCAGAATCTCAGGTCTCAACCCTGCTGGATTGGAACGTGCATTTGAACAATGCACATTCAAGTTTGAGAGGCAAGGGATCCTTGTTGTGAACTCCCTAGAGAAAGAGAGTTGGGGAATAAGAACCTGAAGGTGGCCACCTGCATTAGTGGAAAAAGGCTAGGAATCTGATGGATTTGGATTCAAATACTAGCTAGATGACCTTGGGAAAATTGCTCAGCCTCTCAGAGCTTCATTTTTCCTCTATAAAATGGAAATAATATTAATTCAAGATCAAATAGGTTCCCATCCCTGAAAGGACCAGCAGGATGCGGGATTCGTGGTAGGTGCTCAGTAAGTGCTGGCTTCCTTCCTCTCCTGCCACAGACCCAGGGAAGGGCGGAGCAGGCACATCTGATGAGTCCAAAAAGGGAAGGATGAGAAGATTCCCCACGGCCTTCCAGCATGGGAGGCTGTAGCCCACTCTCCCTCTGAGCATTACAGACACTCTGTCGAAGCTCTTAACCTGGTAGAGAAATGTCTTTAGTGTCTTTAGTTCTGACCGAGGGAAAAGAGCAGCAGTAGGTGCTGTGTGTGCTACCTGCGGTGAGCCGGCCGCTTGTAAGCAGAGGTTGCGTGTTAGGGAAAGCAGAGGGAAGACCGCAGTCATACCCCTGAACTTGAGTGCAGGGCAGAGGGGCTGCTGACCACTGAAAAAAGAGGGCACAGCTGAGACATGGGCACAACCTCACAGCCTGGCTGGACATCAGCACCAATTAAGGGCGCTCCCTGCAAGCTGCCACTGTGACATAAAGGAGACTGCTGCCCCTCTGTAGTTCTGTGGCCTCAGGCACGTCATTTCCCCTGCCTGAGCCTCAGACCCCTGTGCCGCAGGAATGGAGTATCTCAGTGGCCCACCTCACTGTGTTAAGGCGAAGCACTCCATGTGAAGGGCTAGGCAAAGTAAGTATTTTTTAAAAATAAGTAATACTCTTTGGATTAGGATATAATCAGAAGGTCCACTTGGTCCCCCTTCCCAGTCCTCCTCTACTCTTCAGTTCTGATTGTGGCCTTTGTGCCTTTAATCTCTTTTCATGACACAACAGAAACTCATTAATGTTATTAGAGACCTAACTTCCTCTCCAGTGCCTTAATTTCAGGTCAGCAGAGAAGAATCATTGCCCTGATTCAGAGACACAGTTTGCAGGTTGACTCTCAATGTGAGTTGCCTGAAAGTGACTAGGAAAGAGCCAGAGGTTATAGAAAATGTGATCTGTGAATTATTGCCAGAGATGGTCACTGCTGCAGAAAATCCAGGTGTCTCTGCCAAGGCAGGGGACAGAGCTAAACTGCCCAGCCACGTTTACTTTCTAGGTTTAAAGTGAAGGTTGGCGCTGACCTCCAGGATGATGTCCGGAGATGTCGCCTGATCCGAGACATGATCGGACCTGAGAACACTTTGGTAAATAGACTCTCAGACCACTGTGAAATAAGCACATTGCACAAAGTGGGCCAAAAGCAACACATTTCAAATAAGGATTAAAAAATACTGAGAATTTAAAAACTTCAGAGGAAGTACGGCTCTGTGGGCTTTGTGGAAGAAAAAACACTGAAAGGGTGTCATTTTTAATGTTTTTATTCTGCAGAATAAGATCTGGGGTTGGGATCTTTCCTTCTTGCTAATATGGATGCACCTGAGCAAACATGGGTATTCTGGTGTGTGCATCATTTAATCCACCTTCTTAATAAATTTCCTCTAGCAGCTCATTAGAGTGGTGGGTTTCAGGAAGCCATTGTTGAAGAAAGCTTACGTGGGAACTTTGCCTGAGATAAATGGAAGGATTAGTAATTCCTGATGGTGTATTTTTATAAAACATTTCTAATTACGTGTGAAACATTTTCGCAAAAGTAAGTCCCAATAAGATTTTTTAAATTAAGTTTTTGAGGCCTGTTTCATAATTGAAGTTAGAAGTTTGGAGTCCTTGACAAAGGATCAGAAGTCCCATTACTTATAGATGAAGCGATAATGCTATTTTCATGGTATGAGGTCATCCTCATCCAAATAATTTATGATGAAAATTGATTGTGTTCCATCCTCTGGGTCTCACGGCATCCGTGAGGGAGGCCTTACCACTTAGCATGTCTACTAGAGGTAGCTGTTGGGGTTTGTCTTCTCCAAATGCAGAGAGGGCAGGGAGATCTGGCCATCTCATCTCTGTCCTCCCAGCACCTGGTTCCTAGGCAAGATAGCTGAGTGCAAAGAGCAGGGTATTGGGGTGAAGGAGGCCTGGGGCCGAACCCACAGCTAACTTGACTTTTTGTCCTTGGGCAAGTTATTTCTCTGCATGCCAGCTTTCTTATTGGTAAAATGGGTTACTATGAACTGCCACATAGGGTTATTATGGATAACAAGTAAGACAAAATCCATAAAATGCTGAGGGAGTAGGTGCTTAATTAATGGTCGAGTTTGACACATATGCTGGACACATAATAAATATGTGAATTGAACTCAGTGTTGGTACATAATGATTCAGAATGTGATCAAAGGATCTCCACGGACAGAACAAATTGTTTTACTAATTTGCAAGACAAATTCTTGAGGGTGGCATCTAAATGAAAATTGGGCCAGAGCTCCAGGGCTACCAAGCACCTCATGGGCCCAATCTTAGGGTTCTTTCAGAGTTGACAGAAGCTCAGTTAAACAGTTTACATTTCTTCCAAAAACACTATCTGGAGCCAAAGTTCTGAGTCTTATGGCTGTGTGCTGGATGCAACAGAGATGTCAGGCTCTGTGCAGTGTGGCCCTCAGCTAGTGGCACTGAATGGCAGCATTTCCTCCCCAGGAACCCAGTCAGCACAAGGTACACCCACTGTGAGGGGTTTCTCTCTTCCTCCCCAAGATGATGGATGCCAACCAGCGCTGGGATGTGACCGAAGCGGTGGAGTGGATGCTGAAGCTGGCTGAGTTCAAGCCCCTGTGGATTGAGGAGCCAACCTCTCCTGATGACATTCTTGGACATGCCGCTATTGCCAAGGTAGAAAAATCAATGTAGTTAGATTTTCCAGGGTGATCATGACAGATACTAAAATTCCTTTGCTTGTTCCCTTCTGCTTTTCCTGATGATGTCGCTGAAGTAATTGTGACTCATGATGAATACTGGAATTTTAGACCTGCCATTTTTTTAATCACTTCATCATATCCACTGCACTTTTTTTTTTTTTTTTTTTTTTAAGAAGGTACTGGGGATTGAGATATTTTCATATACCATACGATCTATCCAAAGTCTATAGTCAGTGGCTTTTAGTATAATCACAATATTGTGCATTCATCACCACAAAAAAATTTTAGAACAATTTTATTACTCCAAAAAGAAAAACTCCACACCCCTTGGTACTGGGGATTGAACCCGGGACCTCAATCATGGGAAGCGGGTGCTCAACCACTTGAGCTACCTCTGCTCCTTTCTATTTATTTTAAAGAAAATAAATTGCTAAAAGCTGAAAGGCCACCACCAATCCAGAGGTTCTTGTGCTTTATAAATACAGATGTGGTTTCCATACTTTGTAAGAATAGAAATGGCTGGTGTTGGAAATATTTTATTCACCCAGAACAAAACACAAAGTATAGATTCCTCTAGATGACTCATCAGAAAAGGTTTGCTTAGCTCATGTCAAGGCTGGGCTTTCCCAAGAGACGGATGCCTGTCAGTTTCCAGGGGAAACAGCACCTCTCCGGTTGGCAGCTTACTTCGCTCCCTTTCAGGTTCAGGAAGAACCTGTTATGTCAGAACATCTAGGAAACATCCTATCCCTCCTGGAGACTCCCATTCGCCGAGTTTACAGCGCTCACTGATAGGCCAAGGAGAAATATAACTGCCAGAGTTCCATGTTTTTTTTTTCCTCTGACCAGAGCAAGTTCCATAGGAGGCCGTATT
The DNA here is from genome assembly GCA_026826555.1 of Tolypeutes matacus. Classification (NCBI taxonomy): domain Eukaryota; kingdom Metazoa; phylum Chordata; class Mammalia; order Cingulata; family Chlamyphoridae; genus Tolypeutes; species Tolypeutes matacus. The sequence continues at coordinate 11,536,344 of JAKSZT010053813.1, forward strand.
AAACCAAAGGCTGCTTCATGAGTGAGGGGCAGAGGTGAGTTAGGAGATTTGAATGCGTAATGGCACTGGCCTGTGCTGGCCCCGTGCCCCCAACTCCGTAGCAAGATAGACCGGTTTCTAGGCCCAGATGCTTTCGGTCTTAAGCCTCATCAATCCCTTCAGGCACTGACTCCACTTCCATAGAGCAACTACAGCCTTTATTTAACAGAACTGACACCTTCCAAGGAAGAGCTCTGAACTGAGACTCTAGTGAGAGCCTGTGGTTAGACATTTTCCCTGAGTCACTTTCCTTTCCTCCTTGGGGTTCTGGAAGGGTGGCCATGCCCTCTGGAATGCCAGAAGGCCCCCTTGGAAGCCCTGTTGGGCTTAAACCTTCCAGGGCATTTACATGGGGGAGGCCGCCCCCTCAAGGGGCATCAAGGAAGAGGCCGGAGCCGAGGCCTGGGGAGCTGCAGACACAGCAGGGGCAGGCAAGGCCTGTGGAGACATCTGACCAGGTGCGAGCCTGGAGAGGAGGGTCTGCAGGGAAAGGAAGGCATGCAGGGCCAGGAAGGTGGGCTAACAGGTCGGAAAGAAGGGAGTGCAGGAAGGCAGGGTGTGCAGGGCCAGATTCTGGGGTCCATCCATTCAGAAGATGCAGTCAAGTGGAGTAAGCCACTGCAGGCTCTCAAGTGAGAGAATGACATAGTGAAGGTTGTGATTAAAGACGACTTGTGGGATAGCAACCTGGTGATGGATTGGGACGGTTGAGGAATGAGTTGAAAGAAACCAGAGGCAGGGCTAGGAGCCAGGAGGCTTTCCCAGTAATCCACGTGTGGCAGGGGACACAGAAGAGAGCAAATCCAGGAAATATTTAATAGAAATAAAATTTGGTACCTATTCTGTGCCAGAAACATCTGTGCTTTAAGATAGTAAAATGAGTAAGTCAAGAGAAATGGCTTTTCTTTCTTCCCTCAACCTTTTGCCCCTTCTCGTTTCCTTTGAGATAAAGAACCAAGCATAGGTCAATTAGAACTTTAAGGAAGTATAGCATCTTAGCGCTAGACGATGTACTAGAGGCTACCTGACTAACTCCCCACCTTCTGTGCTGAGCGACTTGCCCAAGTCCACACTTCTGGTTGGAGGCAAGACGAAGATGGGAAGTGGGTACACTGGACCCCTTGAGCAGAGCTTTGCTGCTGGGAAGTAAGCTTAGTCTCAGGGTATGGATCACCTTTCCGGCCTCTGCGGTCAGCCTGGCACCCCAGTGCCCCCTCTCCAGCTTTGTGACTCGGGGCCAGTTACCAATCCTGTCAGTTCTGTCTCTCCGATGTAGATAAATCATGTCTCCTACCCCATGGGCTACTATGAGGAATAATGTAAATCAGTGCTTCACCCAGCACCTGACAGGCAGGAAGAGCTCAGGACATATTAGCGATTAGTGCCATAGGTAGAGTTACCCTGGGAGAGGAAACTGGGGAGAGACCAAAGATGCTGGAGAATGACAGGAGACAGGCATCCGGGTGGAGGCTGGAGGGCACAGGTGTGAGGTGAGAGCTGGCTTTGGAGGGCGGTGGAGAGGACAGCAAGGGCAGCCATGTTGGCTAAGGTGGCAATTCCAGCACATGAGGTCAGACTACTGGCCTCAGCCTGACCCATAAAGTGGGACTTCAGGTCATTAATTGAGAGGGTTCTAGAATAACCACTGACAGGTGGTATCCAGGAGTCATGAAGGCAGAAAGAGGAGTGATGACCCAGAGGCAGGAGTCAGCAGAGGCCAGACCAGGTAATCCTAGGTGAGCTCCTGCTGCCAGCCTAGCCTTCTCCCAATTTCACACACGGCCCTGGCCCAGGCACCTGTGGGAAGGGCCCAAAATGCTGCAGAAGGGGCTAGAATGCTGCAGAAGGGACTCGGCAGAGCTGGGAAGGGAGCCGAGGGCAGCGTATGCACAAGTGTCTGCTGCTCCCTCTGTGGAGCCACTCAGCCTTCTGTGTGCATGCACGGTCCCCTTCTGTTATTCTTAAAACCCAAAGGGTTCCATCATACACTTCGACAGCAGGGACGTTTCCTTCTTCAACTATAAATATTTTTAAACATTGGGAGTTGCAGTTCAAAAACGTAGGAAAATAACATGAGGCTGCCTTACATTTTTATAGGCCTTGGTCCCGCTAGGAATCGGCGTTGCCACAGGAGAACAGGTAAGTGGCATGCTCAGTACACTGAGGACTCATGGGAGACTCCAGCCCCACTGTGCTCTGAGTTGGTAGGTTTTCCTAATTGGAGGAAATGGATCATTTGACAGCACTTCATTAGGGCCTGGGGTCAGATCTGGTCAAACATTTGTGGATTTTTCTACAATTTCTACGACAAAGGTCATTTATCTGTTCAAAGTGTCTAATCAAAATTTACAAGGCAGCAATTTAAAGTGGCTGCTGCAAGGGAAGAAAACGCACCGTCTGGTTTTAAGAAAGCCGGCTTCCAAAGTGAATAAACATCACGGCGTTCACTCTCTGTGCTTATAAACTAAGCACGCGTGCCTGCCAAAATGTGCTGTAGTCAGCCCACGGAACAGAGCAGTGTGAGGGAAGAATTCTCAGTTTTCCCCAGAAAAAGGAGCAGCAGCACTGCTTGGCCACCTGCTCACTGCCTTCTCCCTTTTCATCCTGATGCTTCTCTGCATCTCCTCTTGGCAGTAGATAAGCCAGTTAGTCCTTAATAAATGGAGAGCGAGCGCGACTTTGCGTGACTTATGCGACTCCTGCTCTTATACTGGCAGATTTGTAAATCCTCTCCAGGCTTCCTGAAGCCTCACAGTGCCCTGATGAGTAACAATTAGCTTGGAATCGCCACACGGCCAGGTTTAGCGATCCTGAAGGCCAAGGCTGACTCTAATGTTGGTTTTCTTTTTAATTCTATTTCCAGTGCCACAATAGAGTGATATTTAAGCAACTCCTACAGGCTAAAGCCCTGCAGTTTCTCCAGATTGACAGCTGCAGACTGGGAAGTGTCAATGAAAACCTCTCAGTATTACTGATGGCCAAAAAGTTTGAAAGTAAGGGTCCTGCAGGCTGCAAACCCAAACCTCCATTTCCCCTCGCAGCAGACACCTGTGATTCCTTTGATGCTCTTTTTAATTCACATGTGTCTGTACTTTGCCAATTTGGTTTCTTTCCTCACTTTTTTTTTAGGCTTAGCCATGGAATCTTTGACAGTTTCTATCCTAGGATTTCTTTCTCCTAAATATTAGATTTCATCACCCACACAATAGAAATTCCACAAGCTGCTTTCAACCCAGCCTCTCTCTGCCCTGCTCTTGGATTAAATGGAAATCTCTCTTCATTTTAGTTCCTGTCTGCCCCCATGCTGGTGGGGTTGGCCTCTGTGAGCTGGTACAGCACTTGATTCTATTTGACTACATATCAGTCTCTGCAAGCCTTCAAAACAGGTCAGTAATGTGAAATTCGCAAAGAATACTTTGTGCTGGAAATAGTATCCCTTGATGCAAACCAGGATCTTTAAAAATTCTGCTGTCATGACCAGAGGCACTAAGAACTCCACCCAGTGGCACATCCTATAACTCAAAGGCCAAACTGGTTTTGCTTCCAATTCCTCACGTGGGGAAGTAACAATGGACTCCCACCAGGAGGTTCTCAGTAGCTGACTCATTTTGTTTTGTAGCACTTTGGGAGGTGGAACCAGATGGAAGTCAGAACTCCTCTCTCAAAGCAGCTCCCCTTTCTTTCTGAAGCACTGTTATCATCATATACATTCTCTGCTTATATTGAATCTCCTCTTCCTGACACTGGCGCCTTCCATGATCTGGCCACATTTTTATTTAGTGCCATCTTATTTTTCATTATGCTGCGGTTGAGCTACCTCTTTCAATTAGGAGAGTCTCCATCTAGTTGCCTGCACATACATGATTTTGCTTAGCATGCTTTTCTCTCCTCCTGCCTTTACTGTGGTATCACAGGAAGATCGCTTGAAGCATGTAGTGAACACATACAAACATGCATGGGCAAGGTAAACACCAGATTCAGGATGACAGCGGAGAAAGGGATGTTATGGCATACAGCGGGCTTCAATTATAATTGTAATGGCTTCTTTCTCAAGCTGGAGTGAGTAGAACTGTGTTGCTTTTTAGTATGCCTGAAATAGTCTTTTTAGAGTAGAAATAAGGAGACCAGGGCTTGAGTGCTGGAGCTGCTGCTGGTTAGATCTCACACAAGTCTGAACCTCAGTTGTATACCATCAGGTTGGGACAGGATATTTTTTCTTTTCCCTCCCAATTATTACTCTTTGATTCTATAATGAAGAACAAAAACATTCCTTGGTGATTCTGCTTTTGCCCTCTCTCATTTCAGTTCCCGCTTTCAGGACTAACATGGAGGTAGGGTTCCAACCTTGAAAAGGGACCGCCTGGGTGCGCTGGGTCCCTGGTGCCTCAGCCGGCCTCTGAATGGATGCAAGTGCCTCAAGCCCATTCGGCCGATAGCAGAACCCACTGCTCAAGGACACCACCAAACAAGGGAAGCAGCCACCATGAGCTGGCACACCCAGCACCTTGGCTTTGTGGTTCTCTCTACATGGAATACCCTTTCCCCACTTGTCCAAGGTCCACTGTCCTCTCTCACTTGACTAGCTCTTCACCTAGAGTCTGTGCTTTATAGATGACATACAGCACATAGTATAGTTGGCTGGGGTCTGTGTCCTCAGTTGACCATGAGCACATCTCTTGCCAGTCTTTTGTTATCCCTGCCCTTGGCACACTGCCTGCACATCATCAGAGCTGTGTATTTACAGATGCCCAAAGGCAGGCAGCCAAGTCAGGTGATTGACCCTGAGGGCACAACTAGAAAGTGGCTGACAGAATTTGAACACAGATGGGTCTGATCCTAAAACCTGTGCTCTTAATCTTCTACATTATTTGTGAGGATTGAAGGATGAAGTGATTTTAATCTATTCATCTAACGTTTTACTAAATGCACCCAAATAATCCCTAATACATATGATGATGCCTTTTGTGGTCACGACCTTTAGAGTTAAAGAGGACTTTGTGGTTCATTTCATGTATCCCTCCCCGCCCCCCATTGCTTTATTTTACAGATAAAAAGAACCCGAGACACAGAGGTTGTGGGGTTTACATAGAAAAACACATGTATCACAGCTAAGTCCAGACGACATCTACTGCTGCTTCATGTTTCCCGCTTCTGCTTTACCCATGAGGATCACGTGATGTCTCAATTTTAGGTGTTTAATTCTTTCCTCCTAGGATGTGTGAATATGTCGACCACCTCCATGAACACTTCGAGTATCCTGTGACCATCAAGAAAGCTTCATACATGCCTCCAAAGGTAAGCTGTGGCCCAGGAGGCCCCACAAAGGAAGCACCGCCAGCTATTACTGTACATGTTCTCGTCAGCTAATACTATGAAACAGAGAGCTTTGGACTCCTTAGAGGTTACTTTCAATATCTAGAAACAAACAGTTATTTAATTACTCAGTGTCATACCACTACAATCTGAGGGTCAGGGCTTGGAGATTAGAGTTCCTTGGGTACCATTTAGCAAATTAGGGACCCAAAAGGTTTTGGCTACAGCTATGTTATGTGGGCCTGATCAGGTTTAAGAGATAATGGCTTTTCCCACCCAACCAAGATGGCAGCATTTCTCCACAGAATCTTTGAACAACTAGCAAAAACTGGCAGAGCCATCTTCCTCAAAGCTCTGGAAAATAAAGGGTTACCATCAAGGAAAAGATAACTTAAAAATAATAGGAGAAGCTTGTGGTGCCTTTGCTAGCCTCTCCCTCAACCCCTCCTCAGCTCAGTGAGGAGCCAGCTTGTTTTGTCAGTGTGAGTCCCTGGCTCCAGAGGCAGCATGAAGGACTGAACCAGGGTAGTCTTCTCTGGCTTGCACTCCCAGAACTTGCCATGACGGCAGAAGCAGCTTGAGGACAGCTAAATCAGTGTAAGACTGATTTCAGACATAAATTAAAACTCCCAGGACCTAGAAGACTACTTCAGAGAGAGAAAAGGAAGCAATTTGGATCCCTGAAAACTGGGGAATTCCTACGGCCATGAGCACCTGCTGAGGAAAAGACCCATGTTCATAAAAGTCCTGAAAAGAGCCCTTGCTTTCACTTTGGGCTGATCTCCAGGTTCACTGGTAGGAAGGCGAACCACTAAAAGGAGAGCACCAGCCAAATAGCCAATTTGCAAAGACTATGAAAAGTATTTTGTTTGTTTTTATTAGCTCCTGGCAAGCAAGGAAATCTGTCATATAGCTAGCCAAATATTAAGGAATACACAGCTCAGGGATTAAATTACAGAGCTAACAACATTAAAATATTAAAATGTATGGTGTGTGACAAAAGATCACAAGGCAAAGAAACAGGAAAATGATGGCTCATTCAATGGAAAAAGATAAAACTTCAGAAGCCACCAACAAAGCCTGGACTTTGGCTAAACCAGGCAAAGGCTTTTTAAAAATGGTCTTAAATATGATCAAAGAGCTAAAGGAAAATACAAAGAACTAAAAGATATCAGGAAAACAATATATGAACAAAATGATAACTTCAACAAAGAGAAATTATAAAAAGGAACTAAACAAATACTGGAGTTAAAGTGCACAGTATATGAAAAAAAAAAAAAAACCTGCCCAAGGGTGTCAACAGATTACAGCTGGCAAAAGAAAAAAGACCAGTGAACACAGCCTCAGAAACCTGAGGGACACCATCAAGTATACCAGTATATGCATCATGGGAGTCTCAAGAGAAGAGAGAGAGAAGGGGAGAAAAAATATTTAGAAATAATTACTGATAACTTCCCAAATTTAACAGAAGATATGAATATACACACCCAAGAAGTCCAGCAAACCCCAAACAGGAAAAACTCAGAGAGATCCATGCCAAGACAAATTATAATCTTTTGAATGCCAAAGACAAAGAGAATTAATTCTGAAAGCTGTAAGAGATAAGCAATGTGTCATGTACAAGGGAGCCCTGATAAAAGTACTGATTTTGCATTAGAAACCATGGAGGCAAGAAGGCAGTAAAAAGAAATATTTAAGGTGCTGGAGAAAATAATTACAACCAAGAATTCTATATCTGGTGAAACTGTCTTACAAAAATAGGGGAAGAGATCAAGACATTCCCAAATAAACAAAAGCTGAGGAATTTTCTCACCACTAGGCCTGCCCTGCAAGCAACGCTAGAGGGAGCTCTTCAGATTGAAAAGAAAGGACATTAGAAGTACATAAAGCAGGAGGCAGATGTGGCTCAGATGGTTGGGTGTCCGTCTCCCATATGGAGGGACCTGGGTTCGATCCCTGGGACCTCCTGGTAAAAATAAAAAATATAGAAGGCGCGCGGGCCACCAGGCCCCATGTGTGGGTGCACCGTCAGGCCCTATAAGTGGGCGAGCACCCCAGGCCCCGCACATGGGTGTGCCGTAAGGCCCCACCGAGCCACATAACAAGATGATGACATAACAGGAGAGTGACACAAGGGAAAGCCAAGATTAAGATGCACCGAAAAACCAGGAACTAAGTGGCACGGGTGGCAGGATGCCTCTCTCCACATCAGAGGTTCCCTGGGGCCTGAATATTGTAAATATTGGGTGTCTTTATACATCAACCCCAACTGATTCTATGGATGACAGACTCAGAGCACATGGTCTGGGTCCCCTAACCCAGGAATTACTAGGGGCAGGAATTTTGTGTGGAAAGGAGATGCTGAGCCAGAGAACCACAGAGCTGAAAGCTGGAGTGAAAGGGCAGAGCAAAGTACGGGTATGGAGCCGAGCTGAATGTAGCTGCCAAGGAGGAAAATTTGTAATAAAAACAAAGAGCACAGTCCAAGATTCCAGGAAGAGAAGCTGGGAGAGGAACTCCTTTCCTGGAGGGAAACAGTCACATATACTGGGCGAATTCTTAAAAGTCACCATGCACACCCAGGTCAAGACACAGGTTCAGAGAGACCTGAGAAGAACTGAACTGTTAACCATGAGTTGTTCTATAGGTTCAGTATAAAATGGATGAAGTACTGATGAGCCTCTACACAGCCAATCTACACTAAAATCTTAGGCAAGAAGGAAAATATGACTTAAAGTTAGCACGTCAACTTATCAAATGCTCAGGCTTCAACAAAAGATCACAAAGTATACAGAGAAACAAGAAGAGATGGCCATTCAAAAGGACAAAATAAAACAGAGGAAGAACTGACATTGGAACAACTAATCAAAGACATCAAGTCAACTCTCCTAAGTTCAATAAGCTAAAGGAAAATCTGGACATAGAACTAAAGGAAATCAAGAAGATGATACATGAACAAAAAGAAGATTTAGAAAATCTAAAAAGGAACCAAACAGAAATTTGGGGGATGCAAAACACAATAATGGCAATTAAAAATAAACTACACAGTTTGATGATTTGATTTTAAAATAATAATTATAACACATTATAAATAAATAAATAAACAAACAAACAAACAAACAAACTAGAGGGAGCGGGTGTAGCTCAGTGGTTTGAGTGCCTACTTCCCATGTACAAGGACCCAGGTTCAAGCCCTGGTACCTCCTAAAAGTAAAAATAAACTGGAGGTGCTGGTGGTGCAGTAGTGCTAGTGGCTTCCCCCTCCTGTCCTCCAACCCAACCGTCAGCCCTCACACATGCTGAGCTGCTAGGAAGTGCCTGTTGTTGAGCTCCTGGAAGCTTGAAACTGTCCTCACCTCTCCAACTCCAAAAAAAAATTAGTTGAAACAGATCGTCCAGACAAGCTCTGCACTGGTGGACCCAATACAGAAAACAAATGAGAAAACCCTTGAAGCAGTATTCAACACAGTATTTGGCAAATATGGACAAATAGTGGAAGTACTCTTGATGAGACTGTGAAACCAACAAACCAAGAGGTTTTGCTTTTGTCACCTTGGAAAGCCTGGCAGATGCCGAGGATTTAGCCAGAGTCATTAGATGGTAAAGCCATCAAGGTGGAACAAGCCACTAAACCATTTGAAAGTGGTTGATGTGGTCCACCTACACCACCAAGAAGTGGAGGCCTCCTAGAGGTCTTAGAGGCAGAAGAGGAGGAACCAGGGGACCCACCCTCGCCTATTTAGATGAATAGGTCACATGGATGATGGTGCCTATTTCATGAATTTTAACATGAATTCTTCCAGGGGACCACTTCCAGTAAAAAGAGGACCACCACCATGAAATGGGGGTCTTCCACCTGAAAGATCTGCCCCCTTAGAACCAGTCTGCAGAAGCAGTGGAATGGGAGGGAGAGTGCCTGTATCGTGTGGAAGAGATAGTTACGGAGGCCCCCTACGAAGGGAAGCCCTGCCCTCTCATAGTGATGTTTATTTGTCCCCCAAACATGATGGAAATTCTACTAAAGATAGCATTCAAGCAGAGATTACCCAAGTTCTTGTAATACAAGAGATTATGCACCACCACCAAGAGATTGTGCATACTGTGATTATGGTCATTCCAGTTACGTGATGACTATCCAACGAGGCTATAGTGATAGGAAGCGGATGTGGCTCAAGCAGTTGGGCACCCTACCTACCACATGGGAGGTCCCGGGTTTGGTTCCCAGTGCCTCCTAAAGAAGACAAGCAAGACGGGAGCTGGTGCAGTGAGCTGATGCAAGGAAAAAACACAATGAGAGAGACAACAAGCAGGGAGCAGAGGTGGCTCAAGCGATTGGCCTCCCTCCCACATAGGAGGTCCTGGGTTTGGTTCCCGGTGCCTCCTAAAAAGATGAGCACAGAAAGCAGACAGCACAAACAAGGCGGGGTGGGGGTGGGGGAATAAATAAAATCTTATAAAAAAAAAAAAAAAAAAAAAAGAGGCTATAGTGATAGAGATGGCTATGGTCGTGATCAAGACTACTCAGATCATCCGAGTGGAGGGTCCTATGGAGATTCATATGAGAGTTATGGTAACTCATATAGTGCTCCACCTACACGAGGGCCCCTGCCATCTTATGGTGGAAGCAGTCACTTTGATGATTACAGCAGCTTACGTGACAGACATGGAAGTCAAGACAGTTACTCAGCAGCCGAAGTAATCTCTACTCTTGGTTGTGATCGGGTTGGCAGACAAGAAAATGGGCTTCCCCCTTCTGTGCAAAGTGGGTCCCCTCCTCCACATGATTCCTACAGCAGTTCAAGCAGTGGAGCACCAAGAGGTGGTGGCCGTGGAAGACGACAATCTGATAAGAGGGGGAGGCAGAAGCAGATACTAAAAACAAACAAAACTATGGACCAAAATCCCTGTTCAAGGAAACAAAAAATGGAAACTGTTGTCATAGCTACCCAAGAACTACTAAGAGGAAAAACTGTGTTACCTTTTTAAAATTTCCTTTTACATTTTCCTTCATAATTTTTATGTTTTTGTGAGGAAAAAGTCCCTAAAGGCCACTTCCTATCTGACTTTTCCCAGTAAATGAGACAAGCACTCGCCTAAAGAGCTTCCACAAACATCTAGCTATCTAAAATGGAGAGATGAATTTTTCTCCCTGTTCAAGCTAGATATTAGAGGGTGGCTGGGGTAGTGCTGAAAAAAGGGTTTTTTACAAAATGCTAAAAAGGATGTCTTCAAACTGAAACCTCAGTGTTCTCGGTAAGAAAACCTGAGATCAGATGCTTATGTAAGGAAAATGCTATTCATCCAGTAAAACCCAAAAAAGCAAATGGGTAATGCTGGCCATAGTTTGCCCTTCTGACATTTCTTTAGTGATCTACAAGAATCTCCCCTTTAAAGCCATTTAAGTGCATGTTAAACAACTACAGAATACTAAATAAAGTTTGGCCAATGAATAAATAAATAAAAATAAACTAGAAGCATTCAACATCAGCTGTGAACAGGCAGAAGAAAGAATGGGTTACCTATAAGATAGGACAATTGAAATCATTCAGTATGAAGACCTGAAAAGGACAAAAATAAGTGAGCAGATCCTAAGGGACATGTGGGATACCATGAAGCATCCCAATATATGCTTTATGGGAATCTGAAAAGGAGAAAAGAAAGGGGCAGACAGAATATTTGAGGAAATAATGGCCAAAAACTTCCCAAAATTGATGAAAAACATGAATATACACTTCCAAGAAGCCCACAAAACCCCAAACAAGGCAAACTCTACTCCAACACATACTAATTATGTTGGATGTCAAAGGTAAAGAAGGAATTCTGAAATCAGCCAGAAAAAAGCAACTCATCACATACAAGGGACGCTCAATAAGAGAAGTACAAATTTCTCATCAGCAACTATGGAAGCAAGAAGGTAGTGGTATAACATATAATAAGTACTGAAAGATAAACAAAACTGCCCTTTAAAGGAGACAGAAAGCGGATGTGACTCAAGCAATTGAGCTCCTGCCTACCACACGGGAGGTCCCGGGTTCAGTTCCCGGTGCCTCCTAAAGAAGACGAGCAAGACAGTGAGCTGACCCGACGGGCTGGCATGGCAAGCTGATGCAACAAGAGACACAAAGAGGAAAAACATAATGAGAAACACAACAAAGCAGGGAGCAGAGGTGGCTCAAGCGATTAGGCACCTCCCGTGGTCCCAGGTTCGGTTCCTGTTGCCTCCTAAAAGATGAGCACACAACAGACACAGCAAATACAAAAACAAGGAGGTGGGGAGAAATAAATAAAATCTTTTTAAAAAATAAAATTAAAAAAAAAAAAAAAAAAAAGGGGGGAGTGGATTTGGCTCAAGCAGTTGAGCACCCGCCTCCCACATGGGAGGTTCCGGGTTCGGTTCCCAGTACCTCCTAAAAACAAAACAAACAAGCAAAAGAAATGAAAAAAAAAAAAAAAAAAACAACTCAAGTGAGCCAATGTGGCTCAGTGGTTGAGCACTGGCTTCCCATATATGAGGTCCCAGGTTCAATTCCTGGCAACCCCCCCAAAAGAAAGAGAAAAAAAATAAAGGAGAGTTTAAGATGTTCCCAGGGGGCAGAAGTGGCTCAAATGGTTGGGCGTCCGTCTGCCATATGGAGGGAGCTGGGTTCGATCCCCAGGACCTCCCGAAGGCGCATGGGCTGCCAGGCTCTGTGTGCCGCTGAGCTGTCAGGCCCCGAAAGCCATGTAGCAGGATGATGACATAACAGGAGAGAGACAAGATGAGATGCCCCGAAAGCTCCAGAAGCCAGGAGCTGAGGTGGCACAGGCAGCAGAATACCTCTCTCCTACATCGGAGGTCTCCAGGATCGAATCCTGGTGAAGACTGGAGGAGGAGGATGAGAAGAGTTGGCAGGAAACAGACACAGAGAATTGCCCAGCGAATGGACACAAAACAGCAAATGGGGAAGGGGGGGGTTAAAATGGATAAAGTAAATAAATAAATCTTTAAAAAAAAAAAAAAAAAGATGTTCCCAGATAAACAAAAGCTGAGGGTGTCTTTACCCCAAGACATGCCCTATAAGAAATGATAAAGGAAGTTCTTCAAATTTTAAGGAAAGGACAGCAGATGGTAACTCAGAGCCGTACAAAGAAATAAAGATCTCCAGTAAAGGTAACTACATGGGTAAATACAAATGCAACTATTATTTTTATATCAGTATGTCACTCTACATTTTCTTTTTTGCAAGATATTGAATACAACTGAATAAGAAACAATCATATTTATGTATGGACATGCAAAATATAAAGAGAGCATGTGTGACAAAACAACATAGAGGGGAACACAGAGACTGCTCTACTGAAGTTAAATTGGTATTATTTCAAACTACTTTGTTATAGATTTAGGATGCTAAATGCAAACCCCATGGGAACCACATAGAAAGTATTAAAAATATATACAGAAAGGGAAAAGAGGAAAGGAGCAATCTGTTTCACTACAAAAGAGCAACTAAACACAAAAGAAGTCTGCTATAAAAGAAATGAGGGCCAAAAAAAGGTACAAGATGTACCCAAAAGGGGGGATAAAATGACTGAAGTAAGCCCTGCCTCATCAGTAATTACTCTGAATGTAAATGAACTAAACTTTCCTATCAAAAGACATAGATTGACAGACTGGATGAAAAAACATTATTTGGGAAGCAGATGTGGCTCAAGCGATTGAGCTCCTGCCTACCACGTGGGAGGTCCCAGGTTCAGTTCCTGGTGCCTCCTGGAGAAGATGAGCAAGACAGCAAGCTGGCACGATAAGCTGGTGCAATAGGCTGGTGTGGCAAGCTGACAAAACAAGATGATGCAACAAGGAGACATAAAGAGGAAACAATGAGAGAGACAACAAAGCAGGAAGTGAGGTGGCTCAAGCGATTGAGTGCCTCTCTCCCACATGGGAGGTCCCAGGTTCAGTTCCTGGTGCCTCCTAAAGAGAAGATGAGCAGACACAGCAGACAGCGAATGGACACAGAGAGCAGACAGTGCAAACAGCAGAGGGATAAAATAAATCTTTTTTTTTTAAAGAATTATTCAACTCAATGCTGTTTACAAGAGACTCACCTTAGATCCCTAGATGTACAGTGGTTGAGAGAAAGTATGGGAAAAAATTCTATGCAGAGAGAAACCAAAAGAAAGCAGTGTGGCTATACTAACATAGGGCAAAATAGACTTTAAATCAAAAGCTATAACGAGACAAAGAAGGACATATTAATAAAACAGCCACCCCACCAAGAAGAAAACAGTCATAAAAAATATATACCTTAACAACAGAGTCCCCCTTGTTTTGCGCTCACTGTCTGGTCTCTGTGTCCACTTGCCGTGTGCTCTCTCTGTCTGCTTATCTTCTCTTCTCTTTAGGAGGCACCGGGAACTGATCCTGGGACCTCTAGTGTGGGAGAGAGGCCCTCAGTCGCTTGAGCCACCTCAGATCCCTGGTTTGTTGTCTCTCCTCTTTGTCTATTTTTGTTGCGCCAGCTCTCCACACAGGCCAGCTCACCATCACCAGAAGGCCCTGGGAAAAGAACCCGGGACCTCCCATACAGTAGACGGGAGCCCAATCGCTTGAGCCACATCTGTTTCCCAGGTCTCAAATTTTAAAATACTGAAATCATACAATTTATATTCTAACACAGAATGAAGAAATGAGGGAAAAATGGAAAAATCACACGTGGAAAGTACATCATACACTCAGACAATCAAGGCATCAGGAAATAAAAAGGGCAATTAGAAAATATCTTGGGGCAAATCAAAACAAAAACATAACATACCAAAATTATGGGATACAGCAAAAGCTCAGAGGGAAATGTATAGCTCTAAATGTTTACATTAAAAAGATAAAAGAAGGAGCGGATGTGGCTCAAGCAGTTGAGCACCCACCTCCCACATGGGAGGTCCTGGATTCAGTTCCCAGTGCCTCCTAAAGAAGAGAAACAAGCAGCAAACAAAACAAGCAAAAAACCAACAACGAGCAAACAGATGAGGGAGCCATCTGGGGGGGAGGGGAGACAAAAGATCTCAAATCAGTGACCTAAACTCACCCTTGGAGGAACTAGAAAAAGAAGAGCAAACAAAACCTAAAGTTAGCAGAAGGAAGGGAATACACATCAGAGCAGAGACAAATGAAATAGAGAAATAAAAACAATAGGGAAGCGGATGTAGCTCAAGTGATTAAGTGCCTGCTTCCCCCATACAAGGTCCCAGGTTCAATGCCCAGCACATCCTTAAAACAAAAAAACCAAAAAAAAAAAAAAAAACAGTAGAATCAATAAAAGCAAAGCTTGGTTCTTTGAGACGATCAATACAATTTACAAACCTGTAGCTATACTGATGGAAAAAAAGGATGCAAATAACTAAAATCAGAAATTTAAGGGGTGTTTATGTGGGAGGGTGTGGGAGGTATGGGCAGTGGGGCATGTGGGAATCCCTATATTTTTGGTGTAACATTTATGTAATCTAAGTATCTTTTTTTTTTTTTTTTTTTTTTATTATTATTATTTTTATTATGGGTAAAAATCAAAATTCTCACAATACATACAAACATTTGCAAAATGATATATAAATATATATGCATATATGTGTATTTGCTTACAAAAATGTTATTTATATATATACATATATATATACATATATTTTAAGAGGTGCTTAGATTACCTAAACTATTACACGGAACCCACTGGGATTCCCATGTTGCCCACCTCCCATACCTCCCACCACATCCAACACAAACATCTCCCACAGTGTGGCCCACCAACCTCAATGAACTTACACATCCTGGAGCCTTGCCACCAACCATAGACCACAGTTCACACTGTAGACCACACTCTCTCCCACTCAGTTCTGAGTGGTGTGTGCTGATTTAAAATGGCCTACATCCATTGCCACAACAGTACTCAGGATAACCTCCAACTCCCAAAGAAGCCCCTGTATTTCAACTGCTCATCCCCTCCCTACCCAAAAACTGTCAAGTGGCCACTGGCTCCACCTCATTGTTATAATTTCTTGCATTGCAAGAATCACCATATGTGAGCAAGAGAATACCATCAAGTCCACTCTAGTCTAAGTATCTTTTAAAAAAATTAAAAAATATATTTAAAATAAAAAGAAATGTAAGGGGGGACATTACTACTGACCCCACAGAAATAAAAAGGATGAGAGAATAGTATGAAAAATTGTATGCCAACAAATTAGATAACCTAGATGAAATGGACAAATTCTTCAAAACAAGCAAATCAAACTAAATCAAGAGGAAATAAAAGGCCAGTAACAAGTGATTGAATCGGTAACTAAAACTCTCCCAACAAAGAAAAGCCTAGGACCAGATGGCTTCAATGGTGAATTTTACCAAACATTCAAGAAAAAAAAGCACAAATCCTGCTCCAAGTCTTCCAAAATATTGAAGAGGGAACACTTTCTAACTCATCCTTTGAGGCCAACATTATCTTAATACCAAAGCCAGATAAAGATATCACAAGAAAAGACCAATATCCTTTATCAAATAGATGCAAAAATCCTCAAAGTATTAGCAAACCAAATCCAACAGAATATTACAAGAATTATATACCATGTTCAAGTGGGATTTATCCCAAGTACACAAGAGTGGTTCAAATCAAAAATAAACAATGTAATATACCACATTAATAGAATGAAGGGATAAAACCACATGGTGGCATTTGACAAAATTCAACATCCCTTCATGATAAAAACACTCAGAAAACTAGGACTAGAAGGACTCTTCCTCGACATGATAAAGGACATATTAAAAAAAAAAAAAAAAAAAAAAAAAAACACAAATAACATCATCCTTAATGGTGAAAGACTGAAAGCTTTCCCCCTAAGATCAGGAACAAGACAAGGATGCCCAATGTCACCACTGTTACTCAACATAGTACTGGAAGTTCTAGCTAGGGCAATTAGGCAAGAAAAAGAAATAAAAGGCATCCAAATTGGAAAGGAAGAAGAGTAAAACTCCCTACTTGCAAGTGACATGATCCTACATATAGAAAATCCTGAAAGAAGTCCACAACAAAGCTACTAGCACTAATAAATGAATTCAGCAAAGTGGCAGGATACAGGATCAACACACAAAAATCAGTGGTATTTCTATACAGCAGTAATGAACAATCCAATGAGCAAATCAAGAGAAAAATTCCATTTACAATGGCTAAAATAATCAAATGTCCAGGAATAAATTTAACCAAGGATGTAAAGGACTTGATACCAAGGATGTAGAAGACTACAAAACATTTCAGATAGAAATTTTAAAAGACCTAAATAGATGGAAGGACATTAAATGTTCATGAACTGGAAGACTAAATATTAAGATGTCAATTCTACCCAAAGCGATTTATAGATTCCATGCAATTCAATCAAAATTCCAACAGCCTTTTTTGGAGAAAAGGAAAAGTCAATCTTCAAATTTACACAGAAGGGTAAGGGGAATGGAGAATTAACATTTAATTGGTATAGAGTTTCTCTTTGGGGTGATGGAAAAGTTTTGGTAATGGATGGTGGTGATGGTAGCACAACAGTGTGGATGTATTCAACACCACTGCACTGTGTACCTAAAAGTGGTTAAAATGCCAAGTTGTAGGTTGTATATATATTATCAGAAAAAGACAAAAAACAACCTCTAGAATGTACATCACAAAAAGTGAATCCCAATGTAAATTATATGGACTACAAGTAATAATACAATTATAATAATATTCTTTCATGAATTATAACAAAGGTACCACACTAACGCATCCTGTTAATAGGATGTAGTGGTGGAGGTGGTATATGGGAACTGTATACTTTCTGCATGTTTTCCTGTATAAGCTACTAAAAGAAGGGAAAATCATGTTTTTTTTTAGTTATTTTAGTTAAGTATTCCATAAAATATGTCCCTCTCCCCCATTTTAAACAACCTGAAATTTTATTTTAAAAATTAATTCAGGGGAGCATATGTAGCTCAAATGGTTGAGCACCTGCTTCCTATGTACAAGGTCCTGGGTTCAAATCCCCAGTATCTCCTTAAAAAAAAAAATTTTTTTTTTTTCAGTTACCTCTGACTTAGATTTAAAAGCATTTCTAGGAGCAGAAGAAATACGTAAAATAGATGTTTTGGTTTCAGGTGGTTATTTTTTTTTGTCTTTGATAGAATGCTGGCTATTCAACAGAAATGAAGGAGGAATCTGTAAAGAAATACCAATATCCAGATGGTGAAGTCTGGAAGAAACTTCTTGCTGCTCAAGAAAATTAAATGTTCAGCCCTAACAAATTTTCCTTAAGAGAAAAGGCTTAAAATTACAAAAAGAAAAAAAAAAAATCTCATCCTCCCAATCAAGACAGTTCGGCTACAAGTCCTATTAACCTCAGCAAATCAGCTCAATAATCATTATTAACTGATTCTTTTAGCAAATCAATATGTATTCTCATATATATTTCTTAAATGAATTTAGATTTAATCCAAAATCCAGAGAAACATTACTATAAAATTCCTATCAAGTATTGTACCTAAACATTAAAGGGTACTTAAGAAAGACATAATCTATAATTTGTTTGCTGTAACAATTCCTTATTCTTTCTGTTTAACACTTGTCCTAAATTAGCAGGATAAAAATAGTTCTGCAGCACCGGGGTGTGTCCTATGTAACAAAGGTAAAAAAATTTCACTGCTAAATCTCCAAATGATCTAGCATCTCTTTTGTTACTCAGCATATTAGAGGATTCACACCACAGTGAAACCAATGAAGTCAAAATATTTTTTTATAGATTGTATTTTCTTATAACCCTTAATTTTTTTTTATCCTAAATGGTCATTATATTTTAGTGATAAAAGGTAGCTAGACTTAGATGAATTTTTGCTACTTGGTTTAAACCAGTCTCAGGTAAAGGAGAGGAAAGGGTTGAAGAGCTTAAGAATTTAAAGTTATATTCCACCTTCATTACTGATATTGTGAATTATGCAAGAAAAATGGTCACACATCTTAATTTTCTCTTACATAGGCAAAATAGTTTTGTCAGCATATCTATAATACAGACTAATTCTATAATTAGTTAGCATTGCAAACAAAAATACAGCTGGTTTGCTTGGGGGGATTGGTCAAATATAATTATTTTAGGCAGGAAATGGGCAGATAGGGCAATAAAGAATATAACATTGAGTGCAGAACATGGCTTTATTATAGCAATCTAGAAAACAAATACAACTTTAAATGTTCATAAGCACACTACACATTATGATTGATGGTGTTATTCAGCTCCCTAAATTTTGAGGGAATCATTTATATAATTCTTGAAATTCACTTTCTTTATAAAGATGTGGGTTTGAGATGCATGTACACGTTTTTTGTTGAGTATATAAATTTTCACTCTCCTGACCTTATTCATAATCTTAAGTCTTTTCATACATTCTCAGTGAGATAACCAAGCTCAAAGCCTTTTGTTACTAAAACAACCAGCAGTTATATTTGCCTGTAGCAACATCTTTAAAAGGAAGGCATCTTTAAATGAATAACATATAATAGGTAGCCAACAGATTTTGACCTAATTCACCTGCTATCCAACCCCTACAGACTGACAACACCCTTGAAACAATTTCTTTAAAAGCATTTTAGACAGCCATTTCCATTTTAATAGTCGGATGAGGATTATACCCTTCAATCTGAAAGTCTTCAGCTTTAAAGTCATCAATTGCTTCAACTTTTCGAAGAATTTTGAGCTTGGGGAAAGGTCTTGGTTCTCGCTGAAGCTAAAAACAACAAAATAAAGGTGAGGACCATCATTGTACCATATTTGTACAATCTGCTCTAATTCCACTCCCCATGTCTCTTCATAAAATAAGTACATAGTATTTTATCAACTCTTATTTTATAGGGGTGCAATACTAGAGGTACCATGTCCCTGCTTACGCAATAATACTGGAGCGTAACCGATTCTCTCACACAGATAACAAGTGAAGTATATTTTGTGAAATGATGTAGCATCAGGGCCTGATGGTTCACCAGGTGTAAGCTCTCAATCACCCTTGGTGACTTTAATGGGGACAGGGACATAGTCTTTTACTTTTGTGTCTGTAACTCATGGTAGGCACCCTGTTCTGGGATTGAATCTGTTGACAATTAACAGGAAGGCCTGGCAGCCAAGATTCCTGGGATGCACTAACAGTGGCAACCTGTGTCACAAGCTCACATTATTGTGTTCAGCATGGACTGGGGCAGATAGCCCAAGAGAAAAGATTCTGCACAAGCCACCCTCTAAACAAAAGCAGCTGAGCGCCCCAAAAGGGGCAACTTTCAAAACCGGGATCTAATCTGGAAGCGGCTAAAGGTTTCTTGGTTCTACATCTCTTTTTTGGGGGGCTAATTTAACCACACACTCTTGCATTTTTATTGCCATTTCAAAACCTCATCTGTTGGTTGTTATAACATAGGCATTTGAATAGACAAGACTTTTGAAAGTTCAGATCTTACTCATATTTAGCATAAAATTAAGGGAAAAAAAATTGCATTAAAATGCTCCTTTGAGTGAAAACACAAGTTAAAATGCCACCTCTGGAAAGGTCCCCAAATCCCCCTGACAGAATGTGGCTCTTCCTCTCTGGTGTTATGTACCTGACAGCACCTGCTGCACTCACTGCCTGTGGCTGGAGAGGTGCATGCTTGCTTTCTCCCTGCCCACCTACCCACCACCCTTCCCAGAAGTGAAGCCATGCAGTCAGAACCCATTCAGCTTCAACTTAGGTAACAGGCATTCTGCTCAGTGCTTTGACTAAGGGATGGTCCATAAATAAACCTCACATCAAGAGAAGGTATCAAACTCAAAAAGGTAACAAATAAAATTCTTACCTGAACTTTCAGTGCCTCGATGTGATTCAGGTAAATATGTGCATCTCCCAAAGTATGTACAAAGTCGCCTGGCTACATTACATGAGAGAAAGCAAAACAGTAAATGGTTTAGTTTCAAAATGCATCATTTAAAAACACATTATGTATTTTGTTATTGATAATAAAAAATAATGACAAAAAAAAAAAAACATTATGTAGAATATTCAGACTTCAAGTTTCAAAAAATAATTTACTGTTTATAAGAGACTCACCTTAAATTCAAAGACAAAAGTGGGCTGAAAGTGAAAGGATGGAAAAAAACATACCATACAAATAGTAACCAAAAGAGAGCTAGGGTAACTATACTAATATTAGATAAAATAGACTGAGTAAAAAAACCATTACCAGGAACTGAAATAGGGATCACTTCAACAAGAAACCATAACAATTATAAATATATATGCACCTAATGACAGAGCCCAAAACATATGAAGGAAATATCGACATATTTGAAAGGAGAAATAGATGGTTCTCTCTTAATAGACTTTGTTCAGTACACCACTTTGAATAATGGATAGGACATTTAGACAAAGATCAATAAAGAAATAGACTTCAACAATACTATAAACCAAATAGACATAAACAGACATAGAATATTTCAACCAATGACAGCAGAATACACATTCTTCTCTAGTGCACGTGGCTCATTCCTCAAGATAGACCATATGTTAGGTCACACAGCAGTCTCAAAAAATACCAAAAGCATACAGTGTTTCTTCACCAAACACAAAGATATGAAGCTAAAAAATCAGTTAACAGATGAGAACTGGAAAATTCACAAATATGTGGAAATAAAACAACCCACTCAAACTCCCAATGAGTTAAAGAAGAAATCACAGGGTAAATTAGGAGATATCTTGAGGCAAATGTAAACAAACACAACATACCAAAACTTATGGGATGCGGCAAAGACAGTGCTCAGAGGGAAACTTACAGCTCTAAATGTTTACCTTAAAAAAGAAGAAAAATCTCAGACAACCTAGCCTCACCCCTGGAGGAACAAGAAAAAGAAGAGCAAACTAAACCAAAAATGAGCAGAAAGAAGAAAATAAAGATTAGAGCAGAGATAAATGAAACAGAAGGAAAAAACCCAATAGAAATCAAAAGTTGGTTTTTTGAACAGATCAATAAAATCAACAAATCTTTAACTGGATTGACAAAGGAAAAAAAGACACAAATAACTAAAATTTAAAAAGGGGAGGATTCCTACTGACCCCACAAAAATAAAAAGGGTTATAAAAAGGAGCAGATGTGGCTCAAGTAGTTGAGCACCTGCTTCCCACATGGGAGGCACCGCTTCCCACCAGTCCCTGGTGCCTCCCAAAACCAAAAAAAAAAAAAAAGGCAAACAAATGAAAAAAAAAACTCAAGGGAGAGGGGAGCTGATGTGGCTCCATGGTTGAGCACCAGCTTCCCACATACAAGGTCCAGGGCTCAACCTCCCAACAGTAGTCAAGGGATGAAAATCAATTGAAAGAAAGCTAGAGAATAATCTAGCAACTGAATAACAGTGAATCTGCAGATGGATGAAGACTGTGGTTAATACAAATACAAGAATATTTTTCTATGAACTAGAACAAATGTACATCACTATTACAAGGCGGTAACAATATAGTGACTCATGGGAAAAATACAATTAATGTAACTTATGGACTATAGTTCACAGCAATATTATAAATTCTTGTATCAATGTCAAAGAAGGTACTAGATCAATGCTAAAGGTCAATAATAGGGGGTTATGGGATTTTTTTCCTTTGGACTAAGGAAAACATTCAAAGGTTTACTAGAGTGATGACAGTGGCTCTCACTTTCATCACAGAGTTGTAGAGAGTGGACACTTTCAATAGAATGTACAAGGCATGAGATTGTATAACACAGTGAACCATGTGGTGGAAGATGGACTATGGTTAACAGTACAAATATGAGTGTTTTCAAATGAACTATAACAAATGTACAATACTAATTAATACATAGAGTTAATAATAGGGGGTACATGGAAAAAAATACCAAGTGTATATGATATGGACCATATAGCTAGGGGTAATAGACCAATCATTTTCTTTCATAATCTGTAACAAATATTCCACAACAGTGTCAGGTGGTGGTGGAGGGGTGATGTATGGGAATTCTGAGCATTATACATGATTCTTTTGTAAGCATACAACTTCTCTAATAAAAATAATTAATTAATTTTAAAAACCTTCCAACAAAGAAAAGCCTGAAAAGCCCAATGACCATGGCTTCACTGGTGAAATTTGCCAAGTATTCCAAGAAGAATTAACATAAATCCTGTTCAAACTCTTCCATAAACTTGAAGAAGGAACACTTCCTAACTCATCCTATGAGGCCAACATCACCCTAATACCAAAGGCAGATAAAGATACTGTAAGAAAATTACTGACCAATATCCCTTCTGAATGTAGATGCAAAAATCTTCAACAAAATACTAGCAAACCAAATCCAAAAGCACGCTAAAAGAATTACATACTACAATCAAGTGGGATTTATCCCAGATATGCAAGGGTGGTTCAATACAAGAAAATCAGTTAATGTAATATACCACATTAATAGAATGAAGGTAAAAACCACATGGTCATCTCAATTGCTGCAGAAAAGGCATCCATCTGACAAAATTCAGGACCCCTTCTTGATAAAAAACACCTAGAAATCTAGGATTAGAAGGGAACTTTTCTCAACATGATAAAGGGCATATATGAAAAAACCAACAGCTAACATATACAGTAATGATGTATGACTGAAAGCTTTCCACCTAAGATAGGAATAAGACAAATAAGCCCACTCTCACCATTGTTATTCAGCATTATAGGGAAGTTCTAAAAAGAGCACTTAGACAAGAAAAAGAAATAAAAGGCATCTAAATTGGAAAGAAAGTAGAACTTTATCTGCAGATTACATGACCCTATATATAGAAAATCCACAGCAAAGCTATTAAAGCTTATAAACAAATTCAGCAAAGTGGCAGGGTACATGATCAACACACAAGTCAGCAGTGTTTCTATACACTAGTAATGAATAATCTTAAGAGGAAATCAAGAAAAAAATTCCATTTACAATGACAAAAGATTCAAATGTCCAGGAATAAATTTAAACATTGCAGATAGAAATTAAGTTATATAAATGGAAGGACAATATATGATTGTAGATTGGAAGACTAAATATTTTAAGATATCAATTCTATCAAAAGCAATTTACAGATTTAATGCAATCCCAATCAAAATTCCAACAGCCTCCTTTGCAGAAATGGAAAAGCCAACCATCAAATTCATATGGAAGGGTAAACAGCCCTGAATAGCCAAAACCATCCTGAAAAAGAACCGTGGAGGACTCACACTTCCTGATTTTAATAAAACTTTAGATCCCTACTTCACACCATAAACAAAGGTTAACTCAAAATGGGTCACAGACCTAAATATATGAATGAAAACTATAAAACTCCTAGAAGAAAACATGGAAACATCTTCAGGATGTTGTTGGCCAATGGTTTCTTAGACTTTACACCAAAAGCATGAGCAACAACAACAAAAAATACATAAATGGAACTTTATCAAAGGATTTTTTGTACATCAAAGGACTTTTATCAAGAAAGTAAAGACAACCTATAAAATTGGAGAAAAGATTTGGAACCCACAACATATCTGTTAAGGGTTTAATATTCAGAGCATATAATAAAGAATTCCTACAACTCATAAATAAGAAGACAATCCTATTTTTAAAATGCATATTTCTGCAAAACAGATTTATAAATGGCTAGTAAGCACATGAAAAGATGCTCAACATCATTAGCCATTAGGGAAATGCAATCAAAATCACCGTGTTGTACCACTTCATACCCACTAGTACGGCTACTATTAAAAAAAAAAAAAAAAAAAAAAAAAAAGGAAAATAAGTGTTGGAAAGGATGGGAGAAATAGGAATACTCATTCATTGTTGGGAATATAAAATGGTGTATTCAGTGTGGAAGACAGTTTGGCATCCTTTAGAAAGTTAAACATGGAATTACCATATGACTTGGCAATCCCACTTTTAGGTATATACCCAAAAGAAATGAAAGCAGGGACTTGAACAGATATTTGCACACAGATGTTCATAGTGGCATTATTTACAGTTGCCAAAAGTTGAAAGCAACCCAAGTGTCCATCAACAGATGAATGGATAAATAAAATGTTGCATATACACACACACACACACACACACACACACAAAGGAATATTAGCTGTAAAAAGGAATGAAGTCCTGATACATGTGACGTGGATGAATCTTGACGTCATCGTGTGAGTGAAATAAGCCAGATACAAAAGAAAAAATGTTGTATGATCGCATTAGTATGAAATAATTAGATATGTATATATATAGTCAGAACCTAGAATACAGATTACCAGGGATTGGGGTGGGGTTAGGGAATGGGGAGTAATGCTTAATTGGCACAGTTTTTGTTGGTGATAATAGTGCAACATTGTGAATGTAATTAACACCATTGAATTACATATTTGAATGTGGTTAAAAGTGGGAATTTTTAGTTTGTATGTTTCTGTAATAAAAAAATTTTTTAAATAAGACTATACAACCCAGTGACCCTTAATATAAACTGTGGACTATAGTTAATACAATATTATTTTATCAATTGTAACAAAGATGCCACATTAATAACAAGTATTAAGAATAGGGGAAACTGTGTTTGTGTGGCAGTATATGGCAACTTTGTATTTTCTGCATGATTTTTCTATAAACCTACAACTTCTCTAATAAAAAAAGAACGTATATATAAAAAGAATTTAACCGTGGTAGCTTTTGGAAAAAGTTAATTCATAAAAGTTGTCTTAACCTGTTAACTGGTACAAAGCACAAGGACACAAAAGCTTGCTGCAAGGTTACAAAGTGAGCCAGTTTGTCTATTATTTGCATATGTCAAATTTTAGAACTAATTAGGTACTGAATTCTTAGTTTACCCAAGTTAGAGTCAAGGACTCAGTGCATTACACATTAAGGATTTTTTTCCATGAGCTGCCCACCTTCAGGCCTGTGATGTGTGCGATCATGTAGGTGAGCAGGGAGTAGCTGGCGATGTTGAAAGGCACACCGAGACCCATGTCTCCCGACCGCTGGTACAGCTGGCACGAAAGCTCGCCATTGCCCACGTAGAACTGGCAAAGAGCATGGCATGGCGGCAGCGCCATCAGAGGAAGATCTAAGGAGCCAGGGGAAAGGAAAACAAGGAGAGTGTTGTTTTAAAGAACAAAGCTCTGGGCAAAATAAAATAGGAAAGAAACAGAAGCCAACTCAGATGGTAGAGACCAAGAGAAGAACCACTAGGCAGCAGGGACTCTGTGACCCACACCTTCCCCTCATGCCAAATGCAGACCATTCCAAAGAGACAATCGCTAAATGCAATACATGATCCTGGACTGGATCAAACAGAGGAGAAAATGCCCAAAAGGACGTTATTGGGACAGATGAAAAAAATAGGAATACAAACTGAAAGCTTTATATCAATGCTAAATTTCTTGAACTTGATAGCTATACTTAAGGTATATACATAGGTAAATATCCTTGTTCTTAGGAAAAGTACATGAAAGTACTAAATGCTCAAGGAGCATGATGTATATACCTCTTGTCAAATGTTTAGAAAAATAGATAAATGGATGGAGGGATAGATGGTATGTGACAAAATGTCAAAAGATGGTGGATCTAGGTGAGGAGTACTTTGGAACTCTCTGTATGGGGTTTGTATTATTTTTGCAACTGTCTTATAAAAAGTTAAAAAAAGGAGACCATTTCACCCCAATGGAGACAGGAAGCTGAAGGAAACCCAGCCGTGCACATGAGACTTCTGGGATCAAGGTTTACAGCTTGGATGGAATGCTCTTGATGGAATGCTCTTCCATCCAAGCTGAAATTCTTTATTTGTGCTACCTTCAGGGCCCCAAACTACCCGTATGGTAGGAATTAATTCATATGCAAGCGCCAGAGGAAACTGGCATGCCAGGCATACTCCTGTATACAAAGTCTCTATTAGAGGTGTAAAATTCCACTCTGGTTATTCATTACACCCTGCTAGAAATTTTAATTTTACAGTACTGTTGTTAAAAATGTTAACAATGGCGTGGAGGTGGTCTGAACCCTCATCTGCCCCAATTTAAATTGTTAAAATCTTATGTGCCTTTTATAGGCAATTTAAAGCCCTTTTTGGAGTATGAACTAGTATAAATATATAAAATAAGATCCTCTGCGTTCAATGTCACCCTCTGAAGGTGAACATGGGGCTATGGGTGACTTTCCCAAGGTTATACAAGCCACCATGCACCTCTGCACACGGCCACACACAGCACTTCCCTTCTCACTAACGGGATGGTCAGTACAAGAGGGAAACGAGGATGCTTTCCACCTTTTGAATTCCAAGCACACATGATGATTCTTCTGTCATTAGGGTTGGTTTTGATTGTGTCAATCACCTTTTGCAGCTGGTCTACTCCTTGGCCTGAATAATCTGTAGAATTGTCAAGAGAGAGAACACACACATGCAGATATTTATCACAGCATCCCAGGAGATTGGCCTTTGAGGTCATCTCCTACAGCATTTTCACCCAATGTCCTTTCACAGCCTCCCTGGACCCGTGGTTACGAGATAGCCAATGAATTCTACAAACTTCTCCAGTCTTGTTGGAGTCTAGGTTTAACCTCCCAGGATCTAACATCTGGAGCTATAACAAAATTTTTTCTACCATCTACACGTGATAAAACTACATACATGAATGCATGTAAAACATAAAATTTGATAAGGTCTGTGGATTGCACCAATGTCAATTTATCAAGATGTAACCATTGAGGAAAACTGGGTGAAAGGTAGAGGGGACTTCTCTGCAGATATTTTTGCAAGTTCCTGTGAATCTAGATTTATTTCAAAATAAAAATTTAAAAACAAACAGAAGGAAAACTCCCCTACTGACATCAAGAGCCGAGCACAACTCTGAGGCCATCATTTGATCACGGTCCCTTAAGCAACAATAACTACTGAACACTATGCCGGGTTTAAGGCACCATGAAGCCAGAGAATGGCCTTACATCTCAAGGAGGATGTCCTAGGATAGAGGCTGCTCACTAACAGCCTCCTGATCATTTACCTACAGAAGTTTGGCCCACACAGATTTTTTTTTTTTTTTTTCGAGGTACCAGGGGCCGGAGATTGAACCTGGCACCTCATATGTGGGAAGCCAGCACTCAATCACCACATCGGCTCCCCTGAGTTGATTTTTTCTTTTCTTCTTTTTTTTTTAAGGAGTCACGGGGAACTGAACCCAGGACCTCCCATGTGGGATGCAGACGCTCAACCACTTGAGCCACATCTCCTCCCCCATACAGCATTTTTAAACTTTCTGAAGTGTTGCCAACACTTATAAAAACCTCATGGCTACAGATAAAATGCAGATTTTAGAATTTTCTTGAAGAATTCTAACACTGGGCCCTGATTTTTCTAATTGGCTTTAGATGAGACTCATTCTCTCCAGTTTAAAGGTCCCTACCCAGCAGGTAAATTCCCTTACACCCCCCCCACCCCCGACACATATGGGCAGGTATTTGCTTCTGTAATCCCTCTCCAAAAGAACAGGTGGGACTAGAAGAGCCAAAGGACCAGGGCTGGGCTCCGTGACACTCAGCAAGGGGTGCAGTGGATTGTGACAGGAAAGTGCAGGTGGGAGTGAGATGTTTCACTCTCTGGGCAAAGAGGGTGACAGGATTGTGCTGTTCCACTGGCGCCACCTAGAGTGTGCTGAGTGGTTCAGTTTTGAAAAGGAGGTCAAGGAAGCTTCTTGACCCAGAGGTCAAGGAAGCTTCTTGTCCCAGATACTCGCGTCTTACCTAATCCCCAATACTACCAACTATAGAATGGCGAGCTTTCTGCAAATGAAATAAGCATGCAAAGTGCTGTGCGCCCAGTAAGCACTCCGTAAATGTTCATCACCAAGAGTGTGATCTGGGCTCGGTGGAGCTGCTCCACCATAGCCTAGCACCGCCTCTCTGTGTCCCAGTTCCACAGCTCCCCAGGCAGTGACTTCTTATCTCCCAGAATATACTTATTTGAAACAATGGAGCAAACATGCTATGAAGGGCACTCATGGAAATCTGAGGCTTCCCACCCTGACTCTTCACCTGAACTCATATCTTTGTATTCTGCCCCAAAATGCCTCCACTGAAAGCCATACACTGGGCCCAAGTCTCCTTCTTCTCTGGTGGAGAATCCCAGGCCATCCAAAAAGTCACGGGATCCATTGGCATCCCAGATTTTCACTCCTTTGGAAGAGAGTTCTTTAGCATTTGTGGATCCCTGGAAGAGACCGGGAGAGTATAGCAGACACGCAAGTGAATTCCAAGTCATCTGTGTTGATGCCCCAAGACTAATCCTCCCCTCCAAGCAGGCATCCCACCACCCTGTGCCTGAAACACCCAGAGCAGGCACTCAACACCTTCCTGGTGAAGCTCACCCTATCTTCATCTTTAGCAGGCCAGCCCCAGCCCGGACTTTCTGTGGGCCTACAGGACAGTTGGGTCTCTTGTAGAACTATCCCTCTCATCTTTTCCTATTCCCCTCAAATTTTCTAAACACCTGCCCCCTAGTTTCACTGTCCTTATCTCTAAAAGAGCATGTTACGAATTTACCACATGGTTAATGTGAGGGTTAGATAACAAGCAAAATGCTTGGTGCTCAATGAATATTAGCTACCGTAACACAGGCCTTATTTCTTCATCTTGCCCACAGATCCCTTGACTCCTTATTGTCCTGAGTCACCCAAGGAATAACTCTCTCAAAGGTGGGCCTGACATGTTCACTGAAAATGAATTCAGCTGAATTCATTTTATTTTGGGGCATCTTGCTTCCTCTTTCAATTGCTGAGTTTGTCTTGATTTTTTCCACAAATAATTTCTCAATCTTTCACATATTGCTTCAAGGCTCCCCTTTTCACCCTTTCAGACTGTGCTGTAGCCAGTCTGTCCCTTTCTTAGATTTCCGATGACACATTTGGAACCAAAGGCTGTTGGTTGAGATAGACAACAGAGAACAAAAATGCCCCCAAGAACATAGAACTAAGGAGGACTGGATTGGATCCAAAAGACTCTGCCAAAAGCCAGGTAAAGAGCCTTAGATCTGATTTGGCTCAAGACCATGCAAGCCTCAAGTGCTCTGAAGGGATCCCAACTTTAGCAGGGCCCAGAACCAAGCAGATCTCCTCAGGCAGCCTCCAACCAGCAATGGCCACGATGTGGGTGGAGACAGAAGCACAGGGGAGTTCGGGGCCTGGCTGCTGCCCGCCATGATGGCACTTGAGCCCTACCAAAGGGACTCACTCCTCTCTACTGGAGAGGCCCTTCTTCTAGTTTATAAGAACACGAGAACGTGGTTGGCATCTGTAATCAGTGTTCAATATACACCGAGAGCCCATTACACAGCAGGCTATGTTCTAGGATCTGGGGATACAGCAGTGAACAAGAAGAGAAAAATCTCTGCCTTCATGGAGCTTATGATGAATTTTACTTATATCTTTTATTGTTTTAGTGAGGGAGGACATTGTATATCAGACAATGATAAATGGTATGGAGAAAAATAAAGGAGGCAGGGGAGAGGAGCACAACCCGAGATAGAAAGGTCAGGGAAGAATACTGAAGATGACAAGCTCTGCATGCTACAGGTGGGGGGAAGAATGTTCCAGGGAAAAGGGAATGGCAAGTGCCAGAGCTCCAGGTGGGCCCCTCCAGGTGTGCTTAAAGATTAGCAGAGGTCAGGATATGTGGGGCAGAGAGAGTGAACGTGAGGGTGGCAGCTGGGCCAGAGCCCCAGCTGGTTAAACAGGAGCCACAGAGGGTTTAGACCAAGGAGTGACATGATCTGACTTTTAAAATGGCCTTGCCAGCTGCCGGGTTGAGAACAGACTGTCCACTTCCAACAGTAGCAAGTTCTTTACCTTGATAAACCACAACAACTCTTCCAAAACACCCTTCCAGAATACACGTTTGGTGGTCAGCAGAGGAAACTCATCTGAAAAACAATTTGCCGTACAATTTGACAATGGGAAAAATCGAACACTCCTCCCAGACCTCTCTTTGGAAGGAAACTGGCAGGAAGTAAGGTGGCCTCAGCTCCTGGGTGGCCACGGGAACATCCACGAGGCTGTGATCCTCCACCAAGCAGAGGCCACGGATCAAGGTGGTGCTCCCAGGCCAGTCAGTGGCCCGATTCAGGCTTAGCTCTCCTGACACCAATGCCCACTGGACCCAAGGAACACCAAGAAACAAGATGGGGGAGGAGTGACCATGTGGAAAGGGAAAAAGAAAGCTACTATCTTCCACCTAGTTAGTGTGAATCCTATCGAGGTGCGAAGACAGCACAAAATGTGCTCCAGGCTTTCAGGACTAATTCCATGTTCTTCCTGTCAGTTAAAATTTGCTCGGGACCAGGGAATACCAGGTATCATACTGGCCAAAAGGAAACAATTCATTTTAAATCTCTGGAAAAAAAATTAACCTCTAACTTTTCAGTGTACCAAGAATAGTGACTGTGTGAAATACTTCACATGCACTATTCTATTTACGGCTCAAAACCACCCTCCTTGAAGTACCAGTATGTATGATCTCCATTTCACAAGCGTCAGCCAGGCAATAAAATTTGTCACAGCTTGAAGGATGAAAGGGGAGGCATGCAGGGATGAAGAAATAAAAATGTAACAGCTTCTAAGGGCAGCACATTACCAGTTGTATGGTTGATATTCATGTACCAGGGATGTATTTTTTAAGCCCCAACTTTTATCAGTATTGCCTATTATTATTGATACCAAGCAAATGCAAGGTCATTTCTTCCCAGTGCTCCTTAAAGACCAATTCCTGAGACTCGTAAGTTTTCAAAGATAGAGTTAATTTGCACAAGCAAGGGCACACAATGGCCTAGTGGCCCAAAACTGCCTCCTGGAACTGCATTAATTTCGATATTTTATAACACCAGGATGCTAATGAATTGGGGTGGAGCTGGCACAAGTTCCTTCATTAATAAACATTAAGGGGCTGAACAGGATGGGGGTGGGTAGCAATCCAGGGGGAGTCAAAGTTACAATTATCATCAGAGATCAGGCATCTGGGGGAGGAGGATACCCAACAAAGGTCAGTGTCAAGGTTTTTCATTTGGATATTAAACAGAGGAAGGTGGAGTGGTTACCCTTTCAGTAGAAATGTTCATATACGTGAGCTCTGGAATAATCATCATAATACCAGGTGGAAGAAACCATATCTCAGAGTAAAATCCGTCTGGAATAATCATCACAATGGCAGGCTTTTAGTTGCAAACACATGCAAAAAGTGAGATCATAGCCAGTTTCAGTAATTTCAGATAGCAACCTTTGGCTAGTTTATAACTTACTGGAAGTAAAAAGGCATCTTTCTAGTGATTTAGTAATCATAATTATTTGTTAATTCTTAACCCTCAGTTACATCATTTCCTCCTTTTCTAAAAAAAAAAACAAAAAACAAAAAAAAAGTACTATAGGAACCTGAAGACCAGGAAGGTTAAGTACCTCACCCCATGTCTACACAGAAGGGCTGGATCCAAAATTATGTGAGTCTTTTGAGACCACTAGGCTTGGAGAGGCAGGAAGGTGGATCTCTCTGCCCAGACCAAACTCCCCAAGCTGTCCAATGCATGTCAGCCACAAGTGCTGGTGTTTTCCTGTCTCTAGAATTTGTGTGGGATGGAGGGTTTTTTCCCCTTTAACTACAGGCAAT
Source organism: Tolypeutes matacus (assembly GCA_026826555.1). Classification (NCBI taxonomy): domain Eukaryota; kingdom Metazoa; phylum Chordata; class Mammalia; order Cingulata; family Chlamyphoridae; genus Tolypeutes; species Tolypeutes matacus. The sequence goes on from JAKSZT010053813.1 coordinate 11,568,368, forward strand.
CGACTTCACCATTGCTGAGTTTCCACTCACAACCACCCTGCACACCCTGGTCAAGGATGCTCTTTGGGAAGCGGCTGTGGCTCAATCAGTAGGGCTCCCGTTTACCATATGGCGTGGTTAGCTGACCCAGCGAGCACAAGCAGCAAGGGGGGGATAAATGAATAAATAATATCTTTAAAAAAAAAAAAAAAAAGGATGCTCTTTATCAGGGTGAACTCTCCCCACCCTCCCACCTGCCACTGGGCAGCAGGTGTTCAATCCAGGATTAAGAGGGTCTGCCTATTGGATATTAGAGGAGGCAATCTCATACCTAATCTGTGCACTCCTTTGACCCTAAGTGTTCTGAGCCACATGATCTGCATATTAGAGGATCAGGATGGGACAACTCCCAAGAGACACTTCTAACCAGGAGCCATCCTGTTTTACAGGAAGAGGAAAGGACCAAGGCAAGATCTGACGTGGACTCTCCAGAGTTTGTGGTTTGTGGGGACTGGGTGGGAAAACCAGGGACCTTTCAGTCCTCTCCCTTCTCCAGCAGTTGCCCTGCCCAGAGAATTTTTACTCCTTTTTCAAAAAATTTGCATATGGGAATGGACAGGAGGCTCAAAAACGGGCCCTCCAGTTAACCTCTTGGACAATCCCAGGCATATCCTCTCCCACTGCTAGTTTGGAACAAACACCAACTAGGATCATACTCGCTTTGGGGGAGACGGCACAATGAGGGAACTAACAGCACAGAAAGACCTGGCTTTACATCCCAACTCTGCCCTGCCTGTCCGTGTGACTTTTGGGACTGGGTAGCAGGTTCCAGCCCCTTGTCCTGTGGGTGTGAACCCATTTGTAAATAGGACTTTGGAAGATGTTTGGGTTAGGAAGTGCCCAAGGAATGAGGGTGGGCCTTCATCTAAGGTGCTTTTAGTCCCTATAAGCAAGGAAATTGCACACGGAAGAAGCCACAGGGAGTAGCCATAAGCTGGAAGTCAAAGGAACCCAGAATAGAGACCCTGCCATGTGATGGGAAAAGGCAAGGAATCCCAAAAGGGATTCCAGCCAGCCAGAAGATACTGACCCAGGAGAAAGCAAGCCTGCTAGCCTCTGAAAGCATGAGCCAATAAACTGCTGTTAGGCCAACACTTTTTATGGCATTTTTTCAGCAGCTGGAAAACGAGAACAGTGACACTATGCAAATCATTTAGCTAATCCAAGCCTCGGTTTTGGCATCTGTGAAATGGGGATAAAGATGCTTTCCCTACCCGGGTTAGGACTAAATGCAGGAAAACGTCTCGCAGGTGAAGGCATCTACAGAGCACTGCTGTTACGAGACTAATGAGGACCCGCCCTCCCTCCAAAAGCGTCCCGCCGGTGGCGCGGGGCCGGGAACCGGGCGCAGTCACCTCTCAGGCTGTAGCGCGCCTGCAGGCCGAACACGGACAGCGTGCCGGTGCCGGTGCGGTCCTCCTTCCTGGAGCCGCAGCGCAGGATGTGCTCTATCAGCCCCAGGTACTGCAGCTCCCCGTGGGGCCGAGGCTCCGGCTCCCGCGGGGCAGGCGCCCCTGAGTCAGCCCCGGAGTCCGCAGGCGGCTCCTGCGAGGGCGCGCGCGGCAGCTCGGAGCCGGCGGCGGGCATGGTTGCGGGCGGGCACCGGGGCAGGAGCTGGCAGCGGCGGCTGGCGGCGGCTGGCGGCGGCAGACACGGACTGCAAGGGCTGCGGGACCCTTCCGGGCGCCTTTTTTTTTCCCGCCACGATGGAGGCCGCTCCGCCTCTTCCTGCTCCGAGGCGTTGGGTCCGCCGCGGAGACCCGGGGCCCCTGGAACCGCAGCCGGAGCGGGGCTTGCGGCCCGGGGCGTACGCAGACCTGGCACATTTCTTTGAATTTAGCCCGTTTTCAAAGGTCAGGAAAGAAATCCTAAGCCTGTTATCTTGGTGCGTTCGCTGAGAAGGGCCCCTCTAGTTGGAAGATTTAGGGGTCGTCCGCGCAAGGCGAGCCTGGGACACTCCCCACGTGTTCATGAAATCGTAAAACAGTTAAAACCCTGTTATTTTGCAGTTTGTTTTTACTATCAAGGGGATACGCTAACACGTGATTCGTATTTCCCTTTTGTCTCCATCCTTCCTAAAGGCCGGCAGGTGGAACGATTGGAAAAATGAAGCCTCTTTATTTAATGCCAGCCAGACATTTTTCAAATTTTCAATGTAAAATTTTTCAGTTTTAGTGAAATGTTTATTATATAAAGACTGGTGAGTAGGAATTATGTGATGATGAGTTTTGAACTATGCTAATACATGTGTTGTACATACAATGAGAAGTCTTTTGCATCAACACTAAATATCTAGCACATAAAGCTCTGGAGATACAAAGATGTGGGCTCTGCATGACACTTAGGAAACACTTTCTTGCCCTACAATAAAGTCGACGGTTTGTTTTGTTTTGTTTTTCTGGTTGTCTCAAGTTTTTCTCTTTGCAAGATTCTGGAATCTTTCCACTAAAGTGCACTTCTCAAGCGTAAGGTTAAAATTTTTTGCCCTGCCTATTACGGTCAGCAAATGCAAACATGCCTAAGTGGCACAAAGCCTTTACAAAATAAATCAAATCCCAGGCAATTTACAAAGCAGTTAGGCAATTTAGTTAATTGGAGAGAAAAATAACAACCAAAAAAAAAAAAAAATCCCTAGGAATAGACTAGGAAAAAGTTTCAGGACCATTTCACAATTCCTATAGTTGGGAAAACGGGGCCTATTGCTGTTTGGGTGTCAAAGGCCACAGCAAACTGCATTCGGCTAGGGACAGCAGGTATATTAAGTCTAGTTGTCTGGAATAGGCTGGCCTTCCCAAGGTCAACCTGGATTCTTAGCCTGTTTGAGCACCAATCCCACTGTCAATATCAGTGTTTAAAAAAAAAAAAAAAAAAAAAAAGACCCTGTATCTCCTTTGGGGTTGATGGGCCTCCTGGGTTGCGTTGTACTGTTTGGATTGGGTGGAGTGGGTGGGCTGTCTCCAGGAAGGAGTGGGCATCCCTTTTGATGGCCATTTGGAAAGAGACAGGTGCTTGGTCAGAAAACATGAATCAGAAAACAGACTTAGGAGTGGGGACTTAAGTTGTCTGGACCACCTCCTGGGTGGTAAGAGGCTAAAATGGCATCAGCCACACAGAGCACTTTGCAGGGTTAACCTCTCAAAGGGTCTCTCAGCCTTTTGGGTGGGACTGTCCTTCCTTGGGGATGGTCCTGCATATCACTAGGCTTTTAGGGTCCCTGCTAAATAAATGCCTGTCAACTAATTTGAGTGTCACTCCCCCACCCCCAACCAAAAAATGCCTCCCCATATTTCCAATCACCCGAAGGATCCCAGGTTGAAAATGGGAAAACTGCATGTGTTTCCTTCTGTGTTTATTTTTCTTTTTTCTTATGAGCCTAGTTTAATTGTTCCAGGCGGCTATCAGATATTGGCTGTATGACACAGTGAAACTACATATAGAGCAGGCCCCTCTGCACATGGAGATTGCCTCTTCCACTGTGAGAGTGGAAGGATCTTGGTTTGATGTGAGAGAGAATGGTTCTTTTTTTTTTTTTTTTAAGATTTGTTTATTTATTTCCCTCTCACCCCCCCCCCATTGTTTTTGTGCCTGCTGTCTGCTCTCTGTGTCCTTTCACTGTGTGTCCTTCTGGGTCTGCTTGTGTTCTCTTTAGGTGGCACTGGAAACCAATCCTGGGATCTTCCGCTCAATCTCTTGTGCCACCTCAGCTCCCTGGTCTGCTGTGTCTCTTATTGTCTCTCCTCTGTGTCTCTTTTTATTGTGTCATCCTGCTGCTCCAGACTCCACGCATGGGCCAGCTCTCTGCGTGAGCCAGCTCTCTGCGTGGGCCAGCTCTCTGCTCAGGCCAGCTCGCCATGCAGGCCAGCTTGTCTTTCACCAGGAGGCCCTGGGAATCGAATCCTGGACCTTCTATGTGATAGGTGAGAGCCCAATTGCTTGAGCCACATCCATTTCCCCAAGAATGGTTCTCTTGAAGATGGCTGCTCACAAATAGTGGTTAGAATGAATGATCCTGTTCAGACAAGCATATCGATCCATCCTGCCATCCTTCTAGCCATGCATTCTTCCATCCCATAAACATTTACATCAGTGCCTACCTCACCTCAACAGGAAGCAAGACAGACGAAGTCCCGGCCTTCCTAGCAGAAACAAACTGTTCCAACCCAACTCCTGAAGGGCACAAGTTGGTGCAGCTGTGAAACCGAAGAATGCACCTGGCACTTAGGCATAAGTTTTATTGGGACTTATGGACAGGAGAGGCTCTCTGATGGCAGCATTCAGAGAATGAAAATAGCACTCGACAAAGAGATGGGAAAATGAGGGATGATGTGAGGGGTTTCAGAACAAGGACATTCTATAGGATATGAGGACAGAGTTTCTGCTAGGGTCACGTGAAGCATACACATGGGTTCTGGTGATGTTTTCCCTATACTCATAGGAAAGACGGTTGCCAAGGACGTTTACTGCTTTGGGAAGATTATAGTTTACGGTACCATCTGTACATTCTCTCCCCTCCAGGGAGGGTTGTTTACCTCTAGCTTATGTCTAGGTCATGCAGGTGGCTACCAGCTAAGAACTTGGGGTGGGGGGGTAGGTGGCCTTGGGTCCCCACACAAACAACACAAAAGTACACAAACTCAACATTTGCTGATAGTGACAAGTGTTATGATGAAAATATAACTGGGTAAAGTATAGCATGAACAGTAGCATGAGCAAAACAAATTGTACTTGTAACCTAGCAAGCACCTTAGAATAGGCAGAGTTTCTATAGAAAAATCACATAGTCCTGTCGAGGCTAATATTAACCAGACCTTTTACTTCTCTTTCTTTGTAAGGAAAATGTATGACATATCCTTATTATGCTTCACTCATTCCCTATTCTTACCATCATGAAATTTAGAGGCATGAGGCACAACATGTATCTTAAATGTTAACCAGAGCAGAAAAACTAGAAAAGTTTCTCAAACCCCTTTCCAAGAATGTCGAGTCTGTGATTAATTTTCTTTGTTTCAAATCATATCTATGATTAATTCTCTGTTTCAAACCTTTACAAAAGCTGTAAAAAGAACCCATAAAAAAAAAAAAAAACCCTTGATGGGGGAGCAGATTTGAGATTAATTAGCTCTCCTGTCCTCCGCCAGCTAATAAAGCCCCTTTTCTTCCCAGCCTAGTTCAGTGTCTGTCTCTTCTGTCACACTAAGTGACAAGCCTATCGACAGTTCCGGTCTCCTTCAAAAGGGCTAGGAGTGACTACGTGGGGAGTACTTTAGATCCCATCATTAGGACAAGCCCTCCCTGAGGAGGCCACTTTGAGCTGAGATCTGAATAATGAGAAGAAACCAGCAGGGGAAGATCTGAGAAACAAGCATTCCAATCAGCAAGTGCATTTATGCCAGCAGGTTTTGTAGCATTTGCATCTAAAAAATGGAAAATAGGGATGGTCTTGATTCTGGATCCTGTCTTATTCTAGGAAGAAATAATTATTAATAGATACATGTGAAAAAATGCTCATCTATCTCCTTTAGAGACGTATTTCTATTAAAATCTTTACTTTTTGTGTTTAATAGTTACAGAAATTTGCAATATATTTGCTATTGATCGATTATGTACAAATAGGAATTATAATGACAACTCAATCCAAAATAAATATTTAATACATAGAATCTTGTGGTCACAGGAAATTTTTTAATTAAAAAAAATTTTTAATTGTGTCAATAAAAGATATTTAAGCACAAGATATATATACCATTAGTGCAAAATTCTTTGAGGGAAGTAGAATGTATTTGTTTCCTAGCAGCTAAAACAAATATACAATAGGTTGGCTTAAACAACAGGAATTTATTGACTCACAGTTTTGAGGCTAGAAGTCAAAAATTGAGGGGTCAGCAAGCCAATACTTTCTCCCAGAAGACTGTGGCATTCTGGGGCTGACTGCCAGTGATCCTTGGTCCTTGGCTTTTCCATCACATGGCAATGTCCGTGGTGGTGTCTTCTGAGTTCCCTTGACTTCCAGCTTCTGGCTGCTTCCTGTGGCTGCTTTTTTCTGTATCCAATTTCCTTCAGCCATATTGTTTTAAGGCCCACCCGCATTCAGTTTTGGGCACCCGTTAACTAATAACATCTTCAAAGGTCCTATTTACAAATGGGTTCACACCACAGGGGATGGGATTTGAACATGCATATTTGTGGGGGACAGATTCAATCCCCCAAAAAAAGTTTAAGGAGAAAATGGAATGAGAAGAAAATGTTAAAGTTGTTTGTATGCTTCCTTAAATGGTTGAGACCAAGCATCAAATTGCTATGGTACTCAGATTCTATGGAGTACAAAAAAAGTACTTTTATTTTTTAAATGTTAATATTTACAATTCATGGGAAAATAACATTTTAGCTATTCTTTAAACTTTACAATGAAAACTCACGTGCAGGAACATATATAACTCTTTCAGGTTCCTTTTTAAGGAGTACAGCAGGAAAAAATATTTATTGTTGGCCCAGAAAAACCAACCCCCTTTTCTATACCCAAAACTCTCAAAAATGTTGGTAGATAAAGGAATATAGGAAATGAACATTTTTGAGAGCCCACTATGAGTCAGGTCACTGATGATATTATTTTTATCATTGCAGCCATCATATATTGAGTGCTTATCATGTACTACACCTTATGGATTATCTAATGGATTTTTTAATAGTTACCACAACTACCCTGGAAGACAAAAGCCATAACGTTTCTTACTCTATAGTTGAAGAAACTGAAGCTCAGAGAGGTTAAGGATCTTACCAAAAGTCACACAGCTAGAAAATCTAGCAGCCAGGATTCTAAACCAGGTCAGCCTGGATGCTTTGCATTGCTATTCTGATGACTGACAGGGTCCTAGACAAAGTAGGTATGTATTGGGACTGTCAATCAAGACATCTCTCTCGCCCTGGTCTAGAGATAGACATGTATGATCCAAGCCAGCCAGTCAAATTCTTCCCTGCAAGTCAAATCTTGAGCAGAATGACCTGAGGATAGAAAACAGCTACAAGTGCTTCACTCTGACAGCTGTGCCCAAAGAAGCAGACCATGAGTTTCTCTCTTCTGGACTCCAGCACCTTGCTGGTTCTTGCCCTGACTCACAGGTCGTGGTCCAGCTTCCCCTTTGAGTACATGAGTCAGACAGTATGCTTCCATTTCTCTTCTCACTGAGTTTGTTTGGGTTGCTTGCAACTAAAGAAGGAACCCTAACACATATAGGGTGGGAGGTTCCCAGGAAGAGGGGACAGTTATTTCAAAGACCCTGCAATGCGAGGAGACCAGTTCTAACAGGACTGCTTGACGTGCCTTAATACATAGATATTCTGCTCTTTCTTGCCCCATTTGCTCACGCTTTCCCTTATTTGGAATATTCTCCCCTCCCACCTCCACACTTTGATATATACAGTCGATTCTTGTTATTTGCAGTAGTTATGTTCTATAAAGTTACTCCAAACACTGAATTACCGAATGGTAAACCAATGCCCCGGGGGGAATACAGGCTTGTGTTTCTCCCAGCCTCTCGTCACAACATTTTTGTCAACCAATCACTTCATAACCTTGTTTTATGTGTGTTTCTGTTTAAAAACACCATATTTAACAAATATTATTGATTCATTAATGTTGAACTCACCACCAACAGCATTATAACTCATGCCTGAAGAAAACTGGTCTAACATATGTCTTTTCTCCATGAGGCACATCGCAGCCTTCTTGTGCTTCAGCACTACGCTCGGGGGCCATTTTACACAGCAAACCCACCAAGAAAAAGCACAAAAGTGCAAAAACATGGCACTAAGTATATCGTGAAAAGAACAGTCGTTTGCAATATGAGAGCTGAAACAAGAAGGCAGAGTGTGGTCTTGTTTGACCCCAGGTGGGAAATGTGTGACTGGCAACTCGAATTTTACACCGCCTGCGTATGTACCTAAATGACCATGGAAATGCCACAGGTATTGATCTGGGAGTTACAAATAAATTTTAGCGAGTAGGTGAGTTTGCAAACGTAGAATCTGCACATAATGAGGATCAACTGTATATATTTTTTGGAAGAAAAAAGAGAGGGTGGGAGGGAGGGGAAAGAGGGAAGGGGCGGGTGAAGGGCTGGATGGGGGAAGAAGAGGAGGAAGGAAAGGAAGGGAGAAAATGGAAATAGCCTGTTCAGATGCGTCTCCCCTGCCTGAAGGCGCAGGCCCCCTCCTCTGAACTTCCAGCTCCAGCTCTTGTGCAGCCACTAAATCCTGCCTTGCATTGCAGTCTCAGTGCTGGTCCTTATCCCCTGCTGAAAAGGCAGCTTTTGCGATAGAGATCTTGTTGAATTTATCATGTTCTCCAGTACTGGGGCCCTGCGCCTAATCTTAACAGATGCTGAAAAGATTTGGCTGGTTGACTGATATAACCTGAAAAAGAGCTTTTCCAAACATCAGAGGTAAAAGGAGAGGCAGCAAATCCAGTAATATCCAGCTTAATTATAATTGATGGCGACCTAATAAGGTCCCTTGTGAATGATAACGTTAAATTAAAAGTTACTCTTTAAAATTGATCATATTACCAAAGGAAAACAAATATTATGTACAATTTAAATTGTGTCACTAATTTAGAACATCTGAGTTTAGAAGAGATGGTGACTAATGTATCCCTAAAATTTTGTTCAGTCACTTTAACTGCTGACTTAGTAAATTTACATTTTATCTCAATGTAGGGAAATCAGGGCATGGCAGTACTAACAATAAGGCTTAAGGATACAGTATATATTGATAAGTGGTCAGTCTACTTTTACCTGCCTGTTTTAGCAAATTATTCTCTTTTCATTTAAAAATCTTAAAAAATTATTTATGCATTATAGAAAATTATGAAAATGTCAGAAAATTGAAAGTTTTTTTTTAAAAATTCCATTTTCCCACTATATTTCATTCCAATCCTTTTTGGTTTTAATGAAAACTACAGCTTTTTTTTTTTTTTTTTTTTTTTTGCTTTAATTTTAAAATTTTTTCTACCCTGTTTTTTTTTTTTTTTTGGCCAGATGTCCTAATAGGAAGAAGTATAGTGTGGTGATTAAGAGTCAGAGACAGGGAGGCGGCTGTGGCTCAATCAGTGGGGCTCCCGTTTACCATATGGGAGGCCCTGGGTTTGGTTCCCAGGGCCTCCTGGTGGGGGCAGGCCCGCCCGCACGGCGTGGTTGGCTGACCAGGCGAGCATAAGCAGCAAGGGGGGGATGAATAAATGAATAAAATCTAAAAAAAATAAAATAAAAATTAAAAAAAAATTAAAAAAAAAAAAAAAAGAGTCAGAGACATTTCACACCCACTAAAATGGCTATCATTTAAAAAATGGAAAATAATAACTGCTGACAAGGATGTGGATAATAGGAACCCTCATTCATTGTTGGTGGGAATGTAAAATGGTGCTGTGGAAACAGTTTGGCAGTTCTTCAAAAATTAAATATAGATCTACCCTATGGCCCCGCAATCCCACTTATAGGTATCCATACAAAAGAACCAAAAGCAGGGACTTGGACAGATACTTGTTCACCAATGTTCATAGCAGCTTTATTCACAAGAGCCAAAAGGAAGAAGCAACCCAAGTGTCCATCAGCAGATGAATAGATAAAATGTGGTATGTACACACAATGGAATAGTTCTTAGCTTTGAAAAGGAATGAAGTTCTAATACATGCCACTACATAGATGAACTTTGAAGACACCATGCTGAGTGAAATGTCAGACACAAAGGGACAGATATTGTATATTCCACTTATATGAACTACCCAGAATATACAAATTCATAGAGACAGAAAGTAGAGTACAATTTACCAGGGGCAGAAGGAGGGAGCGGGGGAATGGGGAGTTAATGGGTAATAGTTGTAGGTGCTTGGGGAAGTTCTGGTAATGGAAGTTGGTGAGGGCAGTACAATGGAAGTGTGAATGTGACTGAGCCACTGAATAGTAAGCTTGGGAGTGGTTGAGATGGGAAAGTTTATGTTCTATACATGTTCCCACAATTAAAAAGAAAGAAAGCAACTAAAGAGACAATGACAATTAAAGGGAATGTGTGTTGGGAAGAGGCTGTGGCTCAATCAGTAGGGCTCCCGTTTACCATATGGGAGGCCCCGGGTTCGGTTCCCGGGGCCTCCTGGTGAAGGCAAGCCCGCCCGCAAGGCGTGGTTGGCTGACCCAGCAAGCACAAGCAGCAAGGGGGGGGATAAATGAATAAATAAATAAAATCTTTAAAAAAAATAAAAATAAAATAAAATAAAGGGAATGTGTGATTTTTCAATGGGATTTAGTAATGGAGGAGTAAAGGAACAAAAGGGCATTATTGGGACATAGGAAACAATTGGAATATGGACTATAAGAATTATGTCAATGTTAAATCACTTGAACTTGATAACTGTACTTAAGATGGTGATATAAGTGAATATTCTTGTTCTTAGGAAACATAACACGGAAGTATGGTGTTCAAGAAGCATGATGTATATAACCTACTCTCAAATGTTCAGAAATAGAGATAGATAGATGGATAGACAGACAGACAGACAGACAGATGGTAGATGCATGATAGATGGATGGCAGATGATAGATGAATGATAGATTATAGATAGATTATAAATATATAGGGCAAATGTGACAAAATGTTAAAATTGGTGAATCTATTACAATCCTTCTCAGCCTGAAGCAGTCAGAGTGGACATCGGTCTAAATCTCTCAAGATTTAACAAAAATAAGGGCAGGAGTGTAACTGCTGACTAAGCAGATTTATTGTTATTGTAGTTATTATCTTGTGTTAACTGAGTAACCTGCAACATTGATCAAAAAAATAAATTTTTAAATAAAAAAATTGGTGGTTCTGGGAATCTGGAGGTGGTGGGTATGTTGGAATTTTCTGAATGGATTTTGTATTATTTTTTGCAACTGTCCTGTAAGTTTGAAATTATTTCAAAATTAAAAGTTTGAAGGGAAAAATTAAGGAGTCAGAGAGAACTGAGTTAAAATTCTGGCTCTTTTACTTTCTGATGTGAGTAATTCATTTAACCTTGGACTCTGATCCTCAGGTTCCTTTTCTGTAAAATGGTAATAAGATTTACTTCATAGATGTGTTTATTATAAAGCCCTTGCTACAGTAGTAGGCATGTCATTATTTAATTTTTATAATTTTTAATAAATATTTTAATGGTTTCATAAAACTTATTGATTGTATTAATTGTAATCTACTTACAATGTCTTGGCTTTAGACATAAAGATTATTTTAATATTTTATTATTTTAAATTACTCTGCAAATACAGATCTTGGAAAAGGGGGACTTTTAATCAAATTTAGATTTATTCCTTAGGATGGATTCCAGAAGTGGAATTAGTATATCAATAAGGAGCATTTTATGGCTCCTGATACACATAATCAAATAGCTTTCCAAAAGGCAGAACCAGCTTATGTCCCCACCAATAACATTTGAGAATTCCCATTTTGTCATACTTCTATGAGGATTTTGTACTGTTATTTTTTTAATTTGCAAATTCGATAGGCAAAAAAAGCTATCTTGTTTTAGTTTTCGTGTCTTTGATTACTAGTGAGGTTGAATATATTTTCCAGGCATTTTAAAACTAGTTTGTTTTTCCCTTTTACAAATATCTATTCCTGTCAACAAAGCATTCCTAATCAGGCCCTCAGCTTACCAAGCTTTAAAATGTTCCTTAAAATGCTCTAGAACTTTCGCCACCACATAGTCAATGAAGTTAGAACTCTCAGCGCTTTCTTCAAGAGGAATCTTGAGTGTGAAATTAGGGGGAGGCAGAATGCTTACATCTGTCATCATTTCATCTTGAGTGGAAAAATTTCCTTCATGAACACTTGGAACTACCTAGAGAAGAAGGATTATACAGTAAAGGATTATTAAATCCTGGTACACATTCCAGATTAGTTTAATACCACATTTTCAGGATAGGCTAGATTGTGCTGAGGTAACAATTAGCCCCAACATTCCAGTAGCTTCATACAACAAAAAGAATTTATTTCTCACTCATGTTTTTCATCCATTTCAAGTACCACATAGTCACTCAGGAACCTGGCTGACAGGTGTGCCATCTTCTCCTGGCTATATCAGATGGAATATATGGCTTTCTTTGTGCCTCCATAGAAAAAAAAGAGAATAAACGGTCACATCCAGGTTATCTTAGTCTGGAAATAGCCATGGTCATTTCTGCTTACATTTCTTTGACCAGAACTTGCCACCTGTCACCACCTAACTAACTGCAAGGGAGGCTAGAAAACATGAGGGAGCAGATGGAATGTTTGGTGAGCACTGCAAGCTCTGCCGCGAATATTCATGTGATGCATCAAGTTTGGTACTGAGTTTTCCTAGGAAATTCACAATTTATGGTTGCATGTATGACTTTTGCAAGAACCAGTCATCTGAAATGCATTTCTGTTACTCTATTGAATTCCTAAGTGCATATACTTTAATTTTAGTGATTTAAATGAAACTGGACTGACATGCAACTTGATGGAATCTTAAGATAACTGCTTGGAAAACGTTTTCAAATAAGTTCCCTTATTAAAAAAAAAAAAAAAAGCAAAACATTAGGAGGTCAAATAAAAACTGGTACTCTCTCATATCTTGTTTATAAAGGAATGGTCAATATAATTTTTCCTTTCTGCCTACAACATGGGAGGTCCTGGGTTCGGTTCCTGGTGCCTCCTGGAAAAGACAAGCAAGAGAGTGAGCTGGCGTGACTGGCAGGCGCAACAAGCTGACGCAACAAGATGAGGCAAGAGGAAGGAATGAGAGATACAACAAATCAGGGAGCTGAGGTGGCTCAAGTGATTGAGCGCCTCTCTCCCACATGGAAGGTCCCAGGTTCTGTTCCTGGTGCCTCCTAAAGAGGAGACAAGCAGATGCAAGCACATGACAAATGGACACAGAGAGCAGTCAGTGAGCCCAAACAATGGAGGAGGGGGGATAAATAAATAAAATAAATCTTGAAAAAAAAAAAAAAAAGTTCAAGTAACAACCCCTTATTCTGTTTTATTTTAAAAACAAAGTGCTGGGAAGTGGATGTGGCTCAAGCAATTGGGCTCCCATCTACCATATGGGAGGTCCAGGGTTTGATTACCAGGGCCTCCTGGTGAAGGCAAGCTGGCCCACATGGTGAGCTGGCCCAAGTGGAGAGCTGGCCCATGCAGAGTGCTGGCCCATGTGGTGTGCTGGCCCGCGTGGGAGTGCTGGCCTGCATGGGAGTACTGGCCCGCACAGCAAACTGGCCCGAGCAGAGAGCTGGCCCATGTGGAGAGTTGGTACAGCAAGACGACACATGCAGCAAGAGATACAGAGGAGAGACAATAAGAGACATAGCACACCAGGGAGCTGAGGTGGTGCAAGTGGTTGAGTGCCTCTTTCCCACTCTGGAAGGTCTCAGGATCGGTTCCCAGTGCCGCCTAAAGAGAGGACAAACAGACACAGAAGAACACACGGCAAATGGACACAGAGAGCAGACAACAAGCGCAAACAGCAAGGGGGGTGGTGAGAAATTTTAAAAAAACACAAAAAACAAAAAAACAAAGTGCTCAAGAGTAGATGTGGCTCAAGCAGTTGGGTCCCGCCTCCCTCATGGGAGGTCTCAGGTTTGGTTCCCAGTGCCTCCTGAAAAAACTAAAAAACCAAACAACAAGCAAAACAAATGAAAAAACCAACTCAGGAAAGCCGATGTGGCTCAGTGGTTGAGTACTGGCTTCCTATATACAAGGTCCAGGGTTCAATCCCCGTTACCTTAAAAAAAAAAAAGTGCTGGTTATGACTCTAAATAGATTTCTCAAACCACACAGGGGACACAACTGCACAGTTTGAAAAAGAGTGACAACTGGATTATGGTATGCCATAGGTAGATTCCCTAGAAACCAGTCCTGAGATTCCAGCACAAAGAGATGTTCTCAGGTGAAACCTTTAAGGGGGTAAGGAAAGCAGGATGCAGAAGAGGGAGAAGCTAAGTAAGGATGTGGGTTCAGGTACCTATAGCCTCAGCCTCAGTCTGCTGGGAGCTCCCAAGCATAAACTGTCCCAAGGAAAATCATATGCAGGGGTAAGCATTAGCAACAGCAGCAGCTGGAGCTAGGAAAAGGATTCCCAGGGATCTGGTCAGGGCATCAAATGCTGCCCAGAGTAGTGCATTTTCAGTTGCTCTACCCAGTGACTTTTAGTTCCAGGTTATTTATTTATTTATTTATTTATTTATTTATTTATTTATTTATTAAGTAGGTACCTGGGATTGAACCCAGGACCTCATATATGGGAAGCAGGTGCTCAACCATGTGAGCTATATCCACTCCCCTTCAGGTATTTTTAGGAACTTGTCAATATTAGCCTCAGTAATCACTAGCCTGGTTATTTGTATATTAATGTAACGTGCTTGTGTATGTGTGTGTGTGTCTATGAGTAGGGAGAATAGGAATTCACTGTTTTACATTATGCAGAAGGTCTTATTGATTGAATGTGGGAGACATGGTATAGATACGATTTAAGATGGTAATATGTTTTCATGTCAACATTAATCTATAAATATGTTTAATTCTTAAGGTAACATAGCAACCTATTGTGTTAAAAACTAATAGCAGTGGAGCAGGTATAGCTCAGGGGTTGAGCGTGTGTGCTTCACTTGTACAAGGTCCTGGGTTCAATCCCTGGTACATCCTTGGAAAAAAAAACTAATAGCAGCTATAATTTACATAGTTCTTGCTTTGTATGAGAACCTATACTAATTGCTTTACAAACAGACATGTTAAGATAGATGCTGTTATTCCCATTTTACAGGTGGCAAAACTGAAGTCTAGAAAGATTAAGGAAATTTCCTAAGCTTATTGAGCTAGTCAGTTTCAGAGTTGTGTTTTAAATTCAAGCTCTTTATCTCAACGTCTTCTCTCTTAAAAAACTACATTGGCCAGATTTCTTTAAAGGTTATCTCTATCAGTTATAGTATTATAACTCTAAGCAGAATTAGGCATTCCTGGATTTTAAATTGTTTTTTTTCTAGAGTTCCTTGTTTTCTGAAGATCATGTACTATATTAAGTCAAGTAAGCTTGAATATGATCACAATGGAAATATGAATATTCCCCTCCAGGCTGCTTTGAAATTCAGATCTAATTAATAAGTAAATTAACAGAAAAACCAAAGTATGCATAGGTAACCTCCATCTCTGTTCTCAGACCTCGCTATTAGATACTGAGGAAAGTGGGTTCTTTTCTCCTGATGCATTTTTTTTTTTTTTAAAGATTTATTTTATTTATTTATTTCTCCCCACCCCTCGTTGTTTGCATTCACTGTGTCTTTGTGTGCTGGTCTTCTCTTTTTAGGAGACACAGGGAACTGAACCTGGATTTCCCATATGGTAGGCAAAAGCCCAGTCCCCCGAGCCACATCTGCTTCTCCCCATGCATCTTTAAAGCCAATTCCCAAAACACTGGGTTTCAAAGAGTGAAAAAGTTTATTTAGTTGAGTAAGCAAAGGACGTCGGTTGCCTTAGATGGTCCAAAAGCTGCCTCCCTGATCTGCAGAAATTCTAATATTTTATAACATTAAGGTGCTAATGAATAATTGGGGTGGAGCTAGACACAGGTTTCTTCATTAATAAACATTAAGGGGTTGAACAAGCTAGGGGTGGACCCCAAACCAAGGGGAGTTACAAAGTTACAATCATTTTCAGAGATCAAGTTCTGAGATAGGAAAGCACAGAGCAGAGGTCAGTTATAAGGTTTTCCATATGGATATTAAACAGAGGAGGGTGGAGTGGTTACTACCCCAATAGTAAACATACACAAGGGTGAGTTCAGTTTAGAAACAAGGGTAAGGGTCAATCTAGAATTACTAAGGCAGGTTAGTATAGGGAATGAGGGAAGATGTCCTGTCACAGCTGGGACCTGGCAGAGAACATGGCCGTGAGACCCCGCCTGGAAGCCCCCTGAGGGAAGGTCACTACTAAGAACAAAGCTGGGGAGCAGATGTGGCTCAAGCAGTTGGGCACCTGCCACCCACATGGGAGGTCCCGGGTTTGGTTTCAAATGCCTCCTAAAGAAGACGAGCAGACAGACAAGGGACCCATCTTGGGTGAGGGGGAAGGGAATAAATATAAATAAATAAATAGTACTATGTTATTAAAAAAAAAAAAAGAACGAAGCTGGAAAATGCTGCTGAGACCCTGGCCATGAGGTCTTATTTGTATTTACATGTTAAATAAATGGAATCATACAATATATAGTACTTTCTATCTGGTTTCTTTCACTTAGAATTATGTTGTTGTTGTTGTTTTTGTCTGATATTAACATCTTGTAACATTAACTTACACTTTCAAAGAAAAACAGTTTTATATATGCAATATTACCCATTTTCATATTTCACATGAGGTTTTACTATGCTATACAGTAGACCCCATATGAAACTCCCGGGCTCATGAAGCAGCCCCAGATAACTCCAAACAGAAAGGCCTCCCCATTAGTCCCCTAAGAGCTAACAGATGAGGACAATCAGGACAGCAAACAACTGGGGACCCTCCCCAACATTAGGAAAAGGGAAGAGGGAAGAATGGCTTTAGTAAAGGCAATCCCTCGACCCCAAGCATGCCGCTTTGCCTGGAGAAGCCCGCATCCACATCGTGGGTGTATACATTTATCTTTTCTCTCATTTCTCAATAAACTCTCTTTTTTTTTTTTTTTACTAACCTAATTAAACTGGCATGTTCTTAAATTCCTTTAGGCAACATAGCCAAGAAACTAGAGAAGCCAGCGGGTTCTGACAACATTACTGTCACAAAGGTAAGCAAACACAACGGTGAGGCTTAGTCCAGAGTAACCATAAACGGGGGTGAGACCACTCTAGCTAGCTTCAGTTATTTCAGGCACTAACCTTTTGCTATTTTATAATATAAAGGCATCTATATATTGATTTAGTAATCATAATTATTTGTTAATTCTTAACCCTCGATTATAACTACCTTTATTGGACTGAATATATTCTCAGTTCCGAGGATCTGGTTTGCAAGTTCAGACACCCAGCCGAATTGCTCTCTCATCTTCTCCATCAGATACGTGGTATCTTCTAAGTGATTCTGCGTCATCTGGAGAATCTGAGCATATTGCTGATTGGATACATTGACCAATTTAAAGGCCTCCTCTAATTTTGTGTGCAGTTCAGGTACATCGGGGCAGTCTAGCAAAGAAGAAAGTAACATGGTAAAGGAAAAATCCATGAAATTTGAGTTTAAATCCCAGTTCTTACACTTTCTAGGCTTTTGGCTTTGAGTGAGTTTTCAACTAGGTAAAATGAGAGTGAATGAAATAATCCTGTAAAGTGCCCATCACAGGGCCAGGCACATGGAGATTTAGTAAACATTACTTTCCCTTCTGCCTCCTCATCCTCCTTTCTTTCTCTGAAAGTCATTAGGGCTATTCATTGATAGGCTGGTTCTCCTCCTTCAGGACACATGTGGGATTGCACTTCCAATTCCCCTCGGAGCTGAGGGCAACTGTCTGCAAAGTGGTGTATTTCACTTCTGGTCTTTAAGGGCAGTTGACGTTTCACCACCTTCCCTTCCCCCTGACCCTGGAATTGGTTTTGCTCCTTTTAGAGGCTCCATCATCCTCAAACTTAATTTGACATGTAGTAGAGTGAGAAATAGACCTTTTGGATACAAAACACTTTGTAGCTGTTTAATATTTCTCAACAGCTCTCCTGGACTGAAACAGGATGACAGGAACATAGATAGCCAAGCTGACCCATGAACAGCTTGACAATGCATAAAGATTAGCTGCATCCGTCAAAGTGTCTTGGCATTAGGGCATTTGGGATCTTAAGATTTTGTTCTTAGAGAAAAAGATCACAGACATGGGATCTTCTGAACCATGACTTTTGTTGTTTAATAAAATATCATGCATCCAGAAAAAAGGGGTGGAGAAGAATTCACCAATCAGAAGCCAGATTGAAGCAGGCTAGTTAGGGAATCGACAGACAGATCTGGAACCTGGCAGGAAAGCCCATGTGGACTTTGGTACCCCCAACATGGCTGCTGGAAGAACCTGTGAGATTCCCCCATTCAGAGTGAGATTTCCTCCGGAAGCCAGGAGAAGCCCCGGATATTCTCCAGGGGCCTTATCATTGGGGATTGATGGGTGGCGTAATCAATCAAAACAGCAAACAGCTGGGACTCCTCCCCTGTCATTAATTAATGGTTTAAAAAGCAAGTGCAAGGGGGACGGATGTGGCTCAAATGGTTGGGCCTCCGTCTCCCATATGGAGGGACCTGGGTTCGATCCTCAGGACCTCCTGGTAAAAAAAATAAAAAATAAATAAAAATAAAAAATTAAGCAGTTAAAAAAAAAAAAAAAGCAAGTGCGAAGGCCCTCTCTTGCCTTTTGACCCCTGCTCTTGCCTTCTGACCCCCCCCCCTTCTGGCCTTCTTTGCCCTCCACCTGCAACAACACACAGGTAAAATCTGGGCATTTATAATCTATAATGGGGAAGTCTAGTCTGTAAATCAGCCCTCTTTATCACTTTTCAGCCCCTTCCTCTCTACCTGGGACCCATGATCTGTTATTTTCTCCCATTTCTCTTCTCACCATTCCTTAATAAACGACTGGTCTAACTAACCTGGCTTGCTCCCAAAATTCATTTCTCGTAGCTTAGCCAAGAACCTAGAGAATATCCGGCTACAAGGTGACTACCTCATCTCAGGCCTCACACATCAGTCTATTGGTTCTTTTAGATAATTGGTAAAACACAAGATTCCTCACCCCCTCGTCTTTACAGAAATTGTTTGGGGATACTCAGGAGAAGACACTTGTGCTCTCAAGTAAACCTGCAATAGTGAACATTTGAAAAGTGACTCCTGTAAATATTTTGAAAACAAAAGGAATTACAGTTAAGTAGAGTATACATTTGAAAGGAGATATATATTCATTTGAAATGGATTCATTTGCAACCTCAAGAGTTTATAACTCTTAGAATAGTGTCATAAAAGATTTTATTTTAAATAAGAGGCAAGGGAGGGCTGGTTTCCCTCGGGATAGTAGGAAAGCAGAATTTTGCAAGATAAACTCATTCACTCTTTCAGGGCATGCTACCTAGGAAAAATATTTCTGTAAAACAAAAATGAAACTTCATGCAAAATGTAATCACATGGAAAATAAAAAAGGGTAACTATCTCTATTCACAAATGACATGATCTTGTGTATAGAAAACCTAAGGAATACACACACAAAGAACTATTAGAACTAATGAACAGTTTGGCAAGTTTGCAGAATACAATATAAAGATATATAAGAATCAATTGTATTTCTATACGCTAACAATGAATAATTCAAAAGTGAAATTAAGAAAATAATGCCATCTACAATAGGCCAAAAAGAATAAAATACTTAATAATAAACTTTGAAAAAGAAATGCAAGACTTGCACATTGAAAATTTTTTTAAAATCACTGAAAGAAATTAAAGAAGACCTAAATAAATGGGAAGACTTCCCATGTTCACGGATTAAAAGACTTGGCATTACTAAAATGGCAATACTCCCCAAATTGGTCTACAGATTCAATGCAAACTCTATCAAAATCCACTGCCTTTACTGCAGAAACTGACAAGCTGATCCTAAAATTCATATGGAAATGCAAGGAATCAGAATAGATGAAACAATTTTGAAAACTAAGAAAAAGTTGGAAGGCCCACTTCCAATTACAAAACTTACTACAAAGCCACAATAATGAAGACAGTGTGGTTCTGGGATAAGGATAGAAATATATAGATCACCGGAATAGTATGGAGGGTCTAGGAAAAATTCTTTCTCTTACAGTCAATGGATTTTTAACTAGGATGCCAAGACAATTCTATGGAGAAGGAATAGTCTTCTCAGTAAATGGTGCTGGGAAAACGGGATATCCACATACAAAAGAAGTTAGACCCCCATCTCACACAATATATAAAAATTAACTCAAAATGGACCAGAGTCCTAAATGTAAAAGCTAAAATTATAAAAATCTTAGAGGAAAATATAGGCATAAATCTTTATAACTTGGGTTAGGCAATGGTTTCTTAGATATGCCAAGAGCACAAGCAACAAAAGAAATAGATAAATTAGACTTCATCAAAATTAAAAACGTTTGTGCTACAAAGGACATCCTCAAGAAAGTGAAAAGACAACACACAGAATAGGATAAAATATTTGCAAATCATTTATCTGTTAAAAGAGTCTAGTATCTAGAATGTATAAAGAACTCTTACGACTCAACAAAAAGGACAAATAATAAATTTTAAAATAGATAAAAGATTTGGATAGAACTTTCTCCAAAGAAGATATACAAATGGACTATAAACACATGAAATGATGGTCAACATCATTAGTCATTTGGGAAATGGAAACCAAAACCACAATGAGATACCACTTCATACCCACTAAGATGTCTATAATAAAAAAGATGGACAATGACAAATGTCAACAAGAATATGGAATAATTGGAGTCCTCATACATTGCTGGTGGGAATATAAAATGATGAAGCCACTTTGGAAAAGAGTTTGGCACTTAAATTTGGAGTTACCATGTGACCCAGCAATTCTACTCCAAGGTATATACCTGTTTTAGTTTGCCAGAGGGCTGCCAATGCAAAGTACCAGAAATGTGTTGGCTTTTATAAAGGGTATTTATTTGAGGTACAAGCTTACAGTTCCAAGGCCATGAAAAGTCCAAATCAAGGCACCATCAGAGATGCTTTCTCACCAAAGTTAACTATTATTGATCCTGGCATTATTGCCATGTGGTGAAGCATTATGCCACAAATATCTGTGGAGGTTTCTGCTTTTCCCTCCAGAATCTACTGTCTCTTGGAGATAGGTGGGACCACCCAGGCACAGGGCTTGTCTCTTTCTGGGCCTTACCTCTTTGAGCTTCTTGGGGCTTCTGTTTTCCTGTAGTCCTCTCTCTCATATTGCAGAATCAAATAAGCTGGCTTTCTTTTCCTCTGCCTATCTGTGTGTGTGTCCATTTATCTCAGACCCAGCAAGGGGGTGGAGACTCAACATGAGTCACACCTTACTGACATAGTCCCATCCAAAGCCCTAAAGCGATCTTATCAAGTAATCTAATCAAAGCCCCAACAACTGAATTTAATGCAATCAAAGGGTATAACACCCAGAGGAATAGATTAGTTTACAAACATAATATTTCTCTTTTTGGGGTTTATAAAATAATTTCAAACTGCCACACTCCACCCTCTAAATCCCCAAAAAGACATGTCTTTCCATAAGCAAAATACATTCATTACATCACAATATTCCAAAACCTTTAAGTCATTTCAGTAGCAATGCTAAGTGCAAAACCTCATAGAAATCAGTTATAGGCATGCAGTTTGTCTTGGGGCAACATCCCCCTCTAGCTATAGACTTGTGAAACTTACAAACAAATTATCTGCTTCCAATATACAAAGGAGGGACATACATAGGATAAACATTTGCATTACCATAAGGAGAATGGGGAGAGGGGGAGGACATCATGGGTCCCCAACAGTTCTGAAAACTTGCAGGATATACTCCATTAGATGTCAAAGTCTGAGAGTCATCCTTAGAACAAAGGTTTCTTCTTCTCCTCAGGGCTTCATGGGGACCCACCCTTTCCACGGACTTGTCCAATGGCCATTTTCTTGGTTCTACCCTTGTCAAGCATCTGGGTGGCAACTGAACTTCAGACCTCACCTTCCAAGAACATTTGTGTAATGGCCACACTTCCCCCAATCTCTGGGGGACAGTCTCAACCCCCTTAGTACACAGTGAGGTGGCAGCAACATTCTCCCTAATCTCTGGTATACAGGCCCACCCCCCTTAAAGCAGTGGGGTGGTAACCTAACTCTCCCCAACCACCGGGGAATGCGCTCCACCCTCTCTGTAGCCTGGGGTGGCCAAACTCTCCCTGAACAATGGGTTGGGACATCCACCCTCTTTAAATGCTGGGGCAAACTCACCCTCTCTGTACACATGAGAGAGTCCCTTTCTTGGCCTGAGAAGATGTCTTAATTCCAGGCCTCAGCTTCCATGGTTTTCCTCTTGAAGCCATTTTCCCTTCAATCTCTCCCCTCCTTGTCCCTCTTAGTCCAAACAGATCTCACAAAAAGCTTGTTGGTTTAGCATACAGGAAACAGGGGCCCAAGCCATCAGGCCATAAGACTTTCCACAAGTCCTTCCTGGATAACTGTATTTCCAATCCTGACTTACAAGTTCCAACTTTAGTTGTCTTCACATGGGCCACTATCCTCTGGGAGCTTGTTTTCTAGAAGCTTGGAATTTCCAAGATCAGTCTTTTGGGTTTTTTTGTGTCCAGTAATTCAGTTCTCAGCTTATCTCTTTCTTTTCACATTTTACTATAAGCTGCAAGGAGAAACCAGGGTGCATTTCTACATTTACTTTGGAAATCTCCTCAACTAAATGTCCAAGTGCATCATTTTCAAATTCTGCCTCCCATCTAACATCAGAAGTCAATTTTGCTAAGTTCTCTGCAACTTTAAAACATGGATTGCCTTTCCTCTAGTTTCCAATAATAGTTTCATCATTTCCTTCTAAGGCCACACTGGAAATAACTTTAGGGTCCATATTCCTAACAACAGTCTCTTCAAAGAAATCTAGGCCTTTTCTATCAAGCATCTCACAATTCCTCCAAAAAATATCCCTCACCCATTTATAAAAATTGTTCCAGCATTTTTGGTAATTGCAGCAGCACAACTCCACTCCTGGTACCAATTTCTGTTTTAGTTTGCCAAAGGGCTGCCAATGCAAAGTACCAGAAATGTGTTGGTTTTTACAAAGGGCATTTATTTGGGGTAAAAGCTTATAGTTCCAAGATGTGAAAAGTCCAAGGTGAGGCACCATCAGAGATGCTTTCTCACCAAAGTCAGCTACTGTTGATCCTGGCATTGTTGCCACATGGTGAAGCAAGATGGCCACCAATCTCTGTGGAGGTCTCTGCCTTGCCCTCCAGAATCGCCTGTCTTTTGGAGATCAGCTGTGACCAACCAGGCATAGGGCTTGTCTCTTTCTGGGCCTTACCTCTTTGAGCCTCTCAGGGGCTTTTGTTTTCCTGCAGTCCGCTTTCTCATATTGCAGAATCAGATATGCTGGGCTTCTTTTCCTCTGTCTGTCTGTCTGTGTGTCCATTTATATCAGACCCAGAAAGGGGGTTGAGACTCAACATGAGTCACACCTCACTGACATAGTCCAATCCAAAGCCCCAACTCAGTCTTTTCAAGTAATTTAATCAAAGGCCCCTCAATTGAATTTAATACAATCAAAGGGTATCACACCCAGAGGAATAGATTAGTTTACAAATACACTATTTCTCTTTTTGGGATTTATAAAATAATTTCAAACTGCCACAATACCCAAGAGAATTAAAAACAAATGTCTAAACAAAAACTTTTACAAAAATGTTCACAGCAACATTATTCAAAATAGCCAATATGTGGAAACAATGCAAATGTCCTTCAACTGATGAGTGGAAAACAAATTGTAGCATATCCATATAATGGAATATTATTCAAGCATAAAAAGGAAAAAAGTTCTCCTACATGACTACAACATGGATGAATCTTGAAAGCATTATGCTAAGTGAAAGGAGCAAGTCACAAAAGAACACATATTGCATGATTTCATTTATATGAAATGTCCAGCACAGGCAAATCCACTGAGACAGAAAGTAGATTAGTGGTTGGGGTTGGTGGTAGGGAGGGTGGTAGGGTGAGAGCTGGCGAGTGGGGGGAGGAGGGAATGGGAAATGACAGCTAATGGGTATAGCATTTCTTTGGGGGTTAATGAAAATGTTCCAGAATTAGATAGTGATGATGGTTATTCAATTTTATGAATATATTAAAAAAGACAACTGTCTATTTTTAAAAAGGGTGGATGTTATGGTATGCGAATTATATCTCAATAACACTATTATAAAAACATTAAAACCCCATGGCCACTGGATCCATGGTATCTTAAGGCACCTTTTTAGGTGCCACATAGACATAAGGAAAGCAAGAGGATAGAACGGTTGATGTATAACTCAGTGAATTTTGGCATGGCCAAGGATTGTAGTTAAGAATACAAATATAAGAATGTTCTTTCAGGATCCATAACAAGGGTACATCACCAGTCAGGGTGTTGATAGTGGGGTGATATATGGGGAAAAATGCACCTAAAACACATTCTATGGGATATGAATATGTTCATGTTGTTATAGACATGTTTTCTCGATAGATATCCACAAAGCAATGAACAAAATATTAAACTTCCAACCTGGGAAAGCCTTGCTATTTTCTCAAATAAAATGGCAAAAATCTCTGGAATATATAAGCCATGCCCAAGAAAAGAAAACAGGCATATATGCCAAGTCCTCAATCTTAATGCTTGTACGTATGAACCTTATTCCTGTAAAAAAAGAAACTTTGCCTAATTATATTAATGCCTAAGAGTTACTTCTTGAAAATCTTGTTACTCAACTGTGACCTCTCTTTAAGCCAAACTCTGCAAATAAAGTCACTATACTCTCCCTGACATGGGATATGACTCCTAGAGATGAGCCTCCCTGGCACTGAGGGATTATTACCAAATCTTAATCAGTGATGCATTTGGAAAAAGACCTTGACCAAAAGGGGGAAACATTAAATAAAAAAGAGCTTTTTATGGCAAAGACATTTCAAAGTGAGTCAGGAGGTCATTCCAGAAGTAAGGCTTTTGCAGAAATCAACACCCCTTTGGCGGGCCCTATCTGGAAATATATGATAATCTATTTCCACAATATACATAACATTGATGTAAAGACAGTGGTTTCAGGGGTTCACAAGGGAGGGAGGGAATGAATGGGTGGGAAGGGGCATATTTGGGGGTTGTGAGATTCATAAATGCAATGACAAACGCATGACATTACACATTTGTCAAGGCCTATGGGACTGTACAGCACAAAGTGTAAACCATAATGTAAACTATAGACTTTGGTTAGTAGCAATGCTTCAATATTGGTTCATCAACTTTAACAAATGTATCACACTAATCTGTCAATGATAGGGGTAATTATGTGTGTGGGTGTGTGGGTGGGTTATATGGGAATTTGCTATACTTTCAGTGTAATTTTTCTGTCAATCTAAAACTTCTCTGAAAATAAAGTAAAAAAAAAAAAATGTTTTCAAGAAAAGGAAGCAAGAAAACATTTAGCTGGTGCCTCTTATATAGTGTGACCATACATATCGATTAGCTTTTGCTGCATAACAAACAGCAAATATTTATTATTTCTCATGTTTTAGAAGGTTGGTTGGGTGATTCCCATGTCTGAGCCAGCTTAGCTGGACAGGATGGTCTAGACTGGCCTCAGTTTTCTCTGGGGCCACTCATCCCCCAAGAGGCTAGCCTGGGCCAGCCAAAGAGGTCAAGCTCTACTGTGCAAGCACATTTCAGGTCTTCACTTGAGTCACATTTGCCAATGTGCCATTGCCTAAAGCAAGTGCCATGGCCAAGCCTAGATTCAAGGGTTGGAAAAATAGACCCCCACATCGTGATGGGAGGAGCTGCAAAATATTATGGCCTTCCCTCCTCTCCCCAATCTACCACACATATGTCTTTCTTTATCTGCGAGAGTTGCCAGGCTATACCTGCTGTTCTGAAATAACATTTTACTCTTATGTGACAGATACGGGCTGGAGACAGAACTTCTTTGTTATTCATGGCTAACTGATGCTGGAAAAGAAGAAAAGAGCCACTTAGAGTGAATCCACTTAAAATTGGGACTGAAAATTTACAGTAAATAGTGAAATGATGTGTGATGTATTGGAAAATATTTTATTCATCTTACATTTATCTGATCTGAGGGTATTATTAGAGCCATGCACTTAGCCTTAGAATAAAGAATGAACCAAGTGTTAATTTGAAGGACACAATTATTGCCTGATAAAATGTACAAGAGTTGTAATAGTAAAAGATGGGAAACAACATAAATGTACTTCAGCTTGAGAATGAATAAATTTTGACATGCCTACGTGGATTAATATACAACAGTGAATTAACAAAGTAGAGCTACACATATTCACATGGTTAAATCTCAGACTCTACTGAGTGACAAAACCAAGTTTCAAAAGACTACATAAACAATCATGTTTATATTGTTAAGAAAATTTATCCAAAATTGAGAAGGCAAAAGAATGAGTGCATTTCTTTTCAATGCCATACTAAGCACTGACTAAGAGACTCACCCAAGGATGAGGCAATTCTCTAGGGAAATGATCCTTTGTTGGATTTACTATTTAGTGTTAATTAGAGCCAGCCCCTATGAAGTTAGACGCAAATTATATATTGAAAAGTTGCAAATGATTTTTGTCCAGTAGACATGTAAATTATTTTGGTCTGATAGACAAAAAAAATGCAAAAGTTACAGTCTTATTGTCCTTTTGAACATTAACTGGTTTTGTACCTAATTTTACAATCTTATTTCAGCATTCTGTCTATTTTTGACTTTAAATACTTGAGTCTCTCCTAAACTCCTTTGAGCCAGCTTTAACACCCTGCTGGTTCCCTCATTAATAAGTTAATTTTTGACACGTGTTCATTTTATATTTGTCTGAGTCCTATTTTTAAGCTTAAAATTATACTTCGAGAATATAAAGATTAAAAACATGTCAAACATTGCTATGTATGATATATACGAGATATACGTGATATATATGATATGCATATGATATATACACATGTATGATAAGAGTTTGAAGAAATGCAAGGAAATAATAAAGACCAAATTCAAAGTTTGCAGTTTCTTTTTGAGGGGAAAAAGAGAATATGATCTGGAAGAGGCACAGTGGGGGCTTCATCTATTTTGGTAATGTTTTCTTTTTTTTTTTTTTAAGATTTATTTTATTTATTTATTTCTCCCTACCCCCTCTTGTTTTGCATTTGCTGTGTCTGTTTGTTGTCTGCTCATCTTCTTTTTAGGAGACACCAGGAACCGAGCCTGGGATCTCCCATGTGGGAGGGAGGCGCGTAATCGCTTGAGCCACTGCTGCTCCCTGCTTTGTTGTGTCTCTCATGTTTTCCTCCTTGTATCTCTTGCTGCATCATCTTGTTGTATCAGCTCGCTACACCTGCTCATTGTGTCAGCTTGCTGTCTTGCTCATCTTCTTTAGGAGGCACGGGAAATTGAACCTGGGGCCTCCCATGTGGTAGGTGGATCTGCTTCACTTTATTTCTTAATCTACTTAATAGGCACATGGGTTTTAGATATGTTATTCTTTATATATTTATAATAAAATGCATTTTAAAATAAAAGTTTTAAACTTACGTGGGAGCACATTAGGACATCCTTTCCTTTGTATTTTTTACCTTTGCAGCAATCAGTTTGCATGCATTTATAATGCATTATCTGATGTTTGACAACTTTTGACAAGCAGGAAGAGATAATTCATCAAAGCCTTTATCAGGGTAGACGTAAGTAGATGTTAGTGATACATACACAGGATGTTTGGGTGAGACTCAACTCATAGTGGGGTGTTTTTTAAGTGGTCAGTTTATTAGTATATATTTTTCTGTTATAAAAACTTCTGTTTCTGTATGCAACCTTGAAACTGTGACTTAAACAATGAATACTAGAATAATGAGAATCATTGATACATAGATTTTACGTAATCTTTAAAACCCCTGTGTACAGATGATAGATTATTCCCATTTTCCAAATGATGAAACAGAAGCTCAGAAAGTCACCTAGTTTGTAGCTTAGGAGAAATAAGACACCTCCCTGTCTGCTCCAACAAAAAGAACTGGTTTCTAAACAAAGCTGCTTAGAATAGTGCTTTCCAAAACTTCTACCACAACAGATTCTAGATGTCAGAATTTTCTGATATATGTTCAATGGTAGGGTAGATGTGTCCATGGAAATAAAATTTGGTCAGCGAGTAATGTGGAGAAGTAGAAGCCCATTTTCTATAATGGACCCTGCTTTTAAAAGAAGGAGAAGACCAATAAGGTAGGACAAGGATGGGAAGGAATAAACTGGAAGAGGGAGAGAACGACCAGAAGATCAGGAGAGGCATTTTGAACTATTGGAAAGAATGAACCCACACCTGCTGTAGTTATAAATGATGGCAAAACTGGTTTTGGTGTGAATGGTTTTGGGTTGCTCAAATAGATCAGCATTACTTTCACTAAGGCCTCTCAAATCTTGCTCTTGTTCTGTCGCCCTGGTGATCTGTGCCCCCTCCCAACCCCAGCCCACCTGAAAATTAGGAAATAAGAGCCCAGACCACTGATATGTAAAGGAAAGGAGAAAGGGAGCATTGTTGACTCTACAAAGGTTTAATGACCGTCCAGATAGCGACCTAGCCTGCTCTCATTGTACTCACCCAGGACAACTAACAAAAGGATGATGATGGACAATGCCCATCCCAAAAAACAAAGAGTATCTACAACTGCAAGCAAGACAGTTCCATCCATCTGCCCCATGGGATCTAAGCCCCCTCTCAATCAGAAGCAGAGGCATCACCACCCCCAAATCCTCAAGATTGAGGAATGAACAAACATAAGGGGGGAATGCAACTATGGACTAAAGTAGACTTATGATTATTCTAGCAATGGAAGAACTTGTATAAAGGCAGGGGCCACCAGAGGTTCTGAGGGGAGGGAGAGGGAAGAATAGGATGACATGGGGCATTTTTAGGACATTGGAATTGTCCTGCATGACATTGTAATGACAGATACAAACCATTATACATTTTGTCAAAACCTATAACATTGTGCGGGGCAAAGTATAAACTATAATGTAAACTGTAGTCCTTGGTTAGTACAATGCCTCAATATGTGTTCATCAATTGTAACAAATATACCACACTAATGAAAGATGTTGTTAATGGGCAAAAGTGTGGGAGGGGGTGCGGGTATATGGGAATCCCTTATATTTTTGATGTAACATTTATGTTATCTAAAGCTTCTTTAAAAATAAAAAATAAAAATAAATAAAATAGTCTGGGAACAAAAAAATTTAGAATGAGAGCTTTATTCCTTTTAAGTTGCAAAACATATAGATGTTCATAGCCCCTGCAATGTCTTGAGTCTCACAATGGAAAGACATAGTTCATGAATAGAAAATATTAATTTGTAAAGCAAGGTTCCTTGAGCAGGGTTATTAAGTAAATAGTATATAACAAGTCAAACTTAAGTTTTAGAGGTGTTTTATGCTTATAAAATTGAGTTTTCTACTCCAACCAGGATACTCTTGAAACCCTAAGAAAATAATTATTTACCTTCCTGTAGGTAATCCTGACATTTGTGGCATCTTTCATGAAACTTGAGACACCCTGAAAAATTCTGGTGAAGGTCTGCACTCAGCCCTCTGTCCTGCACGGGTGACATCTTTGAAATTGGGTTTCCATGGTCTGGGGGAACATAACATTTACACATTGTGAAAATTTGTATTTTAACAAACTGGATACAATGCCATTCCTTTTTCTTACCAGGGTTTTCAAAAGCATTTTCCTGTATTCAAACATGAGAGTGTGAATTGGTGTAACCATTTGGTAGGACAACTTGACATTATCTATTAAAAATTGCCCATGCCTTTTAATCCAGCAGTCTTATCACTAGCAACCTATCACTAGCGCACAAACAGAGGTTAATGCAAATAATTTTATTTCTTAGAAGGAATTGTGAGAAATTATTAATAGTTACTATCTTTCAGAAGAGGTATTTGATGGAGTGGGAGAGGACAGTTTCTGCTTATTTTCTTCCTTTGCATATTTGAATTATTTTAAACTTAGTATGCATCTTTATTATTATGATTTGTCAATGAGGTTAACTAAATAGGGGATGATGAGCCACTCTTTTCTTTGGATAGCTCTCTTTTTAAAAAATAGTAATTATTTAAAATTTTAAAGCTATAATTGGAGGAGTGGATGTGGCTCAAGCAGTTGGGCGCCCACCTCCCACCTGGAAGGCCCTGGGTTCAGTTCCCAGTGCCTCCTAAAAAAGAGGAGTGGACACAGCAAGCAGACACAATAAGCAGACAGATGAGGGAGCATCTTGGGGTGCGGGGGCGGGGGAGAAAAATAAGTTTTTTTTTAAAAAGCTATAATTGGGAAGTATATTGGAGTTCCAAATATACTAAGGATGTTCTGTTTCTTAAATTATTCTTTTGTGCCTTTTGTGTGTGTATGTGTGTGCGTGTGTGTTCGCGCACGTGTGTGTGTGGGCAAAATGTTATGAGGTAGATCAAAGGTTTAGCAGATCAACTTTTGAGAAACTTTTTTTTTTTTTTGGTAGAATTAATAGTCTGCATAAAAATACTGATGCCAACAGAAAATTGTCAGGTCCCAATAGAATGTGTCACATGAGGAAAAATTTATTATTCGTTTTTAATGTGATGATTTTCTGTTGTATTTAACTCTCAACATTTAAAAAAGCATTTTATGTCTAGATTAATTGTAAAGTCCATTGTTTTAAAAACTATGCAGCATTTGTTAGATTGTGTGATGTGTACGGCAACCGTCTCCGCTGTTGGCTGGAAAGTAATATCCCCCCAACTGCATGCCAGGACTCTGCCCTGGAGAATTAGTCGTTCTTCTCTCTGCCCCACAGATCTTCAGTGAGGAATTCTACTGCAGAATCTGCCCCTGTGTTAGGCAGTGTTTGTTTTCTTGTCTTACCCATTAGACTCTGAACCCTTGGTATTGTTTTTGTTTGTTTGTTTGTTTGTTAAGGAGGTTCCTGGGATTGAACCCAGGACCTCGTACATGGGAAGCAGGCACTCAATCACTGAGCTATACCTGCTCCTGATTGTCATTTTCATTTTGTCATTCTTCTGTACCTTCCTCCATCATCTCACTTATGATATGTGTATTTGTCTGCTAAAGGGCTACCAATGCAAACTACCAGAAATCTGTTGGCTTTTATAAAGAGTATTTATTTGGGGTAAAAATTTACAGTTACAAGGCTGTAAAAAGTCCAGCTCAAGGTTGCTTTCTCACCAAAGTCAGTTGCCATGTGTTGAAGCTAGATGGTTGCTGATCTCTGGCTAGTCTCTGTCTTTCCCTCTGGGCTCTCTCCTGACATAGGGCTCGTTTCTTTCTGGACCTTCTATATCAGTCTCAGCTGCTTTGCTCCCTGCCCAAGGTCAGCTGTAAGCTATCAGGCCAATGCTCATCTCTCCCCAGGGCCTCAGCTGTTTGAGCCTTCTCCTTTCTGTCACACAGCAAGATCAAAAATGACAGAGATCTCTTCCTCTGTGTCTGTCTGTATGAGTGTCCATTAATTACGGATCCAGCAAGGGGCAGGGTCTCAACCTGAGTTGCACCCACTGACATTGTCAAATCCAAAGCCCTAACCTTGGGGAGTGGATATGCTTTAAGCGGTTGAGCGCCTGCTTCCACATGGGAGGTCCCAGGTTCTGTTTCTGGTGCCTCCTAAGAACAAAAACAAGCAAACAAACAAAAATACCAATCCAGGGAAGCCGATGTGGCTCAGTAGTTGTTCCACATACAAGGTCCCAGGTTCAATCCCCGGCCCCAGTACCTCAAAACAAAAACAAAAACAAAACCCTAATCTTAACAAGTAAGCTAATCAAAGACACCTTAGTTGAATTTAATGCAATGAAAGGGTATCCCACCCAGAGGAATAGATTAGTTTACAAACATAATCCCTTTTTGGGATTCATAAAAAATCTCAAACTGCCACAATATGGTAATGTAATGGTTTTCCTTTCTCTGGACTGACCTTGCTGTGTCATGATCATCATCTTCTCTCCAGGATCTATATTAATACTAGTACATAGATCAGGGATGGCAAATTCCAGGTCCATAGGACACCAGTTCCCATCCTGTACCCCTGGCAATAACCTATCACCTCACTTGAGTCTCATCAGCACAGAGCCTCACAATCCTTCTGGGCAGCTACTTCCAGGGCCATGGCTGTCCTGAGCCATGTCGTCTCCCCACCTGCTCTTGTTTCCCCACTGTGGGAAAATGAAGGTCGCAAACATTCCCTAAGGCTGGATTAGAACCCAGACCTCCTGGCACACAGTGTAGTGTCGAGCTACTATTCCACATAGTTTGACCAAATGCGTTCTCATCTATTCTTTCCAGGGATCTATGAGACAAGTGAGGTCAGCTGCAAGAGCTATTTTATTCTTTCAACAGATTCAGGAATTGAGGTCTAGAAAGGGAGGAAAGAAATTCTTTATAATGAAATCTCAATAAAATACTCAATAAAATAAAAAATATTAAACGACAAGATATTAGAATTTTTATTATTTCTCCTCTCCTTTTCATGGTGTTTCTTATTCATTTTTAGCTGTATTTCTAGTTTCGACTTTTAGGATGATCATGACAAGAAGGCCCATCTATGAAGGGGTAGATTCTGCAGTAGAATTCCTCACTGGGGGTCTGTGGGGCAGAGAGAGGAACCACTAATTCTCCAGGGCAGGGTCCCGGCATGCAGTTGGGGGGAAATTACTTTCTATTCAACAAAGGAGGTGGTTGCCTTACCAGACTCAGTAAATGTTGTCCGTTTTAATTGGGAAGAGAATGTATTAGGTTTCTATTGCTACTGTAAAAAAATTTCTATAAAGTTAGTGGCTTAAAATAATGTAAATTTATCACCTTACAGTTCTGGTGGTCAGAAGCTGATGTGGATCCCACTGGGCTAAAACCAAGTGTTCGCAAGACTTTCTAGGGAGACTCTATTTCCTTGCATTTTCCAGCTTCTAACGGCCACCCACATCCTTTGCCTTGTTCTAGCTTCAAAGCCAACAAAGTAGGACTGAGTCCTTCTCGAGCCACCATCTCCATTAGTTCTCTCCTGCCTCCCTCTTCCACTTTTAAGGAACCTTGTGATTCTATTGGGCCCACGTGGATAATCCAAGAGACTCTCTTACGTTAAGGCAGGGGTTCTTAACAAGGGGTCCATGAGCATGAACTGAAATTCAAAAAACCATTGTTCTTGTGGGGACGTGTTTGTGCAGGTGTGATATATTTATTAAATAATACACAGTACAGTGTGGACTTAATAAGGGGTCCATGTTTTTCACCTGACTGGCAAAGGGGTCCATGGAACAAAAAAGGTTAAGAACCCCTGCTCTAACCTATTCACAGGTTCTAGGATTAGGAGGTGGATATTTTTAGGGGATCATTCCTTATTCTGCCAGCCACAAGGGACAAAGCTCAAAATGTTTACTCACCAGGCAGATTTTCTAGGAGTAATAGATTTTTCTTCCTGTCCAGGAAAGGGCTTTGAAACCATATGCAAATACAGGTCAGGCCCCTGCCTGTTGTTTAAAAATGGCCTTCCAAATAGTCCAAATCATTTGCTCATCTAGGAAGAGAATGTCTCCTCTGCTGAGTTTGCTTTTAGGGTACATCCTGGTGAGGGTGGGGATACTGGAGAAAAAACAGTATAGTCGTGTAACATGGGCGTTTTTGGTTAGTTGTTTTTATTTTGAATTTTTGCATTTAAGGGGCCCCTGGGTAGCCAGGTTATCAAGGAGGTGAAGGGGGTGCTGTGGAGTGTGGGGGAGGGGTTCCTGAGCCAGCTGAGAGCAGGGGCTGGTCCTGAGGTGTGGGAATGAAGGGAAAGCTGAGGCATGGGAGCAGGTGTGGTTCAAGCGGTTGAGCACCTGCTTCCCACTTGGGAGGTCCCGGGTTCAATTTCCGGTGCCTCCTAAAAACAAAAATAAACAACAAGCGAAACAAATGAGAAAACAAACTTAGGGGAGCCGATGTGGCTCAGTGGTTAAGCACTAGTTTCCCACACACGAGGTCCCGGGTTCAATTCCCAGTACCTAAAAAAAAAAAAAAAGTGGGGGGTGGGGTGGGGTGGGGGGAGGAAGCAGATGTGGCTCAAGTGATTGAGCTCCCATCTACCATATAAGAGGTCAAGAGTGCGATTCCCGGGGCCTCCTCATGAAGGCAAGCTGGCCTGTGTGGTGAGTTGGCCTGTGCAGGAGTGCTGGCCCGCACAGAGCTGGCACAGGAAGATGGCACAACAAAAAGAGACACAGAGGATAAACAATAAGAGACAGCAGACCAGGGAGCTGAGGTGGCCCAAGAGATTGAGCACATCTCTCCCACTCTGGAAGGTCCCAGGATTGGTTCCCAGTGCCGCCTAAAGAGAAGACAAGCAGACACAGAAGAACACACAGCGAATAGACACAGAGAGCAGACAATGGGCGGGGGGAGATAAATAAATAAATAAATCTTTAAAATATATATATATATACACACATATATATAAACCTCAGGCAGACCACTGGACACCCATGTCAATGGGGTGGGAGGGAGCTGCAGTGGCTGGGAAATTATCCAGAGTTCCATGTGTCCCATGCAAGGCTGCTAGACAATCTGGAAGGAGCAAGGGAAGGGCATTGTGTTCTAAGGAAAACATTCAGAATACTGTTCCGAGACAATTGATATCTATTTTAAAGATCAGGCAAAAAGATTCGACACGACCCCTACAGTGATATATTCAGTCTACTCCCCTGGCGCTCCTCCTGAATGCTTAGTGAATTTTGGAGCCTCAGAAGTGAATAGCAACGGATGTAGGCCATTTTAAATCAGCACACACCACTAAGAACTGAGTGGGAGAGAGTGTGGTCTACAGTGTGAACTGTGGTCTATAGTTGGTGGCAAGGCTCCAGGATGTGTAAGTTCATTGAGGGTGGAGGGCCACACTGTGGGAGATGTTTGTGTGGGATGTGGTGGGAGGTGTGGGAGGTGGGCAACATGGGAATCCCAGTGGGTTCCGTGTAATATTTTGGGTAATCTAAGCACCTCTTAAAATATAT
>JAKSZT010053813.1:11603611-11632472 GCA_026826555.1 Tolypeutes matacus
AATGTTTGTATGTATTGTGAGAATTTTGATTTTTACCCATAATAAAAAAAAAAAATTAAAAAAAAAAAAAAAAAAAAAAAGAAGTGAATAGCAGACACAGCCCCTGGCTTACAAGAAGAGTCACCAGACCCTGAAATAGAGCCCAACCCCGATTCCCATCAGGATGGCTGTTTTCTGCCTGTGTCACCATGGGGCGAGAAGGATGTAATGTGTTGTTTCCTGACTTCAGGTTCTGGTACCTGTGAGGTCAGCCCCTCCTGTACAGGTCCACATAAGCTATGTCATGGTCATTTTGAGAATTTGATTTAGATGTTGCCAGCTACATCTTACATACGGCTTATATAATTGGAAAATAGTTGGCTAGAAGGAGCCCATTTTATTTTCCATCTCTGAGGGGAGTAGCTTTTTAATTGAAATCTAGTAGCCAATCAGAGATATGTCCAAGGAAACATGATCCTCCATTCAGCAACACTCATTTCTGAAATGCTGTGTCCTGGCCATTTCAAAGGAGCTTGGAGAAGATAACTTCTTATCTCCTTAGGCCATAAAACATAAAGTAGTATCATTTTTCCAACATGGAATATTCATGGGCATGACTGCTATCAGTAGAAGGCAATGCTGAGTCCCTTTCTACGTAGTTCTGGGTTTGTCCATGAGCATTTTCTATAATTTTCATGATTTAAGGAATTGCATTGATAATTCAGAGGAGGATACAGCCTTCCTCACAAACTAGAAGTTGGGGACCCTGGATCGGTTAAAAAAAAAAAAAAAATCCATAGTGCTCAAGCAGAAGAGAGCTTTCTAGAAATTTTCATTTTCTTGCCTACTAGCATTTTTTTGTTTCAGCTTTAAAAATGTGCTCTGAAAGGAGATGACAGCAGTACAGAGCTCGCGACAGTGATGGGACAGGGGTGGTGTTTGACAGACTTCAAAGTTTCTTTTAAGGGGCTCTGAAACTTTGATTAACCATAAGTTGCATTCCAAGAAACAATTGTACAATGACTCGGAAATGTCTACCATTTCCTAAGTGAAACAAAACTTGACTTTAATATAGACATTTAAGTAAAAATAATCTTTCAATACTTGCCTTTGTCTTGTTTTGGTGACTCGTCTAGTGCATTCAGCATCTCAGTGACTGTCTCACTGACACTTTCGTAAATAGAGAGACTGAAATTACAGAACAGCTGGAAGAAATTGGGAAGGTTCCAACTTTGTAGAAGATCTGCTTTTTTTGTTGGCCCTTTGGAGACAGCTGGAAAAATGTAAGGCTCAATTAAGTCTGTATCTGACATGAAATATGATTGAAAAGCCTGGTCAAATTCTTGCTGCATCTGTTTGAAGACGTTAAAACTCCTGTTAAATAGAGACTGCACGTCCACAGTCAGCCGGCTGAACACATCCTCTATTTGGGCCAGCTGTGCATCTTCCTCAATGAGCTTTTCACTGGCAGGGAGATCTTTTCCGTTATCTTCATGGAAGGGAAACAAAAATTGATATATCTTCCTGAAAAACTGTTCAATCTGTGGGGTAACAGAAATGGAATGTTTACTTTCCTTCTGGGCCATTTTGTAAAATTTGAAGTCAATTTACAATAGTCATTCCAAATCAAGGACAATTCTGAGCAAGCTAAGAAAGGGTGATTAATTTTAAGATAACTTATTAACACTCTTAGAACTGGCTTTGATTGTGACTTTGGAAATAGGATCTGAGGTTCCTTCTGGTTTATGTTTTCCCATTGATGACCTAAAAGACCAAATTCTGAATATTATACATGAGCCACAGCCCAATGTACTAGTGGCAGTTGGCTTGCCATGGCATTGTGGAGGTTGTCCCAAAAACTGTAAAGAAGGCTCTGTCCTTCATTTTCATCTTGGTTCTTTTTTTTTTTTTTTCCTTCAGTGAAATGCTATTAGTGTCTTCAAACCCTCCTTCTTCTCTCCTTATAAATTAGTCTCAGCAAAGGAAAAAGATCAACACATTCACACTAAGCTGTAGATGTCTGATATAGCTTAATAGGTTACTCTTTTTAGGAATGGTTATATAGCAGCAGTGATCAAAGCCCTCCTCAGCTATAGCCAAAGGAATGAAGCTCTAATTGTAGGATTTTGGGCATTACTCACCAGGATAAGATTTTCTGACAGTCACTCTATGCTCTACTTCATCTATGTGACACCTGAGTCCAAGCCAGGACACAGTTGCCCATTAGGCAACTGTTTCAGAACACACTGACAATTAAGCACCCATGCTGTAGCTTTCCAGTGCTGTTGAAAGAATCCTTCAGGAATACTTAGAGGACTCATGCCTTTCTCAAAACAAAACAAAAAACAAAAAAACCTGGGTGGGTTGTCTGCCTCTCTCTCTCTCTGACAGCTTGTTTGCCTGATTCCGTCTATAAAAACAGAACTTTAGTGCCCCAAGAAGTTTTCATACACACAATTCAGTGGTACAGTTGGATGCACACTTCTCAAGTTCCCTGACTTCCAAACGGTGCCCTTTCCACCATATTCTAGTGTATTAGAGTGACAGTGGCTATAAAAATAGAGCAGATGCAATTAACAGTGGAGGCAAATTAACTTGGCACATTCATTATCCTAAGGGTTGTTTTCTTTGTAATTGGGTATGGCACTGCCAAGCCAGGCACACACTCTAATTAGTGCATGCTCTAACGTTGAGAGTAAAATTTCACCCAATTTCATATTCAGCTCACTTCTTGAAGCAGAAGAGAAATTTAGGCCAATAGAATTGGAGCTTTTATGGAGCAGGGCTCAGCCTATGCAGGTCACCACTCTTTGTGATTCCCTATGCCCAGATGATAGATAAAGGGGACAAAAAAGCAGATATCAGTCCTATAGTACATACAAAGAGTGAAAGAGGGTGTGTGTGTGTGCAAACAGGCACACGCACGTGTGTGCTGCACCTAAGAGGCAAGCACATCGAAGGAGAGGTGAAGGAGGCAGAAAATGTCTTTAAATGCCTGGCCTCCAGGGGAAAAAAATGAAAAAAGAGTGAAATCAGATTTAATAAGATTATTCAGAATGCAATTCAACAAACATTTATTGGATACCAACAATGCTCAAATGAAGACAAATAAGATATGGTCCCGGCTCTCAAAGAGTTTACAACCTAGTGGGGACACATTCACAAATAAACACAAGGCAGAAAGAGGGTATTTCAAAGAGAGATACAAAGGAAGGATAAACATTGAATGGGCGGTCTCACAAACTGTGAATGCACAAGTGATGGTGCATAAGTGTGAACTTTAGATTCTAGACTGCAAAAGGCCAGTATATAAAGCAGCCATCTCTATTATAAGCATTAATAGCAATTAATTTTTTTAAGTCCACTAAAGTAGGGCACTTAAAGACTCTGAAATCTTGAGCTCTGTTTTGCTCTTACCGTATTTTTCACAGAGGACCCACTAGATGGGTAGGTTGTATAAAACCTCATGCAGTTACTTTCCAGGCAAGACTTGCATTGATCCCAGGAATCTGTCAGAGACACCTGGCATAGCCTTTCTTCCTCTTTCAGGTGTTCTTGAACTTCATTCATAAGTTGCAGGGCCTCCTAAGTAAGAAGGGGAAATTAACATTACATTTCCCTTTCATGAGTCTATTGTGTACCTTAGTTGATTACATTTTTTTTTTTTTAAGGTTTTATTTATTTATTCATTCATTTATCCCCCCCTTGCTGCTTGTGCTCGGGGGCTTGCCTTCACCAGGAGGCCCCAGGAACTGAACCCGGGGCCTCCCATATGGTAAACGGGAGCCCTACTGATTGAGACACAGCCGCTTCCCAGTTGATTTCATTTCTTTCTTTCTTTCTTTCTTTCTTTTTTTTTTATTTATTTTATTTTATTTTATTTATTATTATTATTTTTTTTAAGTGTGTCTTCTTCAGCTTTTCTCCTTCAGGCCCCTAGCACCTGACGAATCTACTCCAAGTCTTTCTGTTTGATTAAGAAAAACAGCACTAGGGCACGGATGTAGCTCAAGTGGTTGTGTGCCTGCTTCCCATGTACTGGTCCTCATCCTCCCTACCTCCTAAAAACAAACTGAAGAGGAACGCAACTCTCTTTGGGGAGTGGATGTGGCTCAGTGAATGAGCTTCCTCTGTGCTAGGTACTAGGCTTATTCTCCGGTACCCCACAAATTTTTTTTTTTTAAAGGAAACTAGAGGGAAGCGGCTGTGGCTCAATCAGTGGGGCTCCCGTTTACCATGTGGGAGGACCCGGGTTCGTTTCCCGGGGCCTCCTGGTGAGGGCAGGCCCGCCCGCATGGCGTGGTTGGCTGACCCAGCGAGCACAAGCAGCAAGGGGGGGATAAATGAATAAATAAATAAAATCTTTAAAAAAAAAAAAAAAAAGGAAACTAGAACTAATTGGTTTCTCCCCAGTACCCTCTAAAAAACTTAAAAAAGGAAAATAGAACTGATTGATTTCTATTGAAGACAGTGCAAATCCTACTCGTGTGTTCATTTATCCATTCATGAAGTATTTATTGAGCCCCTGCTATTTGGCAGACACGACATTAGATGTAGGTGAATTGACATGAAGACGCGGTCCCTCCTCTAGGGGAAGGACTGTAATTTGACTGTTTTGTTTTCACATCTACCCAGGGCCCGTGTGGAAGGTGGGTTTTGAGGCTTATTAGAAATGACAACCTCTATTTCTTTGATTTATGCTGACTTTAACTTTTGTATGTCTTAACCATTGCAAAGAATGCATAATTCTTGTATCTCAAATCAAAATTTCCCGTTGATTTACTGTCAACTTGCCCAGAGGGTGTAGTTTCTAAATCATCTTCATCCCTCTTGTCCATGTTCCGAGTGCGCCCCCTGGTGGTGCCTGGATGGCCTTTGCCAAACGCCGCTCTGGGGAACCCAGCGGAAGCCAACAGTGTCCCCCAACAACCACAGTCCTGCCTCGGAGGCTCCCAGGCTGAAACCCTGGCCGAGAGGCTGTTTATCTTCTGCCCCTTACCTGGACCCCCGCCTCCCCTGCCAGCGCGGCTTTCTGAAGACATGCTGTCTCCACGCCAGAGACCTTGTTGAGGGGAGCCAGGGCAAGAAGGAACCCGCACAAGGGAGAAAAGTTTCTGTACTCAGCACCAATTTATTGTGCATTTTTTATGGAATTCCAAAGGAAAATAAATCACCCTTTCCTGGCATATTAAGCCCAAAGAATCACCCCGCCCCTGGCACCTCAGGGTCTCCTCCGCCCTGCTGTGTGCTCTTGCAGCCACCTCGTGCACAGTCCTGGCACTGGGCCAGGCGGCATTTGCGACTGCCCAGATAAGAAAATTGGCAGGGCACCGGCTGGGCAGGTGCGCCTTTCCCCGCAGACATGTTCTTGTCTCCTTGCGCGCTGCAGAATAATTGTGGAATCCTACATCTTCTCAAGAAAGTTGCCTCACAGTGGCAGGCAGCAATACCTCCCAGATTTTCTCAGTCAGTCCCAATTTTAAGTATTCTGCTCATTGTCACCGTAAACCAGAAATCTCAAAATTTCCAATTCCAAACTGTACTTATTGTGTGCCCTTGGGCAAGTTACTCAACATCTGTAAAAAATTGATTTTTACCCACAATAAACAAACAAACAAACAAAAAAAAAAACCTGTAAGCCTCAGTATCCTCATTAGCAAATAGGAATAGCAATAAAATCTACCTAAGTTTTTTTTTTTAATTAAATGAAAATAAACACGCAAAGTACCTATCTTAGTAGTAGTATTTCTCAGACCTCCTTCCTCTCACTCTCAGAAGCATAACAAAATCCCCTTACCAAATCACACGTCCCAAATTTGGTCCTGAAATGTTACCATGAATGAAGTAGATCTCTGGTTTTGGGATGCCCTGTGTATTTCTGCCATTTCCCCCTAAATACCCTATCCATTGGCAGATTCCAATCTTAGAACTATATCCCTGTAGTTTTTTGTTGTTGTTTTGTTTTTTCGGGAGGTACCAGGGATTGAACCTAGGACCTTGGACATGGGAAGCAGGCACTGAACCACTGAGCTACATCTGCTCCCCAATGAGAGTTGATTTTTTTTGTTTGTTTGTTTTGTTTTTAGTAGATATCAAGGA
The DNA here is from genome assembly GCA_026826555.1 of Tolypeutes matacus. Taxonomy (NCBI): domain Eukaryota; kingdom Metazoa; phylum Chordata; class Mammalia; order Cingulata; family Chlamyphoridae; genus Tolypeutes; species Tolypeutes matacus. The sequence continues at coordinate 11,609,690 of JAKSZT010053813.1, forward strand.
ATGAACCCAGGACCTCATACATGGGAAGCAGGCACTCAACCACTAGAGCTGCATTTGTTCCCTTATCCCTGTGGTTTTAAACTAATCAAAATACCGTATAAACCTGGTGTGTGGGGCAAATCACTTTAAGCTGCTCTAGGGTTTCCCACTTCAGCAGAGTAAGTTTTGGATGTTCTCACTGAACATCTGTAGGGAGAGGGTGAGGAGGGGGCCCCACGACGCTGGGTCAGCCGAGGATGGTGATGATCAGTACTGGGAGACTGGTGCGCCAATACCCTATTTGCCAATCCATAATTTGTCTAAACTGATCTTTAATTTTAGGGCAGGAAATTCAGGGTAAAATCGAGTTTTAAAACTTAACTTTTAAGTTGAGTCCCTAAAACTTAAGTGTAAAATTCAGTGAATTTTTACACAATAAGTAGGTTTTTAATGAAATAATCAAAATTCTACTAGTTTCCTGGGATTCTTCAGAGTCAGAACTGAAACCAACATTTGCTAACTTGACCCACCCCTCACTGGAGCATTCTTTTCACAGTCCTACGCCCTTGACTTGCCAAGAGGCTCTGGAAATTGAGCAAAACAGAAAGCCTGGGTCCCCTAGGCACAAAGTCTGCTGGCTTTCTGGCCTTTCATTCGTTAATGTAGAGTCAATGTGTTAATTAACATCTTGAACTTCAGTTTCCTTAGCTGTAAAATGAAAGTAATGGTTTACCCAGATGTTGGAAGGATTTGACGTGATAATGTGTTTTGCAAAGTGCTTGTAATGATAACTCATGTCATTATTCCCAGGAGGCCAGAATCCCTGGTCTACCAGGCAAGACCCTCATTCAAGGGGCTTCCACATTTTCCTGACAGGAGCCATTTTTTATTTCCTCAAAATCTTTTAATTGCTGCAAAAGGAAGGAGGGTTTTTAGCGGTGGGCTGGCGCTCTTCTTTCCTTGCCAGGACCCCTGCCTCATGGCAGTTGTGGCAGCCACACCAATCGATCTGGGGACAGGCTAGCGTACAGCTTCGGGGTCAGCCTATCAGACAGTCCTGCTCCAATTGCTTCATGGACTCCCAGAGAGAAGAGAACCCAAGCAGCTCTCTAGAATTTGGTTGCCCCCAACTAGGGTGCACACACAGCTGGTGTATAGGAAGGAAATATTAGAACATAAATATATAATTAAGAAATAGGTTAGGCTATTGTATTATTTAATAAGCACTGGTACCCTTTTGAGCTGCTTATGTCAGACAATTGCATGCACAAACTGTCTGTGTGGACCCTGGGGACCAACCGGCCTTCCACGTTCCAGAAGCTTCCACAATGGTGCCTCAGTCTTTGTTCACTTGTGGTTGATGGCAACAAATTGCAGTTTAAGAGGACTCAGTTAGGTGGATTGATGGATATTATTATCTAGTTTTAATTAAATGAATCCTTTTAACATGTACAGGAGGCTTAGGATTATTGCAAAAAATACGGATAAAAAAACATAATTTGAGCTTAAATGGACAGGAAGCAAATGTCAGAGTTGACATTTCTTCATTATGACTTCTTTATTGGCCACATGAAAAAGTAAAATATGATCTAATCAGATCTGGCAACTTGGCAAACATTTTTTTTTCAAAATATCTAGAAGATTATTTGAAATACAGACTTACATCCACCCTAGCTAATGATGAGCTAATCATATTTTGAGCCTTGAGATATTAGATAATGATAGCTGTTCATGTCTATAATTTGTAAATAAATTAATATGATTTAGGACTGAATAATAACAATTTTCTTAGTAATAGGGATATGAGATCAAAACACTTTGGAGACCACTGACCTACCCCAAAACTCCCCAAACACTTATGGCTCAATATCATAATTCAGAAGAGACTAAGCATAACGAAGCATTTTGAGAAAAAGCATTAGCCCGAGATGAATCCCCAAAATTCCTGAGTTTGGAGTCCAATCCAGACTTTGCAAAGGCTTATTCTACAAGGAATATGTTCTTTGAAGAAAATTTAAATTTCTTTTAAACCTTTTCTCCAATAAAGGTTGCTATCCGGAAAACTTATTATCAGAGAAAAGAGTAATCCATCAATTGCACTACTAAGTATAATATTTATGGTCCAGATATGGCTAAAGCCAGATACTATTTTCAGTGACTGTACCTGCTTTTCTGCTCTGCATTTCTTCAGGGTTTTCATTAGACTGGTGTGCTCCTCCTCTCTTCTTTCCATCATGATTTTCATCTGCTTAATACCAATCAAAGCCTTCCTCACTTCTTCATCTGCATCTATCTCCCCAGCCTCAGAAAAACCTAAAAGACATGTTGCAGTTTTTTCTTTGAGATCTGATCTGATTACAAAACAATGAGTTCACCGATTTTTCATATCCCCTAAATAGAGGTTTAATTGTTCTTTTATAGCATCAAACCCTGAAAGTAGATCATAATGAATTAGCTATCACATGGACAATGCCTTCTATTCTTTGGGTTCTGAGCTCCTAAACAACTCAGAGTGGATTTAACCTCATTCTTGTCATTTTCTTTGGGGTCTCTTTTCATTTATCCAATTAAAAAAATTTTTTTTATGTAAGACCTAGTGTGTTTATATTAGAGATAATGTAGAGTTTTCTTCACAAACATTCATACTGTATGCTCAACCAGGGGCCTCAAACACAGTGAAAAGTTTCTTTTTCTTTTTTCTTTTTTTTTTTTTCAGCTTCACTTACCTTCAGGACGCATCAAACCCAGAAAGTATCTTGTATAGTGCAGGATTCCTTGATAACCTGACGGATATCTCATGCACACCTTTAATAAACCTTCAGTGGCTGTAAAATTCATTATCATTCTCTCTTCACAATAGCCCTAGTTGCTTTCTAAGGAGCTTATTCTTGCCTCCAAATTTAATTACAGACCCCAAACTGGCTATGTTTCAGCTAATTTGTTTTTTATTTTTTAAGTGTTAAGTACCCAAATCATATATCATCAAGCAAAGGTCACCAGTTAATGACCACAGAGCAACCAGATTCAATGTAATTATATTCCATTATTTCACTGTTTAAGAAAATTGCACAGATTACTTTGTTTAAAATTTTTAAATGCTGGAAAAGTATTTCACTGTTCATTAAAACTGTGCCTGGATGAAACCAAACATCTGGATGATACAAAAAAAATGCAGTCAAAGAGTTGGCAAGTTTTATCTACTTGATAGCAAACATCTGGATATGTGAACATTCTCAGATACTCGACTAGAATTTTCTATTTTTATCCAGATGTTTGGCATCACATATATTTGGTCTAAGTGCATAGAGAATGTTTTACCATGAAGCTAGAGGGCCATGATGAATATAGTTATCTTTCAACTGGAAATCACTGTAAATGCCAGCAGGACATAAAAACAGGATACGGAACAGATAAAGAAAACAAACATACTCTTCAGACCACCATTGAACGCAGTTTTGTCCTTCCAAGTAGGGGCACAGTGACAATCTTTCAACCATAGCAGATGCACAATAAACACCAGGACTGGCAGCTTCATGTTCCCACTGTTACTGCAAAGGGAAAATAAACCTGCATCAAATGCTTTCCATTAGGTTCTTTTCTGTTGGCATCAGTTGGGAACACATGGTGCTCCAATGAATTTTTCCGTCAATTTTTCTTTATGACTTTGGACAACTGACATTACTGTGCCTGGGATATAAGAAAGCCTGAAATATAAGTTTAAAAAGAGAAAAACAAAACAAAGAACCAAGCCCTTGTTTTGTTTACATTCTTGATGACAGTTAAATAAGCCTTCATCTCAAGTATAATCGCTGTCTTCAAGACTTGAAATTTAGGGCAAGGAACTGTATGGATCACAAGTTCATAGAGCCCAAACTTCATTTTTTTTTTTTTTCCACACCAACAGTAAGCATCCCTAAATACAGGATTCAGTAAAACATGTCAAAAGGTTTTTCATGGGAAGCGGCTGTGGCTCAATCAGTAGGGCTCCCGTTTACCATATGGGAGGCCCCGGGTTCGGTTCCCGCACGGCGTGGTTAGCTGACCCAGCAAGCACAAGCAGCAAAGGGGGGATGAATAAATAAATAAAATCTTTAAAAAAAAAAAAAAAGGTTTTTTATTCCTCCAAAATGCCGAGTCCTCAAGTGAGTTTTTATCTAAGTGGTTCAGTAGTTATTTTTTATGAAAACCAAACAGCCTCACATGTTTTTCTCCTACTCAGAAAACTCATCAAGCCATATGAATAGTAGTCAAATTTTTTTCTACTCAGACAATGAATTTCCTTTTAAATTTAATTTGATTTACATTTGTTGAAAATATTTCAAATACAAATATTTAAAACTTTACTAAAAATTAAACAGATTAAGACAACTGTGTTTTAATAAAGTTAAATCTATAATAAACCAGATTATCTTAACCCCCAACAAGGTTATTTATCTGCTTTATGTATATTTGCCAATTTGGAAAAAAAACAAACCTCTATTATTTAATCAACATTTGGAATGTCTTTTTAATATAATAATAAAATAACATCTGCACTAGTAGTTACAAGGTTATTACATTTTACATACATCATATGAACTAACTTTTCTCCTTCTATTAAGATCCTAACATAGTGTATTTACCTCTAACTTTGCAATATTTCCCCAGTAAAGTTGCCACCAGCTTCTGGAAGGATTTTCACTTTTCTCTGATCTAATTTTCATCAGTGTTAGGGATTTAGCCTTGTTCTATTAATTTGATGACACAGTTCTTAATCCTATTAAACTAACATCCTGAGATTAAGGGTATGGTTTAAAACTTGTTAGGATTTAGAAATAAACACTAGAGGGCGGGCTGAGCACATGCTCAGGAATAATGACCGTGGGCTACTTATTTTTACACAAATACGCTTTGATAGGATTCATTAAAGCCTTAAAAATATATATATATATATATATAATATGATTTATGATATGTGTATTCCTATGTAAGTCAAATAAATTTTGTTAGATTGGAAATATCAGCTATAGAGTAAGTAAACTCAGTTTAAACATTTTGAAAAAATTTTTTCTGAGCATATGCAAACATATTTTAATAGATAAAATGCTAAGATTTAGCACGGAAGCAATGAAATAGACAAGGATTTTGGTCCTACTACAATTTACTAATAGATTAGGTGAACTAAAATGTTCATCTGAAATATTCATCCCGAATGATTCAATAAAAACTACTTGGAGAGGTGTTAGTCATGATAGCTAGGTCCAAAATCTACAGCAATAGGTCTCTCTGGTTACCAAAATCTCCAGATCATCTTGGGGCCCCTTGAAAGCTTTGAGATACTAGGCAATCAGTTCTGACATTCTCCAGGAGGGTGAGATCTTGACATTTCTGAAAGGGGTTCTCTTGGGGACACTTAGAAATTGTCCTTGGCTCCGAGCATCCAGCAGTCTCTACTTGGGCTGAGACTGGGCACAGGACACTCATCTAAAGTCCAGGCCCAAACTCCATTTCCACCGTCTTGATTATGCACTAGTGATGTGTTTTCACTGGAAACACCTTTGTTCTGTTGGGAGAGCAGTACACAAACTTATTTTTTTCAGGCAGCCTACTTTCACTTTCGAGCATCTACAATTCACACCTCTAAACAGACCTGTCCTATCCTGAAGGATGAAAGGTTGGCCAATGGAGGAAGCAGCATTTTGGGTCTCTTTCTCAGGAAGAGCAGAGCAGTATTCTGGAAAAAGTAGTCATAGGAAATTATCCAGCTCACTCTGACCCCAAGCACTCTTACTCATTAGTTTGTTGTTTTCCAAGTGTGGGCCCATTTGAAGTCATGGCTGGCATCTACACAATCCATTTCAACAAGGCCATAATTCCAAACCCAAATTTCATTGAAAGAGGAACCAGTTTTGGGAAGTTCAGTGGCTTACCCTCTAGTGGCAGATTGTGTCCTTAGTCCTTATTTCCCCTTCAGCTGTAATTTCTAAGAATAAGACTTTATTGCTCACTAATACTAATTACTTTCAAAATATCTTGTCACTTCCAAAATGGTTCTTCCTCTAATGACTTCATCTGTTTTCACAGCTGAAGACTAGTACTTCATGTGAATCCTGGTAGTTTTGTAATTATGGCATCATTAAGTTCAGGATTTAAGTGGATTCTAGAGTATTTATAGATAGCTGGTTGGTAATTAAGGAGACTTAGAGGCAAGGGCATTTTAATTAAGAAAGACAGCAAGAAGATGCATTTGGAACCAACTGAAAAATAAGCAGAGAACTCAGACAGACAGACTTCAAAATATCTTTATTGTTGTTTAGGCTTCGACGGGTTGTCTTAGATATAAGGCCATAACGGACTTGCTAAGATATCACTCCTAAGCTAGATTTGCCCATCCTGCCACTTGCACAGCCAGTCAACCGCCAGGCTCCCTGCGGGGATACCTACTTGGCAGAAACCAGGAAGGATGTATCAGTCACACTGTTTCCTATGTGGAGCCCAATTCCAGAATATAATGTCAACAGTGCCCCCTGGAGTTGTACAGCCCAGTAGACCTGTGTGTGTCCTGTGGGCAAGCTAGGATTTGCTATCTTGAATCAGTAAGTTTGGAAAGGGGAGGATAGAGAGAATCCCTAATGAGTTCTCCCCAACTGAAATCCATTGGGCTAGTGGGTTCCCTCATGAATCAAATAACTCATGCTTTATAGGGTGAGTAATGGGAGGGTAAGAAACTTAGAGCACTATCCTGGAAGAAGCACCTCCACAGGGTAACAAGAAGACACAGGAAAGATAGTCATACTCCTTTTACCATCTCCCAAAATCAAGGAGAAAATGCATATGAGAAATAAAATACAAGACAAAGGCTTAAAAATCCAAATAAATTATTCATGTAGATTAAAATAGTCATTAATTTCACCACATTTACCTTCCTTTTTTCCTTCCTTCCTTCCTTCCTTCCTTCCTTCCTTCCTTCCTTCCTTCCTTCCTTCCTTCCTTCATTCCTTCCTTCCTTCCCTCCCTCCCTCCCTCCCTCCCTCCTTTCCCTTCTTAACACCATTCATTCAACCATTCATTTAATAAATTTAAAGGACATGATTCATATTAAAAAGCAAAATTTTATAAGTAAAGAGCAAATATTCATTTAAAAGTTGCCCCATTTGCAGACAAAAGTTGGCTAACTCACACAATAGAAGAACCAGGAGTGTAGTATGAAGATCTCTGATTTGAGATCAGGTTTCAGCAAAAGCCCTATCATTCTGAAGCCTCATGAGCCTGGGCACTCTATCCAGTGTACTTTTCTAAAATTAGAGTGTTTGAAGAAATCATCTCAAATATTGCTTCCAGTTTTAAAGTTCCTGTGATTATCATTCACTTATTCTTGCCAAGTTTAGACATAGTCAGACTGTAATAAATATGTTGAATTGACCTGTAAAATGAAAAATTGCAGTTACCTTATTGCTCTCTTACAATGTTGCTGAGCAGGTCAAATTAGACTATAAAAATGAAAAGGTTTTGTTGAGGTACGGAATACCATGTCATTGTAAAGTAGACCAGTAAGCTCTTTAAAATTTCCAGACTAAACTAAAATTATTATTTTAGGTTAATATAACTTAGGCAGCAAAAACAGGCATCGAATCCAAACTTGAAAAATTTTGGTGAAAAGATCAAGCTTGAATACAATATGAGGAAATTTCATCTCACTTAATTTCATTAAGAAATCAGAATTTATCTGCATAGACCAGCTCCACATAAATGTAATCACTGATCAGGACTTATACAAATAGCAAATACATTCTAAACCAGAATAGTGCTTTACTTTGAATGGTCAGCTTCTGGGACGAGTTTATTCAGCAAATGTGTAGTGGGACGCGCCAGTTAGGTCCCAGGCACTGAGGCCACAGTGGAACAAAATCCACATTGCATTCTAATGGAGGGCAATGGACAACACACACAGATACAAGCAAGAAAGTATCAGCAAATGAAAACGGTTTCGGAGAAAATAAAATGGCAGTAACGTGAAAGCGAGTACCTTGAAGGGGGCGGGGCTTCTTTGGATTAGGAAGCCAGGGACAGCGTCTCTTTTAATATGACCCCTGAAAGCAGGATTGATTACGTCATTTAAACCATCTGGGCACAGTGCAAAACGAAAACCTGTTAAGTACTTCGAGACGGCAACAGTCCAGGGCCCTTCTGGGCGCCGGGGCAGCTCGCGGTGCAGGAAGCCCGCCCGCCCTAAAGATCAGAGTTCCCGGGTTCGAAGAAGGATGAGCGTCCCGGGCAGACAGAAGAGCAAGTGCAAGGAGGGTGGGGAGGGAGCGACAAAGTGGGCACGTTGGAGGAGCAGAAGAGGCGCCATTGTGGCGGAGAGAGTGCAGAGAGAGGCAGGAGAAGCACGGTTTGAGGTCAGGAGCGGAAAAGTGCAGATTGTAGAATGTGGCAGGCAGGGTCAGAAACGAGAGTTTTCTTGAAGCACGCTGGGATAACTGCAGAGAGTTGGACTATGATAGGATCTGATTTACTGTTTTAAAAAATTTACTGTGAGTTTTGGTAATGGATGGTGGTGATGGTAGCACACCATCGTGAATACATGGATAGAGTATACTTGGAAGTGGTTAAAAATGGGAAGTTTTAAGTTGTATACATGTTGCTGCAGTAAAAATAAATAAAAAACACCATAGAACTGTACAAAACAGTGAAGTCTAATGTAAACTATGGACTATAGTTAATAATAGAATTATAATTACATTGGTTCATCAATTGTAACCAATGTACCACAGGAATGCAAAACATTCCTAGGTAGAGGAGCTGGTGTAGCTCAGTGGTTGAGTGCTTGCTTCCCATATAGGTGGTCCTGGGTTCAATCCCTGTTACCTCCTAAAAACAGAAAACAACAATAGGGAAAACTGCATGTGTTAACCTACAAGTGTTCTAAAAGATAAATTGCTTTAAAATCCCTGAGTTTTTTCTTGGTGGTGATTTTAAATTGGTTGTGATCCTTTTCTCTCCCCAACTGGCATTAAAAATAATAATAAAGATTGTTCAAAGTTATCAAAAACATCAATGTAAGTTCTTAATAGAAATAAAGTAAAGCTATTATTCTTGATTGGTTCTTACATAGTAAATATTACTAAAATAAAATAAATAAGAGGCTGTTAGGATATGAAAAAAAGAAAGACCATGGCTACTGTGTGAAGAATGGATTCTGGGAAAGCCAGGTAAAAAGGGAGCCGGTTAGGAAGCTGTTTCCATAACCAGGAAAGAGATCATGGTGGCTCATTGGAGATAGTGAAAAACGATAGATTCGGGGTTTGTTTTGGAGGTAGAGTCAACAGGATTGGACTGCAAGATGAGGGAAAGAGTGGAATGAGGATGACTGCTAGATGGGTGACTTGAGTTATGGGTGGATGGAAAGGCCAGGGCAGAGCACCAGGGAGAGGTGTTGGCATGGCGTGTTGCCCTTTATTCACCTCTAACCCATGCCTCGAGCTTTTAGTCTCACTCCCAGACGGGAATTTTTGCTGCTAAAGTCATCAAGGAACTACTGGTGACCAAATCCACTGGTTACTTTTAATCCCCATCCTTACTTGTCCTCTCTGTGGCCTTTGGCACAGATGACTAGCACTGTTTTTTTACAGCATCTACTGCTTTGGTATGGACACCCTTATTTCCTTCTTCTCCTACTTCCCAGACCTCTCCTTTAATCTGCAGCAGGATGAGGTCGCCTGCCTCTCCCATCTTTTTAATTCCATTCTGTTCTTGCTGCTGAAACAGGATGGGATTTTCTAGCCTCTAACCTCCTTTATTTTATCCATAGGAAGAGGGTCTTTTAGCATAACTGCCCTTATGCCACGAGAGGCAACCTATCCTAGGAAAAAAGTGTTCATCTTGTGGGCACTCTGCTCTGAAGAATGTGAAGATGCAGGCAGCAGTAACTAGCACAGATAAGTCCCTGTGTGGCTGGCAGCCAGCACCATGGAGTAGAAAAGGAGAGTGGAGGGAGACCAAGAAGGAAGAGGGCAAGTGCAGTAAGGTGGACCCGGCACTGATCAGAAGGTCGTCTGAGAAGAGGAGTCAAGACAAGGTCTGCTGTCCTCTGGCCAGCTGCCAGAAAGAAGAGGCAGGGCCTGTGTGTTCACCCAGCCCACCACCAGCCATGAGAGCGGGGGTGGGGGTGGTGGAGGGGGTGGGAGGGATGTTACATTCTTCTCTTTAACATCATTTGCCCAGGGCATCCTACGTGCCTGGCACTTTACTGGACGCTAGATGCCTTCTCAGTCTCCTTACTGACCCCTCTTCCTCTGCCCCTTTCTTCCATGTTCATTTTCCCCAGGATTTTGTCCTTGATACTCTTTTCTAGTAACTTGGTTTGCTCTTTGAATGAACCACAGACATGCGCAGCCCATCTTCTACTGGCTCTCTATTGCAGGGCTCACAGGGGTTTCAGGTTGATCTGTTTTTTTTTTTTTTTCAAAGCATTTTATTTTATTTTTTAAGATTTTATTTATTTATTCATTTATCCCCCCCTTGCTGCTTGTGCTCGCTGGGTCAGCTAACCACGCCGCGTGGGCTGGCTTGCCTTCACCAGGAGGCCCCGGGAACCGAACCCGGGGCCTCCCATATGGTAAACGGGAGCCCTACTGATTGAGCCACAGCCGCTTCCCCGATTGATCTGTTTTTAATCCAGATTTTTCACCTCAGACTCGCCCTGCCATGATCCCCCTGTCACCAGATCCAGAAATTTGGGAATCATCCCAGACTTTTCTCTTTCCTTCAACCCTGCAGCAAACCCAAGCAGGCTACTGGACAATGTATTGTATCTGGGCCCATGGAATGTAAAGGCCCACGTGAGTTAATAGCTCTAGAAGCACTCAGCTTTAGTCATGAGTAATCTAAAGTATGTAGAAACCAGTCAACCACCATAGCAGACAAGAGAAATCATACATAATTAAAAATCAAGTTTTGAAAATTTTGGCTACATTATTCTGACCCTGACAAATGTAACTTAACTTTAATGTATTTTAACTGGATCTCCATGACAACAGGATTGGCCTGTCCCAATGACCCAGGGAGGAATAAATCATTCTTTCAGTTTTGCAGTGACATTTAAGTCTCACCTTCTGATCCATAATTGGCTAAGTAGTTGAAGTCCAATAAGAAATACTAACAAGAGCATATAAATAACATCAGAAATATTACTTAACTTATTAAATTTATCCTGAGCAAATCAGAATATATATATGGAAGAAAAAGAATTCCTCTTGTGTACTGACTCTGCAGATCTTTGGAATAAGAGGACAACACACCTAGATTATAATAATGGGTAGAGAAATTGTACAGATATCTTGTAGATAGATCAAGAGCCCTTAGGCTAGCTCATTGCCAGATTTTTATCTGAAAGGAGGCAAGAGATTTGTCTGTGTCAGCAAAGGCAAAGCACTCGCCATTCTCAGCAAAACTTTGATACTGGAAGTTGCATTTTTAAATCAGAAATATGAATTAATATGATTATTTTCTTAAAGTCTAGGTGAAAATGTATAATTTTTAAAATTGTGTGTCCACATTAAAAAAGAAAACCTCCCTGATCACCAAGATCAGATGATCTATAACAGGTTTTTGTTTTCACCTGCTTTGTCCTGTGTATCTGTCAGGGTCCTGGAATAAAATCGAATTCACATCAGATGGTTCAGATGAAGAGGCCTTAAGGAAGTGGAAATCCTTTACCACTACTAGCGCTAAGGGGCAAGCGGTGGAGACAAGGATTCTGGAGCTAGGGAGAGGCGGGGCTGGGGAGGGGCTGCCGGTGGAAGCTGTAGCCACAGAGGGGGATCCCAAGAAACCAGCAGGCATGTGAGCTAGTGAGGCAGACTGCAGGGTTCAACCTTCTCGGAGCGCAGAGCAGGGCAGAGAACGGGGCTGGGGGCTTCAGCGCTGAGGGGAGGGGGATGGTGAACAGGATCCCCAGCCCAGCCTGCCACTGCTTTGGGCTGGCACTAGTGGGATAGTTCTCTGAACTTCAATAGTGTTTTTTGTTGTTGTTGCTGTTTTAAGGAGGCACCAGGGATCGAACCCAGGACCTCGTACCTGGGAAGCAGGTGCTCAACCACTGAGCTACACCCGCTCCCAAGTAGTGTTCTTTGGTGGCTCATTGGCAAGTCCTCATTTTGTCCTGTGCAATTGATAAACTACCAGGATGCACACAATAGGCCAAGGCCTAGGTATAGCTGTTTGACTTTTTCCCCCTCACTCCATCTTCATTAATTTCTATAAATGAAGAAGCAATTGGGAGGAATGCACAAAAGGTACAAAAGAAGTTTTAGGAGGCCTGCTGGACTTATTACAAATTCTATTAATGCCACAAAGTGATTAGGGATGGGGAGAATGGGCGGGATTATAAAGGGGGAACATGAAGCAGTCTTGTGGAGATGGTATAATTGAGTATCTGGATTGTGGTGGTGGTTATACAAGGACACACGTGACAAAATTGCATAGAGCTACACACACACATACACACACGTGTGAGTTCATGTATAACTGGTGATATCTGAATAAGCTCTATGAATTGTACCAATGCCAATTTTTGTTGTTGTTGTTGTTTCTTTATACTATAGTTGTGTTAGATGTTAACATTGGGGGACGTTGGAGGAAAAGTACACAGGACTTCCCGGTACATTTCTTTGCAACTGCCTGTGAATCTACAATCGTTTCAAATTTTTAAAAAGATATTTTTGGGGGCGAATGTGCCTCAACTGGTTGGGCGTCCGTCTGCCATATGGAGGGACCTGGGTTCGATCCCCGGGACCTCCCGGTAAAATAAAAAAAAATAAAAGATATTTTAAAGTATTTAGGAATTATTTTTCATAACTTATTTAGTTGCAAGGGATATAATTTCTAGCATATTATAAATACTGATCCTTTAAAATGAAATTGTGGGAAGCGGCTGTGGCTCAATCAGTAGGGCTCCCGTTTACCATATGGGAGGCCCCGGGTTCGGTTCCCCGGGGCCTCCTGGTGAAGGCAAGCCCGCCACGCACGGCGTGGTTAGCTGACCCAGCGAGCACAAGCAACAAGGGGGGGATAAATGAATAAATAAATAAAATCTTTAAAAAAAATAAAAATAAAATAAAATGAAATTGTTGATTGCTCTTTTAAACGTACAAAAAAAAAGTATCTAGGAATTGCCTACGTCGTGTGTCCTCTTTAGTTTTCTTTGTATTCGTTTCCTCCTTTCCATCCTTACCACTCCTTACCTCGGCTCTGCTTTAGGCCCTCTCCACCTCTTTCTGGGGAGGAGGCTTACATTTTGACTTGTCTCACCTGCCTCAAATTCATCCTCCACCCTCCTATCAGAGGGATCTTTTACACTCTGCTTCTTAAACCCTACCATGTAAACTAATCCCCTGGGCTCTTGCTAAAAAGCGGGTTCTGATTCAGTAAGTCTGGGTGTGGGCTTGCATTTCAAACAAATTCCCAACTGCCACTGCTGCTGCTGCTGGTCTTAGACTACAGTTTGAGTAGCAAGGAGCTTAAGTACTTTTTTTTTTCATGGCATGCTCCATACTTAAATCTCTTCAGTTGACTCACATTGCCCAGAGAATAAAGTTCCATCAGAGCAGATAACTCCTCTGCTCCAAACTTTCCAAAGGCTCCTCATTTCTCTCAAAATAAAATCCAACGACTTTACAAGAGCTTAGACGGACCTTGAAGACCCACCCCGAGACTCTCTGACCTCATCTTTCATTACTGTCTCCTTTTCCACTTCTGCTCTTGCTTTACTGGCCTGAATTAGGTGGTTCCTGGAATATATGCCAGACAAGATCTTGCCTTAGGGCCTTTGCACTGGCAGATCCCTCTGCCTGGAAATCTCTTCTTCATTCACAGTTGCATGAATGCACCATGGTTCATTTTCTCCCTATGCTGTTGCCCCTTCCAGGTCTTTCTCCCATTTGTTACTCGTCCTTCAAGGTTCATCTCAAGAAGCATTTACCTATTTCTATTCTCTGGGACTCCTGTAAGTGCCCTCCTTTACTGTACCACTCTGCTTGCATATACCTCTATTATCGCACTTAACCTCGCTGCATTTGAATCATTTATTTCCATTTTGAGTCAGTTAGGGGTTGGGCAGGGAATAGAAGACACATGGATAAAATTGTGAAAATAATTTAATGCCGGGACCATTGACAGAAGTGGGCAGGGTTAGGGACATCGATTATTGGAAGATGGATACAGGAGCCCAGTGAGAGGTGGAGCCTTGGAGGAGGGACTGCCTCTCAGGAGCTGCAGCAGACAGAATGCTAGACCTGCCCCCCAGAACTATGCCTCCCATCAGCTGAACTCAACTGGGGGAGTGGATGTAGCTCAAGTAGGTGAGCACCTGCTTCCCATGTATGAGGTCCTGGGTTCAGTCCCTGGTACCTCCTGAAAAAACTGGACTAAACTCAACCAGAAGCCATAGGGCAGGGAGCCCCCAGTGATGCAGCTCACAGAGGTAGATCCTCAGAACACAGAGCAGGGCAGAGAAAGGTGGAGCATGGATCTGGGCACAAGGATGGGAACAGAGTCCCCAGCACACACACTTGTCTCCCTGCTAGATGGAAGGTTCCTGCAGGTAGGGCCAGTTCCCACCCATCCCTATTGCCCCAGCACCTAGCACAGGGCTGGGCCCAGAGCAAGCCTTCAATAAATCTTTGTGGACGTGAACTACGTTAGGGCATATGTTACATTTTACTTATTATTTGTGAGAAGGCAGGCAAGCAGGGAGGCCAATGCTTTGTTATCTTTGGCCCATTTTCATTCACTTTCATAAAGAATTGCTTATCTGCATTTCTTGATATCATATCTAACTTCGATGACAACAGCACAGCCAGGACGGAATCCCCTTTAAAAGTTAATTTTGGTCATCCTTCCTTGCTGAGTTCAGTCTACTAGCTCCAGAAGCAACATGAACCTGGAAATAGAAGTAGCCATAGGGCTATCAGCACAAGATACGAAGCATTAGCACCGCAAAGTAGTTCAATCAGTGATGCTTGTCCATTAATTGGCCATCATCTCCAGATTCTGGCACAAATAATATCTGGCACACAACAGGCAATTAATAAAAGCTTGTTGACTGTCTAGAGTTAGGTAAGTCAGGTAGATAGAGGCATGAAATAATCCAGATACTTGAATCTAGCACATCTAATAATACAGACAAGATGAGGCCATTGGGCAGGGTGACCAACTCTTCTGGTTTGCTTGGGGCTGTCCCGGTTTTAGCAATGAAAGGCCTGCCTGAGAAAGCTTCAGTTGCAGGCAAACTGGGACAGCTGGCCATCCTATGATTAGGGTCAGTGACGAATGTACATTCTGTGTTCCTCAGGACATAGCTTCATTAAGAGGTATTATTCGAGGGTGCTTAAGCTATTATAACTCTTTGACAGTTATCTTGACCTTTGCAAAACTTAGAACCTTCTTTAAGTGGGATCTGGTAACTTCACTGATTAACCAGTTAAGAAGTCTTGAGAAAAACCTTTCATTGACAGTATACTCTTAACCCCAAACCCTATAAAACTGCTTAATTAATTCCTCAGGGATAAAACCAAAATGTACTCTCCCTTATTTTATAGAAATAACAAGGCTTTGTTTCTGCTCATTTCTTCAGGTTTTTGGATATATTTCTACACACCATGCCTGCTTTATTACTCTATAAACTTCAAGTCCCTTGTTCAAATATTCAACAAGAGAAATGTGCAGATACAACTATTTTACTAGGGACCATTTCTAATCTTTGTATATGCCAGTCAAGAACATGGTCAATAACAATTTAAGATGTTTTGCAGCAAACCTTTATCCTCAAACTTTTGGCTGAACTATATAAACTTGATACTCAATGAAACTGTCTGATTCTTTTTTTTTTATTTTATTTTATTTATATATATATTTTTAACTTTTACCGGGAGATCCTGGAGATCGAACCCAGGTCCCTCCATATGGGAGACGGACGCCCAACCATTTGAGCCACATCCACCCCCTGTCTGATTCTTGAGTCAGATAAACTCCTTTTACAGTGAGAAATATCACATAAATATACTGGATCACTTTTCATCTGGGTAGAAAGGACTAATCTTACTGGGGAAAAAAAGCCAACTGCCAAGTACAGTAACAATATGCAAGTGATAACTGACCAAGCATTAGTTTGCATCTAAGATGAATAGATAAGCCATCCACCAAAATTAAGATTTGCTTATGTGAGCTTATAGTAAGGGAAATAGTTTAATACTTATGATTTAAATCACTATTAGTTTTTTGTTTGTTTGTTTTTTTTAAAGATTTTATTTATTTATTCATTTATCCCCTCCCCTGCTGCTTGTGCTCGCTGGGTCAGCCAACCACACCGTGCGGGCGGGCCCGCCCCCACCAGGAGGCCCCGGAACCGAACCCGGGGCCCCCCAACACGGCAAACAGGAGCCCCACCGATCGAGCCACAGCCGCCTCCCTCACTATTAGTTTTTATAATCATGGCAGTCACTGGCATTTTTGGTGCAAAAAGTAAATCATTTTGACCGTTGGAAAGCCAATCATTTTTAAAGTTTTTTAAAAGTTACATAAGCATCTTTAAATTATCATCATCTGAAAGAACTCCTAAAAATGGGAGCTACCTTAATGAGGCACTGTGCCAGGCATTTTACATATACTCTCATTCATGTAATCCTTACAATCCCATGGAATGAGAATTACCAACTCCATTTTATAGATGAAAACTGATGCTCATTTTTGAGCAGCAGAGAAGTAATTTGCCCAACATCACAAAACTCTTAAGTTAAAGAACTAGAATTCTAACCCAGGGCTGCATTTTTTCCCCCACTACATCACATAAATGCCTTAAAACTCAAAACACTCAAAGATATGTAAAAATACTGTTCTGGTAACTATATTGTTTTACCTCTCTCTACGTAATTTCCTTGTATTTTGCTAATTGAGTGAAGTTAAATAAGAAACCTTACAAAATATATAGCCATACTTTTTGTGTACTCTTGAGAAATTTGTAGTTTTAGCACTTGTTGAATGGTACTTGCTAAAGTACTCATTTTGCAAATTTGTTCATATATTTGAATTTCTGAAGGTGTTGCCAAAATCTGCTAAAAGAACAATAGGCATAATTTTAAAGTTTAGTAAATCAAAATAACATGCTAAAGATTAATTTGGTATCATTTACATACATGGCATTCTGAAAAAAAGGAGGTGTTTTTTTTAAGTGTAGAAAAAGGAATGCAGCCCCTTACTTGCAAGGGCATATATGAGTGGATCTCATATTCTCACACATGGCTTTGTTTTCAAATTCTTGAAAGTGCAGAAATTCTTTTAATTTAAAGGTGAACCCATGGAAAATCTGGAACAGCTGTAGAAAACGGTACAGGAACTCAGTGCCACAGCCACTTTTTAGGTGGAGACCCCACCCCAGGGTGATCTGACCCTCTCTGCTCACCACTGTTCTAAATTATCAAGGAGAGACAGGCCCTCCTGTCCCTGCTGCTACAAACGGGATGGTTCCATGGAATTAATTGTCTCATTAGCTGATATTGCCTAAAGGATGCGGCTTGTAGAGAGGAACCCAGCCAACCTTTTAGCAGAAGACAATGCAAGAAAAATTCCAGGCTGTCCAAGGAAGGTTCAGAAAGGGCCAAAATTCAGTCCACTAGATAGTCAGACACATCCCGACATGCTTTTTCAGGGTCCTGGAAAAACATATCGCCGTGACTTTCTTCAAGGTCACACAAAGTTTAAGTGATTTTTACTCTCCCACATTCCAACGTGTCCTTTCCTATCATTCATTTCCCATGGAAGTTCATCATTCTATATTGATGGCATTTTTATTAGGTAACAACATCTCATCTCTTCTCAGTAATGGTGCAGCTGCATATTTTTGGAAAGTCTCTTCTACTCCTCACTGTCAGGGACTGAGGGGTTTCGTCAGCGTTAAGAAAGGTAAAACTGGTCTTCTTAGGATTTCTGTTTTCAACTTGCAGGGAAAAGTCCCAGGGAGAAAGAAAGAGGTGACAAAGCATTCTGTTGTGCCCCGGTGGGATCTGTACGTTTAAAGCAGGCTAAGCTCGAGTAATCGGCTTAATTTTAGCCATAAATAGCCTACACAGCTCTTCATTTTAACGTCGGTGAACCGAGCCCCATCACCCACGCTTTGCCTCCAAGAGTGAGATGGTCAAGTTGTTTTGAGATGTCGATGAACAGCCTGTTAGAGTGATTCTCTTTCTGTCCGGGTTTTGGCCATGGTTCTGGGACGGGGCGTCTCCGCCCACCTCCCTGCTCCTGCTGGCTGTTTTGATAAAGAGGAGCGGGCTGAACACCAGCAGCCTGCCTGAGGGGCGGCAGCCAACAGCACTTCCGCCTTTCCCGGCGGCAGCAGGGAGTGGCTTTGCTCTGCCTCGCGGGAGAGGTCGGGCAGCCGCAGGGTCGCAGAGCCTGCCTGGAGACGCGACCCGGGGGTGGCTTTCTCTGGAGCTCCGCAGACGCGGGCAGGAGCGCTGAGGAGGCCTGCCCCAGTGGTAAAGAATGCCGTCCCTCCCCTGTCACTCAAACGCGCTCGACTGCTGCCCTCTGGAGGGGACTGTCCTGGTAGCTGGGAGTCAGAGTCCTTAGCTCAGGTCGTTAATACCGCCCTGGGGTGGGAAACTTCACCTGCTTTGGGGGAGCGGGGAAGTAACAGGGGAACCCGCGGGTGGGTCGGGTCTGTAGGGAGCAGCGGCCATGCTGCTCCAGATGAATGTTGATTGTTGACAAAGGAATTTGGGCCAAAAAATATGGATTCTTATGTGAAATTTCTGATTTTTCAAGGTTGGCAGCTTAATTCGGTCAAAAAGAGCAACAATTTAACAAAACACTGTGATAGGAGGACCATGGCTAATATATGCATGCTTATTTTAGGGTGTATTTTCCTGAAGTTTTTATATTCTATGCATGTGAGAAAGACGTACTTATCTACCTTATCTTCTGGGGGTACACTTCACCTATTAGTATTTTTAATATCTACCCTTTATTGATCTAGTATGCAGCAGATCACTTTATATAACTTGTTTCTAATTCTGACAGCATCCTGACAAAGGTAATATAATCCCCCTTATTTTTCAGATAAGAAAACTGAGACCACCGGGGATATGGCTGGGGTGGGTTTCAAATGCATATAGGAAGCCATTATACCTCTTATTACCTCTACCTGAGATGGCAAAGCCTGTCTTTTCTGCCTAATATTACATAATGAAGGCCAATGTAACTCAGGCCATTATGCATGAGAATCTCCTCTTTGGTGTCTTTTCCCTCTTCCTTTTTATTTATTAACAAAAGCAAGAACATTATTTTTCAAAGTAAAGGACTTGTCCATGGGAAGCGGCTGTGGCTCAATCAGTAGGGCTCCCGTTTACCATATAGGAGGCCCTGGGTTCGGTTCCCGGGGCCTCCTGGTGAAGGCAAGCCTGCCCGCACGGCGTGGTTAGCTGACCCAGCAAGCACAAGCAGCAAGGGGGGGATAAATGAATAAATAAATAAAATCTTTAAAAAAAAAAAAAAAAAAAAAAAAAGGACTTGTCCATGTAGTCATGTAACTTTAAAAACGGCAACATCCCTAGAACATGCAAATCCCGATGAATGCTGTCCCTTCAAAAAACACTGGGTTTGCGTTGGTGGTTGGAGATTTATGCCAACAATGCCATCGTCAGTCAACACCTTTCTGGTGCTTGTCTTTCAGAAGTAACTTCAAAGCCAGTTTACGAACCATTCAAAGAAATTAGGCTTATTATTTCAGTGACATTTATTGTTTAAATCCTTAAATGGTAATATCCAGCTTTTCCAGCCACTCTGTTCATCACATGTGACTACAGAGAACTTGAGGCTGTTTCAAAAAATTAAGCCCAGTCTCAGTGGAGGAAGATTTGCCTCTTGAGGATGATCAGAAGAATGTGCTGGAGGTATTTAGTTTGTCTCCAAAAGAGGAGTTCCCAATATGTGTCAAGCCCAGCAGCACCAATGGATTAATGTGTGACCTTTGAAGGGGGCACACTCATTGGGCTGGACAGGTTCTGACAAGCTTGTTAAACTAATTGAAGAGTTAGGGTGGTGGCTGGTGTATTGACTCTAAGCATAGAGTTCAGATCCTCCCTTCACCACTCACTAGCTATGCAACCTCACACAAGTTATTTAATCTCTCCATGCCTCAGTTTCCTCATTTGTGAAATGGAGCTAACAATAGAATCGACCTGGTAGGGTTAAATTTTGTTTGTATCTGTAAAAGCATCCAGAACAGTGCCTAGTACAGAGTAAGGGCTATTTAAGTTTTGGCTATTGCTAAACTCACTTTATATTATCACCTTGAATTAAAAACATATCAGGCGTGATCCATGGCAAGGCAGGCATGTTTTCTCTAAGGGACCATATAATAATCTGCAATTGGGAAACGGATGTGGCTCAAGAGGTTCGGCGTCCGTCTACCATATGGAGAGACCGGGGTTCGATCCCCGGTACCTCCTGGTAAAAAAAAAAAAAAAAAAAAATAATCTGCAATTATAAAATGTTCTTTTGTAGGAAAATTAGTTGTGTCTGGTTACTGTCTCCCTGTTCTCAATGGACTCAATTTTGCCAATTCCTTTTAAGATGCTGTGGCAGTTTGAGATTATTTTATGAATCCCAAAAGGAGAAAGATTATGTTTGTAAACTATTCCTCTAGTTAGTTTGTTGTATTAATTCAGTTGAGGAGCCTTTGATTAGATTACCTGTTAAGACTGATTTAGGACTTTTGATTTGACTAGTCAGTGGGTGTGACTCAGCTTGATTCCCCTTTCCCTTGCTGGGTCTGATATAAAGAGACATTCACAGTCACAGGAAGAAAAAGTGCTGTCATTTTTGATCATGCCATGTGATAGAAAGGAGAAGGCTTAAACAGCTGAGGCCCCAGGGAGAAATGAGCCATTTTACCTGATAGCTTACAGCTGAGATTGGGAAGAGAGCAGACCAGCTGAGACTGATATAGAAGGCCTGGAAAGAAACAAGCCCTATGCCAGAGAAGGAGAACTACAGGATCACTTAAGCACGAAGACTCTAGAGGCTGGGCCCACAGAGCTTAAGAGGAAAGGGTGAGCGCAGAGGGGAAGGCAGAGACCTGGCAGCGATCACCCGCCATTTTGCTTTAACATGTGGCAGCTGACATTGGTGAGAGATCACCTCTTATGGTGCCTTGAGTTGGACTTTCCACATCCTTGGGACTGTAAGCTTTTACCCCAAATAAATACCCTTTATAAAAGCCAACAGATTTCCTGTACTTTGCATCGGCACCCCTTTGGCTGACTAATACAGATGTAGTGCCCAAGGTGAGCACAGTCCTCCAGTTCATAGGGATGGGGCTCCCTCCTCATTTGGTGAACTGCACTTTGATGAATTCGTTTTTATTTTAGTCCAGTTTTTATTTTTTGCCAGCACACTGTGCACTTACTAAAACCAGAAGTTTGTTTTTCCCTTGTGTTTTCAGTAAGCCATGTCCACTCCCATTTTGTGGTCAGGAACTTGGCCCTTTGTATCCAAAGTGTTGGCTCTCATGTTTATCACTCTCTGGTTTCATCATGATAGACCTGGCCCACTGCAGAGCCTGTTGAGCCTTTTTTTTTGTTTTGTTAATCGGCTGATTTGCTATCTTTCCTGGTTTGGGGTCATCTCCAAATTTGCTGCATCTACCTTTCACATTTCTATCCAAGATTTGATAATCATGTTGTACAGGACAGAGCCCACTGGAAACTTCTCTTCATGTTCATCATCATGTTAACCACAACTCTTTGAGGATGATTGCTCAACTTGCTGCTAACGAGAGGCTACATGGTGTAGTGAAAAGAGCTGAGATCTTGGAGCCAGAGAACCTGGGGAATGAATTCTGTCTTTTCTATATACTAGCTTTGTAGCCTTGGAGGGGTTACTTTGAGCCTCAATGTTTTCTTTCATTAAATGGGTCCTATAGTATCTATAGTACAGGCTTGCTTTGGATGTTTAAAATAATGAACATACATGGGAAGCGGCTGTGGCTCAATCAGTAGGGCTCCCATTTACCATATGGGAGGCCCCGGGTTCGCTTCCCGGGGCCTCCTGGTGAAGGCAAGCCCGCCCGCACGGCGTGGTTAGCTGACCCAGTGAGCACAAGCAGCAAGGGGGGGATAAATGAATAAATAAATTAAAAAATAATAATAATAATGAACATACAGTACCTGGCACATAATAGATGCTCAATAAATAGTAGTCATTATTATTTCACTAAATTGTAGATCCAGCCCATATTTTTTGTCTTATGATAAGAATATAATTTCAGGGGGTGGATGTGGCTCAAATGGTTGGCGTCCGTCTGCCATATGGAGGGACCTGGGTTCAATCCCCGGGACCTCCCGGTAAAATAAAAAAAAAACACAAAAACATATATAGAAGGCGCATGGGCTGCCAGGCTCTGTGTGCTGGTGAGCCGCCAGGCCCCGGGAGCCATGCAGCAAGATGATGACGTAACAGGAGAGAGACACAGGAGAGAGACGCAGGGGAGAGACAAGACAAGATGCTCCGAAAGCTCCGAAAACCAGGAACCGAGGTGGTGCAGGTGGCAGAACACCTCTCTCCTATATCGGAAGTCTCCAGGATCGAATCCTGGTGAAGACTGGAGGAGGAGGATGAGAAGAGATGGCAGGAAACAGACACAGAGAATTGCCCAGCAAATGGACACAAAACAGCAAATGGGGAAGGGAGGGTTTAAAATGGGTAAACTAAATAAATAAACCTTAAAAAAAATATATATATATATATATATATATATATATATATA
>JAKSZT010053813.1:11632572-11678821 GCA_026826555.1 Tolypeutes matacus
ATATATATATATATATATATATATATATATATATTAGCTTCCACTTCCAGGAAGGTGGAATAAATGTAGTTTCCCCTATTCTTCCTACTAAGTATAAATAATTACATATAATTATATATAAAACAAATACAGGAAGACTCTGAAAGTTAGAGAAAAGAAGACAGACTGGCTAGAGACCTCAGGACCTGAGGTCTTGGGTTTTTTTTTTTCCCTCATATATGCCATGCATGGAACTGCAGAAGCCAGCAACTTGGAAATGCCAATAGGGACAGATAAAAAAAGCTCAACAAAAGCCTTCTCTCTCTAGCTAAAGGACCAGTAAAAGGACAGTGTAACAAGACAGAGAACTTTTAGATACTGATGGCTTTATTCCAACCAGCCACCACAGAAAAAAAAAATGTGGGCTCACTCACATCAAATATATTGATATAGGCAGGTTGAAAGTAAAAGGATGGAGAAAGATGTATCATGCAAATATTGATTGAAGGAATATAGGAATAGTTTTATTGATATCAAATAACATAGATTTCAGAGCAAATAAAATTACCAGAAATAGAGACATTATGTAATGATAAAAATGTCAATCCATTAACAAGTAATATTAATCCTAAATGTTTATTCACCAAACAACAAAGGTGCAAAATATGTGAAGCAAAATCTGGTAGAACTGAAGGGAGAAATAGACAAATCCACAATTATAATCTCTCTCAACAGTTGATAAAAGAACTAGACAGAAAATCAGGAAGGATATAGAAAAACTCAACAACATCATCAGCCAAGGATCTAATTGTCATTTATAGAATACTCACCCAACAGCAGTAGAATACATTTAATTTTCAAGTGCCCACGGAATATATATCAAGATAGACCATATCTTGGGCTATAAAACAAACCTCAACAAATGTGAAAGAACTGAAAATGTATAAAGTATGTTCTCTGACCACAATGGAATTAAACTAAAAATCAATAACAGAAAGATAACAGGAAAATCTCCAAACACTTAGAAACTAAACAACATACTTCTAAATAATTGATAGGTCAAAGAAGAAGTCTCAAGGTAAATTTTAAAAATACATCAAACTGAATGAAAAAATTTTTAAAAAATGACATATCAAAATTTGTGGGGCAGGAAGCGGATGTGGCTCAAGCAGTTGGGTGCCCACCTACCACATGGGAGGTCCCTGGTTTGGTTCCCAGTACCTCCTAAAGAAGATGAGAAAGACAGTGAGCCAACGTGATGGGCTGGCACGGTGAGCTGATGCAACGAGATGACTCAATGAGGAGATACAACGAAGAAACACAATGAGAGACACAACAAGCAGGGAGCGGAGGTGGCTCAAGTGATTGGGTACCTCCCTCCCACATGGGAGGTCCTGGGTTCAGTTCCTGGTGCCTCCTAAAAAGAAGACGAGCAGACACAGCACAACAACAGACACAGAACAGACAGCGAGCGCAAACAACAAGGAGGGGGAGAAATAAATAAATAAATAAATCTTTTAAAAAAATTTTGTAGAGCACAGCTAAAGCAGTACAGAGAGGGAAATTAGGACACTAAATGCATACATTAGAAAAGAGGAAAAGTCTCAAAACAATAGTATAAGCTTCCACCTCAAAAACCTAAAAAGGAGAAGAAAGGTAAACCCACAAGAGGCAGAAGGAAGGAAAAAATAAAGGACAGAAATTGATGAAATTGAACACAGAAAAACAATAGAGAAAATTAATGAAACAAAGAGTTGGTTCTTTGAAAAAAGTCAACAAAATTGACAAACCTCTAAAAAGATTGTCAAAGAAAAAAGAAAGAAGAGACACAAATTACCGATATCAGGAATGAAACTGTGAATATCACTGTAGACAATGCAGACACCAAAAGAATAACAAAGTGTATTAAAAACAACTCTAGGGGCACGGACGTGGCTCAAGTGGTTGGGCATCCGTCTCCCATATGGAGGGACCAGGGTTCGATCCCTGGGACCTCCCGGTAGGAAAAAAACAACAACAAAAAAACAACTCTACACAAATAAATTTGATTAATTAGATGAAATGGACCAATTCCACATAAAGCACAAGCTGCTGCATTCATGCAATATGAAATAGATAATTTGAATAGCCTATAACTATTAAGAAAATTGAATCTGTAATTAATGACTCCCAAAAAGAAAAAGGAAATCTCCAAGCCACACAGTTCCACTGGAGAATTCTACCAAACCTTTAAAGAAGAATTAATGCCAAGTGTAGACAATTTCTTCCATAAAATAGAAGAAGAGGAAACAATTTCCAATTCGTTTTATGTTGCCAATATTATCCTGATACCAAAAGCAAAGACTTCATAAGACAAGAAAAGTACAGACCAAAATCCCTCATGAATATAAATGCAAAAATCCTTGACAAATATTAGCAAATAGAATTCAGCAATATATAAAAAGATTTGTACGCCATGACTGAGTGGGGTTTATTCCAGGGATGCAGGCTGGCTCAATATTTGAAAAACAATCAGTGTAATCCACCATGTTAATAGACTAAAGAAGAAAAATCACATGATCATATCAATTGATGCAAAAGAGAATTTGACAAAATTCAACACCCATTTGTGTTAAAAAATGCTTAGAAAAAACAGGAATTGCAAGTAACTTCCTCAACTTGATAATGAAAATTTACAAAAAACCTACAGCTAACATTATATCTAATGGTGAAAAACTGAATACTTTCCCCCTAAGGTCAGGAGCAAGGCAAGGATGTCAGCTCTCACCACTTTTATTTAACATAGTGTTGGAAAATCTAGCCAGTGCAATAAGGCAAGAAAAGGAAATAAAGACATAAACATACACATAGGAAAGAAAGAAATAAACTATCCCTATTTGAAGATGACAAAGAAAACCCCAATGGCATATAGCATATGAATATGTTTAAGTGGTCATGGGGCATTGTCTTGGTGGGTGGAGACCTACACAATAACTGAAAGAATATTGAATTCCCATCCTGGGAAGTACTACTACATTTTCTAATAGTGGCAAGAATCCCTGAGTACATGGGCAGTGCCTAGTGAAGGAGGATGGACCATTACACCAGGCCCTTGATATTGATGGGTTTTTTTTTTTTTATAATGGCCTACTTTTATTTTTATTTATTTATTTATTATTATTATTTTTTTACCGGGAGGTCCCGGGGATTGAACCTGCATCCCTCCATATGGGAGACGGACGCCCAACCATTTGAGCCACATCCGTCCCCCGATATTGATGGTTGTACTTATGAACCTTTTCTTGTGAAATTAAAATTTAGCCTAGTATTATATATTGTTCTGAGTTACCTCCTGAAAGCCTCTTTGTTGTTCAAAAGTTACCTCTTGAAAGCCTCCTTGTTGTTCCCTAAGCCAAACTCACCATATAAATGCACTACCTTCCTCCCCCTCCCCCCGCCCACATGGGATATGACTCCTGCGGATGAGCCTCTCTGGCACCGAGGGACTATTACCAAGTGCTAACTAGCTATGCATCTGGAAAAAGACCTTGACCAAAAGGGGGAAATATTAAATGCAAATGAGTTTTTATGGCTAAGAGATTTTAAAGTGAGTCGGGAGGTCATTCCAGATGTTACACTTATGCATGTCTCAGAAGAATCTCATTGACTGCCACAGTAAACAGTACCTCAAACATCAGGGCTCCTGAGGACTCTAGAGACGTCTAGACACTATAGCAGGGCTGACAAACTCAAGAATTCAGCACCCTGTCAGTGGGCCTTACATTGGAATATATGTTCCCCAATGTAACAAAGCTAGACTCATTTATAATTTCCCTACACATGGCTCTTCTGCCCCTTTTATTTGAATGGATAATTAGCACTATACTCATTAAATATATGTCCCAGAGACTTGAATTGTCAGTCTGTTTATATGCCAGTTTAGCCCTGAATCTCAGCAGAGTTGCAACACCTACTCTCCAGTTCCTTAGACTCACCCAGGACAACCAACAAAAGGTTGATGATGGACAACACCCATCCCAAAAAACAGAGAGTACCTACAACCGCAAGCAAGACAGTTCCATCCATCTGCCCCATGGGATCTAAGCCCCCTCTCAATCAGAAACAGAGTGGGCATCACCATCCCCAAATCCTCAAGATTGAAGAAAGAACAAACATAAGGGGGGGAATACAACTATGGACTAAAGTAGACTTATTATACTAATAATGGAAGAACTTGTATCATTGATATAAAGGCAGTGGCCACCAGTGGTTCTGAGGGGAGGGAGAGGAAAGAATAAGTGTAACATGAGGCACTTTTGGGACATTGGAATTGTCCTGCATGACATTGCAATGACAGATACAGGCCATTATACATTTTGTCAAAACCTATGAGATTGTG
The DNA here is from genome assembly GCA_026826555.1 of Tolypeutes matacus. Taxonomy (NCBI): domain Eukaryota; kingdom Metazoa; phylum Chordata; class Mammalia; order Cingulata; family Chlamyphoridae; genus Tolypeutes; species Tolypeutes matacus. Next base: position 11,636,930 of record JAKSZT010053813.1, read on the forward strand.
TGGGTCAAAGTATAAACTACAATGTAAACGATAATCCATAGTTAGTAGCAATGCTTCAATATGTGTTCATTAATTGTAACAAATGTACCACACTAATGAAAAATGTTGTTAATGTGGGAAGGTGGGGGAGGGGTTTGGGGGTGTATGGGAATCCCCCTATATATTTTTTTCATTTAAAAAATTTATTGAAATGCATTCATACATAAACATACATAAGCAATAAGTGTATAGTAAAAGTTGGGAACTTAAAAAAAACAAACATGCATAACATCATACAGGGCTCTCATACCACACCCCACCACCAATACCTTGTATTGTTGTGAAATATTTTTAACAAATGATGAGAGAGCATTCTTCAAAATATTACTACTAACCAAAGTACATTACATTTGGTGTATTTTCCCCCCAATCCACCTTATTTTTTATATCATTCATATATGAACACACATAAACAATAAGTATATAGTAAAAGCTGTGAACTTACAAAACAAACATGCATAACATCATACAGGGGTCCCATACATCAACCCACCACCAACACCTTGCATTGTTGTAGATATTTGTTACAAATTATGAAAGAATATCATCAAAATCTTTTTTTTTTTTTTTTTTAAAGATTTTATTTATTTATTCATTTATCCCCCCCTTGCTGCTTATGCTCGCTGGGTCAGCTAACCACGCCGTGCGGGCGGGCTTGCCTTCACCAGGAGGCCCTGGGAACCGAACCCGGGGCCTCCCATATGGTAAATGGGAGCCCTACTGATTGAGCCACAGCCGCTTCCCTCATCAAAATCTTACTACTAACTATAGTCCATATATTACATTTGGTGTATTTTCCCCCCCAACCCACCCTATTATGATTTTTAAAAATATATTTTTATTACAGAACTTACAAAACAATTATACACATGTGTAGAATTCCCATACAACACCCCTTCACCAACACACCACACTGTGGTGGAACATTGTTACAGATTATGAGATAATCAGACTATTACCACTAACAATGGTCCATAGTATACATTTGGTACACTTTTCCATACTCCCCCATTATCAACAGGTACATCTTTGGCATTGATGCAAGAATATTACAGTATTTCTGTTAACCACAGTCCATAGGTCACTCCAGTTGTATTTTTCCCATGCTTCTCCACATTCCCACCACCCTGCAAAAGTGATGTACATCTGCTCTAGCTCACAGAAGGACACTCTTGCATCTGTACCATCAACCACAATCCTCATCCACCTCTAGGTTCACTTTATTCAGTCCCTAGATTATTCTCTAGCTTTCTTTCAATTGACATTTACATCCCTAGACTACCCTTTCCAGCCACATTCTCACTTAAAAACCAGCTGTTACTCACTATAACATGTTACCATCAACTCTATACATTTCCACACTTTTACAGTAAAGTTAATTAAAACTTCTACATACATTAAGTATCAGGAGTCCTTCTCAGCCCTCCTCTTATCTCCTTTAAGAATCCACCACAGGGAAGCGGAAGTGGCTCAAGCGATTGAGCTCCTACCTACCACATGGGAGGTCCATGGTTCGGTTCCCAGTGCCTCCTAAAGACAGAAGCTGGAGCAACAGTGTGGCAAGGTAACACAACAAGATTACACAACAAGAAACACAAGAGGAAAAACATAATGAGAGACACAACAAAAGCAGGGAATGGAGGTGGCTCAAGCAATTAGGTGCTTCCCCCCTACATCAGAGGTCCTAGGTTCAGTTCCTGGTGCCTCCTAAAGAAATAAGGAAGATAAACAGACACACAGCAAGTGCAAACAACGAGGGGGTGGGGAGAAATAAAGAAATAAAATAAATATTAAAAAAAAAAAAAAAAGGAATCCACCACATACCATCAGGTCTTGAAGATGTTTTCCTACATTTTCTTCTAGAAGCTTTATGGTTCTTATTTTTATATTTAGGTCTTTGATCCATTTTGAGTCAATTTTTGTATAAGGTGTGAGACAGGAGTCCTCCTTCTTTTTTTTGGCTATGGATATATAGCTCTCCCAGCACCATTTGTTGAATGGACTGTTCTGCCCACACTTGGTGGGTTTGACAGGCTTGTCAAAAATCACTTGACCATAGATGTGAGGGTTTGTTGCTAGGTAATATGATTTAAAGTCTGGAAGTGAGAATCTTCTAACTTTGCTTTTCCTTTTTAAGATGTTTCTGGCAATTCAGGACCCCTTACCCATCCAAAAAAATGTGGTAATTGTGTTTTTCATTTGTTTAAAAAATGCTGGCAGAATTTTTATCGGGTTTGCATTGAATCTGCATATCAATTTGGGTAGAATTGACATCTTAATGATTTTTGGTCTTCCAATCTATGAGCATGGAATGTTCTTCCAATTATTTAGGTCTTTTTAAAATTTCTTTTAACATTGCATTGTAGTTTTCTGAATACAAGTGCTTTACATCCTTGCTTAAGTTTATTCCTAAATATTTGATTCTTTTTTTTTTTTTTTAAAGATTTTATTTATTTATTCATTTATCCCCCTCTCGCTGCTTGTGCTCTCTGGGTCAGCCAACCACGCTGTGCGGGCGGGCCTGCCCCCACCAGGAGGCCCCGGGAACCGAACCCGGGGCCTCCCATATGGTAAACGGGAGCCCCACTGATTGAGCCACAGCCGCTTCCCAATATTTGATTCTTTTAGTCACTATTGTAAATGGATTTTTTTCCTTGACTTCCTCCTCAGATTGTGCATTACTAGTGTCTTTTAAAGTCTATTTCATCTGATATAGATATAGCTACTCTGGCTTTTTTTTTTTTTTTTTTCCCCTTGGTTATTGCACATGTGGAATATCTTTTTCCAGCCTTTCACTTTCAATCTATTGGTATCCCTGGGTATAAGTTGAGCCTCTTGCAGACAATATATAGATGGCATATATTTTCTTATCCATTCTGCCAGTCCATCCATGACTTTTGATTGGGGAGTTTAATCCATTAATATTCAGTGTTATTACTGTAAAGGCAGTTCTTATTTCACCCATTTTGACTTTTGGGTTTTATCTGTCATATTTTATTTTCACCATTCTTTTGATATTTTTTGTTACTTTTACTGATATAATCTTTTCTAGACTCTCTTCCAGACCTCTCTCTCCTGTCTTTTATTTTCAGATTGCAGCACACCTTTTAGTATTTCCTGTAAGGATAGTCTCTTTGTTATAACTCTCTCAGTTTCTGTTTATCTGTGAATATTCTAAACACCCTCATTTTTTAAAGACAATTTTACTGAATATAAGCTTTTTGGCTGGAAGTTTTTCTCTTACAGTATCTTAATTATATCACACCACTGCCTTCTTGCCTCTGTGGTTTCTGATGAGAAATGGACACTTAATCTTATTGGGTATCCCTTATATGTTTTTTTCTTGCTCCTCTCAGAATTTTCTCTTTGTATTTGGTATTTGGCATTCTGATTAGTATGTGTCTTGGAATTAGTCTATTTGGATTTATTTGGATGGGAGTACATTGTGCTTCTTGGACATGGATATCTATATCCTATGGTAGGGTCAAGAAATTTTCTACCGTTATTTTTTCAAATATTCCTTCTGCTCCTTTTCCCTTCTCTTCTCCTTCTGGGATAACCATGACACATATGTTTGTACATCTCTTGCTGTCCTTTAGTTCCCTGAGACCTTGTTCAATTTTTTCCATTCTTTTTTTCATCTGTTCCTTTGTATGTTCACTTTCTGAGACCATGTCTTTAAGCTCACCAATCCTTTCTTCTGCCTCCTCAAACCTGCTGTTACATGACTCCAGTGTATTTTTAATTTCATTTATTGTGCCTTTCATTCCCGTAAGATCTGCTATTTTTCTATGTATGCTTTCAAATTCTTCTTTGTGGTCATGCAATGTCTTCTTAATATCCTTAATCTCTTTAGCCATCTCATTGAATTAATTAAGGAGATTTGTTCGAACATCTATGATTAGTTGCCTCAACTCCTTTTTGTCTCCTGGAGGCTTATCTTGTTCCTTTAACTAGGCCATATCTTCCTGTTTCTTGGTATGGATTGTAGTTTGTTGTTGGTGTCTTGGCATCTGGCTTACTAGATGTATTTATTCTAGATGCAGTTTCTTTCTTTAGTTTAGGGCTTTCTTGCCTTTTCTCCCTTACTGGTTGTGTAGGAGGAGCCAAGGATGTAGTTGGTGTTGTAAGCTGTGGAGGCTCAAACTGCCCACATTGCCCCAGGGACCGATGAAGCTTTTCCCATCTTTCTCATTTGCCAGGGGTAGGGACAAAGCCACAGCCATATATAATAATCCAAGTTGTGCAGGCCAAGACCATCTGTAGTTGCCCGGAGAGACTGATTAAGTGTCATGCCCCTTCCTCCCTTGCCTGGGGTGGGAATGGAGCTGTAGGTGTGGGCAACAGTTTATGCCGTGTGGGTCCAAAATAACTGCAGTTGCCCAGGTAGACTTCCAACTGTTCAGTCTGTGCTGGTCTAATGTACCTGCTTTTACCCAGAGAGGCTGGTGCAGGTCCTGTCAGCTTCTTCCCTGCCAGAGGTGGGGCCGAAGCCTAGGCTAGGGCTACAGTATGATCTAGGTGGAATGAAGCTGGTCCCTAACATCACTGTGATTTTCAGTCCACCCCACTTCCCCTCATGTCAGGAGTGGAGTTAAATGGCAGCTACCAGCCTCTTTTTGACTTGGACAGTCTCAAACTTCAGCTGTTCTTAGGATTATACTTTAGCCAGCAGAATTTACTAATCAGTAGCTGAAGTTGGTACCTAACTGTCTTTTCCTCCTCCATTTTTGGAATTAGAAATGGAGCTTCCAATTCCAGCTACAGAACAGCTCCTGAGGTGGCTTGCACCACCAGTGGAGTATGGGCACTGGCCTCCATGGCATAGAGTGCTCTACTCATGAATCTTCTCTGCAGATGGACAGTCTCCTCCTCTATTCTTTTGAGGATGTTGTAGGATACTCTTCTGGTCTCCTAAGAGTCCCCAGACAGGGTGATTACTAACTGCCCTGTAGCACAAGCTGACACTTGGAGCTCCTTACTCTGCTGCCATCTTGCTGGTTCCCCCCCCCCCCTGATTTTTGATGTATCATTTATGTAATCAAAAACTTCTTAAGCAAAAAAACAAACAAACAAACAAAAAAACAGACCAATATGTCAAGCTGTCAATATTTATGCATTTAACTATGAACCATATTCTTGTAAAATTGAAACTTACACTATTGCTTATCAGTTGCCTCCTCAAAACCTCCTTGTTACTAAAATGTGGCCTTTCTCTATGCCAAACTCAGCAAATAAATGCACTACCTTTCCCCTGGTGTGGGACATGACTCCCGTGGATGAGCCTCCCTGGCACAGAGGGATTATACCAAGCACCAACCAGTGATGCATTTAGAAAAAGACCTTGACCAAAAGGGAGAAACATCAAATACATAAGAGTTTTAATGGCTAAGAGATTTCAAAATGAATTGGGAGGTCATTCCAGAGGTTACATTTATGCAAGTTTCAGGAAGACCTCACTAGCTGCCACTGTGAACAAGATCTTACACAGGGGTGCTCCTTAGGTTCTAGAGCCATCCAGACACTATCAATAAGGCACACAGTCCCTTGAAATCAGCACCCTGTCAGTGGGCTTTACCTTGAAATATATGACAATCTATTTCCCCAATATAACATAGTTAGACTCATTTATAATTTCCCTATACATGATTCTTCTACCCCTTTTATTTGCGCCTATAATATGTTTCAGGGACTTAAATCTTCAGTCTGTTCATATGCCAGTGAAGCCCTGAATCTCAGCAAAGTTGAGGCCAAAACTTATTCTCCAGTTCACTGGACTTGCCCAGGACAACAAACAAAATTATGATGATGAACAACCCCTATCCCCAAAAATAGAGTATCTATAACTCCAAGCAAAACAGTTCCTTCCATCTGCCCCATAAGATCTAAGCCTCCTTTCCATCTGAGGCAGAGTGGGCATCACCATCCCAAAATCCTCAAGGATGAGGAATGAACAAACATAAGGTGGGAAATGCAACCATGGACAAAGTAAACTTATTAACATTGTAGTAACGGAAGAACCTGTAATACTGATATAAAGATAGTGGTCACCAGAGGTTCTGAGGGGAGGGTGAGGGAATAATAGGTGGAACATAAAGCATTTTCAGGCCATTGGAATTAAGTATAAACCACAATGTGAACTATAGATCTTGCTTAGGAGCAATGCTTCAATATTTATTCATCAATTGTAACAAATGTATCACACAATTGTAAGATGTTATTAATTGGGGAAGATGTGGGAGCAGGAGGGGGTGCAGTATATGGGAATCACTTATACTTACTATGTAATTTTTCTGTAATCTAAAACCTCTTTAAAAATAAGGTTTATTATATTTTAAAAAAAGAAAACCCCAAATAATCTATAAGAAAACTCTTATAATTATTGAGTTTAGCAAGGTAACAGGATACAGGTAAATGTGCAGAAATTAATTGTATTCTACGTACTGTCTTGTGCACAATTGGAAATGGAAATTAAAATAATATAATTTACATTAGCTCAAAAAGAAAATAAATGCTTGGTGTATATCTAATGAAACCTGTACAGGACTTGTATGCCGATGAAAGAAATCAAAGATGATCTAAATAAATGGAGAGGTATATTGTGTTTTCATGGATCAAAAACATAATTTAATAAAGATGCCAAATCACCCCAAACTGATATATAGGTTTATCACAATTCCTATCAAAATCAGAATTAGACACAACTGATTTTTGATAAATGTGCAAAAACAATTCACAGGTGGAAAGATTGCCTTTTTCAATAAATATTACTGGAACATTGTGTGTAATTAGACAAAAAAAAAAGCCACTACCTAAGTCTTACATTGTATACAAAACAACTCAAAATGGATCATGGACTTAAATGTAAAATGTAAAACTATAAAACTTTTAGAAAGCACATGGGGGAAAACCTTTGGGAACTAGAGCTAGGCAAAGAGTTGTTAGACTAAAACCAAAAGCACAATCCAAAGAAGGAAAAATCGTTAATACAATTTTTTAATGAGGTCCAATTTAACACTAAAGGGGGAAAAAAAAGAATATGGGGTTTGGTTTTGTGAAGTATGAAAATGATTAAGCATTTTTTTTCTCCTTTTCATTTTTTTTTCATTAGTGAGAACTTGACTATGTCATTTAACTAATCTGTGTTCATCTGTGTATCTTTCTGAACACTAGAGGAACAACTGAGTTAGTAGTTGGAATTAGATGAAATAAATGTGCCCAGAAAGAACTTTTTAGTAGTAATGCTTCCGTAACTTGTTGAGCTGCCTGTTTGTTTGTTTTGTTTTGTTTTTGAATTTGAAATAAAGTTTGAATTTAAAAATTTAAGGGAAGCGGCTGTGGCTCGGTCAGTGGGGCTCCCGTTTACCATATGGGGGGCCCTAGGTTCGGTTCCCGGGGCCTCCTGGTGGGGGCGGGCCCGCCCGCACGGCGTGGTTGGTTGGCCCAGCGAGCACAGGCAGCAGGGGGGGGATGAATGAATAAATAAATAAAATCTTAAAAAAAAATAAAAATAAAAATAAATAATAAATAAAAATTTAAAATGTTTGCTCTGGAAGGACCCTGCTGAGAGAATTAAAAGCTAAGCTACAAACTGGGTGAAAATATTTGAGAACCCCTTATGTGGCAAAAGACTTTTATGTATGATATATAAAGAACTCTCAAAACTCAAGAATAAGAAAAACAACCTAATTTAAAAATGGGCAAAATACATGAAGAGACATTTCACAGAAGAGGATATACAGATCACAAATAAGCACATGAAAAAAAAGTTCAACATCATTAGCCATTAGGGAAATGTGAATTAAAACCACAATGAGATACCACCACAGAAGAGCTAAAATAAAAGATAATGACATCACCAAATGCTGGAGAGGACGTGGAGAGAAAGTGAATCACTCACACATTACTGATGAGATATAAAATGGAGCAGCCACTCTAGACAACAGTTTGGCATTTTCTTTAAAAAAACAAAAAACAAAAACCTAACATGCAACTAGCATACAACCCAGCAACTGCAATCCCTAGCATTTATCCCAGAGAAATAAAGATTAATGTTCACACAAGAACCTGTACACAAATGTTTATGGTAGTTTTGTTCATAATAGCTCTGAATTGAAAACAACCCAGATGTCCTTCAACAAGTGAAGTTAAACAAACTGGCACATCTTTACCATGGACTACTACTCAACAATGAAAAGGAATGAGTTATTGATACATCTAACAATCGAAATGACTCTCCAGAGAATTATGCTAAGTGAAAAAAAAAAAAAAACAAACAATCCCAAACGATTACATACTCTCTATGGTTCCATTTATATAACATTCTTGAAATTAGAAGATTATAGAAATAGAGAACAGATTAGCGGTTGCCTGGGATTAAGGAGGGGGCGGGGAGGGAATGAAGTGTGTGTGGCTGTAAGTGGGCAACATGAGGGTTGCTTGTGATAGAAATGCTCTATCTCAATGCCAAAATCCTTGTTATGAGATATTACAGGTTTGCAAGATGTTATCATTGGGGGAAACTGTATAAAGGGTATACAGGATCTCTCTGTGTATTTCTTATGTGTGAATCTGAAATTACCAAGAAAAAAAATTTTACAAAAGAATATTATGAATATTTAAATAAATTTACCAAATTTATATGAAATGGTTTTATTTATAGAAAAATATAAAATTGCAAAATTGTCACAAGAAATAAAAAACTTGGCCTTTTTCCAGAAACTTAGGGATCTACTTTGTGATTCTCTTATTGAGGCTTGCCAAAAACTCCACACAGCATCTCTCCCAGCACAGAGACCTCTAGTATCATTGGGGTGAATTGTACAAGTGGTAGTAGAGCTTGCTCCAAGACTAGACCTGCTGCAGAGTGCTTTCCTGCCTTAGGGTCCCCTCTACTCATTTGGGACATTAACTTTCTGGATAATTTGTTAACACAACCATGATACTATCTATCATATTTTCATTCTTGGCCCTATAATCTGCTTTTCATCTGTTACATATATCATTAGAAAGCAAGGGCTTATCAGTAAGTCTCTACATGGCCACATGGGTTTCTTTGGTATACTTCCTACTTCTTTCTTGGGATCATTTGTCAGGGAAAATTACCTTTTAAGTTCTTCCCCACCTCTAGAGTTGGTGTTTCCTCATCTGCAAAAAGGTGCCGAGAAATTTTCTTTGAATTTTTGTGTTCTTTTGTAAAGACCCTTGAGATACATATCTGACCCAGTCAGTGTATGATTAACTTCTCTTAAAATCCAAATATCAGCCTAGGCCTTTTTTTTTTTTTTTTTTTTTTTTTTTAATCTCTAAACATTCTTTCATTTCTCCTTAAGATCCTTGTTTTAGAATCATTGACCTAACAAAGTTGAAAAAAAAAAAAAACAAACCACACAAACTTAAACAAAGCCCTTGTTCATTAACCCGCTGACCTATGGACTGTGTATGTTTTAGTATTTTGATAAATGCAAAAGATTGAGAAAGCTTCCATCCTTGATTCCTCCCTTCCTTTCTCCCTTTCCTCCCCTCCCTCTCTCCCATTTCCTCCCATTCCCTTCCTCCTTCCTTTCAGCCTAGGCCTGCTCTTACCTCCTCTCCCTACCCCCCACCCCCACTCAGAGTCTGAGCTAATTGAGAAGCAGACCTGACAGTGCATGGACAGGTTCTTCTTTAGCAATGACTGTGATTCAGAAAAATTCTGGTGCTCCCTTCCCTTTTTCAGGATGGATTGTGCCCTCAGGGCACCTCTCTACTTACTGGGCTGCAGCCTCCTTGATTGATCCCATGATGTATGGCCCATCTGCTGAGCTTTTCCCCAAGTTGCTGGTTTTCACTTCCATCTTCTGCTGGTTTAGGAACCAAGGCTCAGCCCAGGCCAGCTGCCTGAGGCTCTTACCCCTTCTCCTAGTTTCAGCCAACTTTCTTTGTTACTGGCATTTCTACGTAAATCCAAATGCAGATCCTTGGAGCCAAGATTCTGGCCAATAAAGATGCCAGGAACTCCTGCTTCCCAGAATGCCACACTCCTCACCCTGCCCTCAGATCAGGCCTGAGATACTGACATCAGCCGGGATGCACCTGTGCCCACTATGCCTGCACCCGAGTCCACGCTAAGACTTTGTACCTGAACTGTTAGCTTTTGCAGCCTGGGTTAGTTCCCCAGCCACCTCAGCAAAATCCTTTCACAGTGAATGTCTACGTGTCAGTCACTTCAGCTAGTACTGCTGTTCTGACAAATTAATTCCTGATAATGAGAATTAAACGAAAAGTACTAGCTCCTCTGATTGAATCCATTCCCTCCCGAGGGTAAAACGGCTGGCAAACCAAGTGAAAACTTTTCCAGAATTTGAGCATTTGTCTTAATGGGGCTTTGTGTGAAGATTTAATTTAGGTTTACTCGTGACCATAATATCTTGCTTTTTTATGATTTTCTTGCCTATTATCAAAATATTAGTCAAAACCTCTATCTCAGCAGATATATTATCTTTCCATATTTTTTTCCAGATTTATAGCTATTCAAAAGGTAAGAAAGTATCTGCTTCATTTCCCAAAACAAGTCTTAATTCATAACAGAAAACATGTAGTATTAACACATACACAAACTACAGTGAAATAGTTTACTGGGATAAACTATATCCCAAAGGGGAAAAAACGTAACTTTAGTCATTTTATCACTGCTCTATCACAAGTCACTATCTACCTACCAATTCTTAGACCATCTTGGCTCTTGATACTTGAATTTTTCCCCTTTGGGATATAGTAGTAACAAAAACATTAGCTGATCTAAGGACAGAGGAGTAGCTTAAAAATATACATACATATATATTTTACAATGTTCTCAACTACTAAGTCCTTATATTTGCAAATATTTACTTGAAATCATTATTAGCTTAGTCTCTTAAACAAAATTATACTCTGCTTGGGCCAACGTTAAATTTCATTTTTATTCTGTAGCCGGGGTATATCTATGTACTGGCCCTGGATAAGCCACAATAGCTAACACTCACAAATGTGGAGGCTCATTTGCATGTGATGAAAACAGATAATAGTAAAAGTTATACAATTTACCACCACCCAAAGACAAAACTACTTTAGAACAGTATCTTTTCTGAGTCCCATAAGTAAGTAAGCAAACTTTTCCTTTAAATTAGTATTCAATTAAGTAAAAATGGCTAGGATGGCTTGCTGGAAGAGTCCACCTCATCTTCCTAGAACAATGACTTGAAATTAAGGAATGATATATGAAGCGAAACTATTAGTGACCACCAAAGAAGTGACAAGGGAAACACATTTCTACTTGTCCCAAGAAGTTGTTCCGTTCAGTTTTAATGAATGTCCACCAGTGCAAGGCAAAATGGTGGATGGGTTGAAGCTTCAGGGCTCTTTATCCAAACCTAATGTATTCCAGTTCTGCACTGGAGAAGTAAAACAACAAAAAGTCATGTTAAAGCATCTTTAAAATTCTATTATTGTATCAGGGATTTGGAAATAGGATTATCTAGACAAATTAGTGGGGGCTGGAGGGGGGTGAGGAGGGATAGCCGCTTGTCATGTAAAGCAAGATTTCAAAAAGTGGAAACAGTGGACCCAACAAATAGCTAAACTTCCTGACACGTATTTGCAGGAGAAAAGACTTTAATAAAGGTTGGTCTTTTTCATGATCCGAAGAAACTCTTCCTCGTTCACTTCACCGTCTCCATCCCGATCAGCTTCGTCAATCATTTCCTGTAGCTCTTCGTCAGTGAGGTTTTCCCCCAACTCGTTGGCCACACGCTTTAAGTTTTTGAAAGAGATTTTCCCGGTTTCGTCGTCATCAAAGAGCCTGAAGGCCTTCAGTATTTCTTCTTTGGTGTCTTTCTCAGCCATCTTCTGAGTCATTACTGCCAAAAAGTCATTGAAGCTGATTTTCCCTGTGCCCTCCTTGTCCACCTCGGAGATCATTTTTTTCATCTCCTCCTTCCTGGGTTCAAAGCCCAGCGCCCTCATGGCCACCTTCAGCTCCTTCACGTCGATGGTCCCACTTCCATCGGCATCGAAGAGATCAAACGCTTCCCGAACTTCTTGCTTCTGATCTTCAGTGAGTTCAGGCTTCGGACTCACCTTTCTCTTCTGGCTGGTGGAGGCCGTGGGTGGCTTCCTAAAGCTGGAAGCCATCCTCCCCAGCGGTTGTTTTCTTAACGGTGCTGGCCCCGCGCTCGCGTCCAGGTGCCCCTAGCTCCCCGAGAAGCGCGCTCGCGACCTCGAGCCCCATTCATTCCCTAGAGTCAAACCCTCCAACGGCGCTGTCCCCGGGAGCCCCACCGCACTAAGCATGCGCACATCTGCCAGCGCTCATTTACCGTTAAAACACTCACGTCCCTGGGGTTATTAGCCAATTTCCGGAGTCGGTCGCTGAGCCGACAGGAACTGCGCGCAGGGCTGGTTGTTTTCTACAATTCATTGACACTTGCCTGTTCTGTTTTCCAGGCCAGGATGAATTTTGTAGCTTTATTGGGAAGCGCTTCCTCTTTCCTTTTCCATACTAATTTAAAAAAAACCCTCTTGGTCTGAGGTTAAGGGTAATTTTACGATAATCAAGATTGAGTTGATCACTTGACATTGGGTGTGGGGTAGGAGAGGAAAAGAAAATATAAAAAATGTCACCACGTGTTCAACTTGACATGACTGGAAACGCAGGTAAAATGGAAACAGTCATACACAATTTGTAGAAGTTTGTCATCTAATATTACATTCAACAGTAATAAACTTCATTAGCTTATTTGGCGTATAGTCACATATGAAATGTAATATCCAAATGCATGATTTACTTTCAGTGTTTCCATTTTACAACCTCAGTCGAACTGCAATTGAATAATGGCGATAATTTCATTCTCTAAGCTTTGAATTTGGAGGCTGTTGGGAGGAGATGAGACACTCACTGGTAGTCTTTTTTTTTTTTTTTCTTAAAGGCTGACAACATATTACTCTCACTGTTTATCATCCTCTCAGGACAGTACTGCAACCCGCACTCTTCTAGGCAGGGACTATGGAAGTCAATAGCTGCAGGGCAGGCTGAACTAAAAAAACTGACTCCTGTGAACCAAAGGGGCAAAAGCAAAAGGGGTATGGTGTGTGACTATATCTCAATAAAACTGCTTTAAAAAAAAAAAAAAGCAAAATGGGAGCTTTTCTGATGGTAAGAAAGAAAAAGTCACCAAGTAAGCCCATAAAAGTTAAACCTTTAGAATTGCTCTGAATTTCTTTAAATGGTTTAGAAAAGAAAGCTGACTTTTTTAAAAAAAAAAAATTCTTTCAAGAAAAAATAATCCAATTTTTTCACTATTCAATCAGTTATAACAGATGGTACTTTCAAGAGATTTGGTTCACTGCTGTTTCCCCTACATTTAGAATGGTGCTTGACACACAGGAGGTGGATCAATACAGTAAATATTTTTAAATAAATGAATGACAATATAATGTTGGTTCTAAAGTACTGTCTGAATCATCAAATAAAAACAATTTAGGGGAGCAGTTGTGGCTCAAGCAGTTGCGCTCGCTTCCCACATGGGCGATCCCAGGTTGGGTTCCCGGTACCTCCTAAAGAAGATGAGCAGACAGACGACGGAGCCATCTGGAGGTGGGAGAGGGAAATAAAAATAATAATAATAAAAAAAACAATTTAAAAAATGCCCAAAGATTGAATAATGCTAGGAGAGTTTTACAAATTCTATTTTTTTAAATTAGTGATCAGATTATTGTATATATGGCATGTTTAACTAGCTGTATCTCATTATCTGCCTCAGAGGATATGTAGCCTACTGGGCAGAGGCCTGGGCACAGAGTTTCTAAAGACCAGACACTCACCTGAAACCTCCCCCCCGCACCGGCCCCTTCCAACTCTTGTGGCAGACAGTGCCAGCTCAAAGGAGACTTTGGCAGGCAGATGCCATTGCTGCTGATTCTCCCACCACTACGAATCCTCTTGCCTTCTTCCATGTCGAAAAGCCTGGGATCTTATCCCACGTTCATGCCTTATTATCTCTGTGACCTTGGGACAGCCCCCTAACCTCCCAGATTCAGTTTAAGGACCTGCAAAGTTGGCATAATAATGAAGCTTCCTAATAGGTCTCCTGTGCAGTTTCAATGAGATAAGGTACAGAAAAACTCCAGGGACGGTGCCCTCCCTCACGGGGGCTGTGGACCTCTGGGTAATTGTTGGTTGAATCTGAATTCCTCCCTGACATTGTGCATTTCCTTCAACACCCGCCCCTCCGCCCATATTCAAGCCAAACTATGATGTGTTGGGAAAAGCTGAAGGATAGAAGCTGCCTTATACAGAACTACATTTGGGCCAAGTTGAGCCCAGAGCAAAATGGTTGTCATGGTTTCCAGATGTGTGCAATCAACAGTCACAACAAAGAGCCATGAAGAGTTCCTTTAGGAGAAAACAGTGCCCACAGTTTTAGGGTCAGCTCTGGGTGGGGAGTTAACTTTATGTTCATAATCCGCAATCTGACTTATAAAGGGAAGGGAAACTTACTTTTATTGTGTGCCTAGCATTGGACTTGTCCTCACATTTGCCATCGTATTTAATCCTTGCAATTCCTTCCCATTTTGCAGATAAAAAATTGAGGCACAGGAAAGGTAAGATACACAGCCAGCCAATGGTGGTGCTGGCCTGTGTCCAAAGCTGAGGCTTTGTCTACTACCTCATGCTGCCTTCTCTAAAAGTTGAGATTATTACCAAAATGTAATATTATTGGGAAGTTATGACATCTGATTTTCTTTCCTAAACCTAACGTGAATTAAACTGCTTGCCCAGAGAGATTTAACAGAATTTTGAAAGATCTCGGACAGGATCCCATTCTGGGGCCAGTTGCTGAAAGAGAAATAGGCTTGGTATTTATAATTGTTCTTCAGTTTGGTTTTATTACATCCCCTTTCTGCATGTACAAATTAATGGAAATTGGTCTGGGAAATGTGCCTTTAGCTGGCAGTAGTGAGAGTCTGTATAATGCACAGTAAAACCAGCTTCATACTTTAAAGTTTCTTTTCAAGTACTAGTAAGACTGACATATAGTAAATGACATGTCCTGGAAAGTCAATGGATGCAAGTGTTTTTTGTTTTCACTTAATTTTTTTTTATCATAATGTCCTAGGTAATATGCAAAATCAATTTGTTGATTATCTGTGGGGGGGGGGGGGAGAGAAGGTAGTTGTTTATTAAATCTGGTCATGGAAACTTAATAGCTTGAAGGGTTGAAAAAAAGAGGTGCTGGAATTCCACAACAGAATCTGGAGTCAGTTGAGACCAAGCACAAGGACCTAGGTTGCTTGCTTATTCTTATTTGGTTTTCTATTTGACTTGCATGGCATGAAAAATGTTAGACCCAGGAGCCTTTTAAAATTTAAGTTGCACTCTGCAAATTCAGCAAATTCCAGGTGCCACCAAGGCAGAAAGCGTGCATAATAAAGTTTCTTTATGGCTGCCTATTTACTTTTCAACAAATGCAGAACAGAGAAAACACAAATGCTTGACACTTCTCCTATATAAGCGGGACAACTGTGCCAGGGTGTTGGAGAGGGGGTCCCCAAAACCAACAAAGACAGAGCTAAACTATTTGTTCTTGAGTATGTGGAACCATTTACAAGCAATGGACTCAGCAGCAAGAGTTTTACAATCCCGGTGGTCTCTGAACGGGAATATGAAGTCAAATCCAGTGACTCAACCCAAGCCTTTTTGGCAAACCCAGGGACAGACTTTAGTGTCCAGCCAAGGGCTACATAATTTCTCATTCCATGAACCCCAGAAATAAAGAAATACTCTTCTCAGATACAAAAGCAGACTGTGCTAATAGAAAGAATTTTCCAGAATCTCACCTTGTTTCTCAAACTTTTCACCCAAATACTTCTAATAGCAAAGGAGAGTTTAAAACCCTCCCCTGGGATCCAGGGATGCATTTGAAAGAAGCCTGCAATAAGCATGAAGTGTCTTTAAAAAGCCTGTGTTTTATCTCTTTAAATAAAAGTGAATTTTGCTTTCTGCTTCATTTTCTGCACATTTTCTGGTTCTATTATGATTTTAAATGACTGACCATCAGGTGACTTTGATTCCTTCCAGGAAAATGCACCTTACTTATTTTGTGATTTGACATGTACTCCAAGGACATGATTGGGGGATATGAGAACCTTATATGGTTTAGCAAATGCTGTCATAGGATCTAACATGGAGCTTGAGGCAAATAAAATACCTACCGTGTTTCCATCCCATAACCAACAAAGATCCTCTCCACTTCTTATAGCATTTGGATTTGGAAATCAAAGAAAAAGAGGGAGGAAGGAGAGGAAGGAAGATAAATGTATCTCCAGCCCATTTTGAACTTGAGAGGTGAAGTGAAATTAAACACATGCAATGAAAAAAAATGACTACCCTCTCCCCTTCTCTTCCCGGAGCTCAAATCAGGCCAAGTGAAGCATTGCTTTTACAGAAACAAGCTGAGAAAAGACACCCTTATGTTGATGTAAACTCAAAGTAGAACTTTTACAGGACTTATGACCCAGGCATTGCCTACCCCATAAGGAGTCTGCCCAAGGGCTCACCTGTGCAGGCATCAGTAGAAAATGCCAACCTAGAGGTTCAGGGGCCCCTTAGTTGGATGTTTCTACTATCTCATCGACTGAGCTATTGGTCACTCTTTGATCCACCTTATTTTATTCTCCATTGGTCCTGAAACTTCAGCATCTAAATGGTATAAAGCCAACTCTGAGCTGTTAACGAGGAGAATTGACCACTCACCAGAAATGTCCAAAGCCTACCAGGGTATTGGGCAACGTAAAATAAGCCAAGTGGGTAAGACTTAAGGGTGTATTTAAGGATGAGTGGTGAACTGGAGACTGTGTGTCTTTTTAAAAGACATTGAAACTCAGATTAAAAAGCAAAGCTTGGGAAGCGGCTGTGGCTCAATCAGTAGGGCTCCCGTTTACCATATGGGAGGCCCCGGGTTCGGTTCCCGGGGCCTCCTGGTGAAGGCAGGCCCGCCCGCACGGCGTGGTTAGCTGACCCAGTGAGCATAAGCAGCAAGGGGGGGATAAATGAATAAATAAATAAAATCTTTAAAAAAAAAAAAAAAAAAGCAAAGCAAAGTTTGCGAGGGCTCATGAAAACAGGTCTTCAGGCACAATTTGTGCTGGACTAAAGGAACTAGGCCTGAAGGAGCTCTGGCTCAAATTCAGATTTCCTTCCGTTTCTGTCCTTTTCTTCCTCCTTTTCCTTCAACAACATTCTCTGAGAAGGGGCCTTATTTGAGTCCCAGCAGAAGAAGTGGTCTCTACCAGGGGGAGGGTGAAGATATGCAGCTCCTTCAGGCCTAGCTCTTTTAGTCCAACACAAATATCTTTATTGGGGAGATGTCCACATAAAGGACCAACCTATAGGGAACAGTGGTCTGCTGCAGATGTAGCAATTGGGCTGTTTCTTCTCCCCAGAACCAACAGGGAAGGAAATGTGAACTACACTTTTTCCACCAGGATCTCTTAGGGCCTAGAGAAACCCGGGGATTATCAGTGAAGACGATGAAGGTAAAGCTTAGAGACCACCCCTGAGGCCCTGTGCCAGGCATGGTGAGGTCCTGGGATCCTCTTGTACATATTCCACAACAACCCTATATTCAAAAGTCTGGTTCCAGCTCATAGAGAATCCGGGAAACCAGGTGGAAGTAACACTGGATGGTAGAGGAAAGTTATACCTTTTATGAAGAAGAGACTTGCATTAAAAAAAAAAAAAAAAAAAAAAAAAAAAATTCTGAGAAGTAGATTTTGAATAAAAATCAGTTCTCTGACTGGAATATACATTTTTAAAAAAAGCTTCTGGCAGACAGTGAACGCAAACAACGGGGAGGGGCGGGAGACATAAATAAATAAAATAAATATATTTTTTAAAAACGGCTTCTAAACTAGATTACGTTTGTGCCGCATTTCAAAGTTTAGAAGTGGTGTCAGCAAACAAAACATCAAAGGAAACCTATAGGTCATTTTAGTCTCCCCTGAAGCAGCAACTAGAAATTCCTTTATCAACAAGTAATCATATTACAGCCCCCTTCTGCTAAGCTCTAAATAAAAAAGAGGGTGAGGGGGAGATGAGGCCTCCCTCAGCCTTTTGAGTTGTCAGCTGACCCTCCCCATGGAGGCTTTTCATTTAGGTGTTGGTTAAACGTCCTTCAGAACTCAAGTGGGCTCCCTATCGGAATTGCTCCCAGTTTCCCTCATGTTCTGCATTTCCTACTTCGCCTCTACAAAGTTCTTTCCAAATTCCTTTGGTTTCTGTATCATCGTTATCTGAAATTCATGTTCTTTTGTTGTTTTCATTTGGCACCGGCCAGGATTTCTTTTGCCCTGAGTGCTGTGCAGGAGACAAAGCTTAGGGTGGGAACTGGGTCACTTGGTTGTGGTATTGTTTTCAATTATACCTCATGCGAAGCGTTTGCCTGCCAGGGTGATTTCGGGCCCCATTTCACAAGTCCGTAGTCAGTTCATTTTAAAGCTCCCCATATCCTCTAAGAACAGATTTCATACAGGCATTTCAAAAAATAATATATTAAAGATAACAGAAGGGAATGAGGCAAGAGGGGAAGGACGAAATAAGTTAGCTCCCAAACACGTCACACAATAAACTCATTTCCAAAGCTGCATTGAAAAGGGGGATACATATGCCATCACAGATCTGCTCTCCCAACACTCTCCCTTAGGGGCCACCCCTTTTAAGTAGGAGACAAGTTAGCGACTTATTTTTAAGTGTATAATTCAGTGGCATTAATTACACTTACAATGTTGTGCAGCCACCACTGCCATCCATTACCAACATTCTTCCATCACCCCAAACAGAAACTCTGTACCCTTGAATCAATAACTCCCCACTTGGGAGCAGATGTGGCTCAAGCAGTTGAGCGCCCACCTCCAACGTGGGAGGTCCTGGGTTGGCTTCCCAGTGCATTAAAAAAAACAAACCCAAAAATAAACAACAAGCAAACAAATAAAAAAGGAAAATCAGGGGAGCTGATATGGCTTAATGGTTGAGTGCTGGCTTCCCACATACGAGGTCCTGGGTTCAGTCCTGGTATCTCAAACAACAACAACAACTTCCCCCTTCCCCCAGCCCCTGGTAACCCCTAATCTACTTTCTGTCTATGAATTTGCTTGTTCTAAATATTTCATCTAAATGGAATCATACATCTGTCTTTTTGTGTCTGGCTTAATTCACTTAGCATGAAGTTTTCAAGGTTCATCATCCATGTTGTGGTATACATCAGAACTTCATTCCTTTTTATGGCACAATAATATTCCATTGTATGTATACACCACATTTGGTTTGTCCATTCTTCTGTTGATGGGCACTTGGGTTGTTTCCACCTTTTGGCTATTGTGAATAATGTTGCTATGAGCATTGGCTTACAGATATCTGTTTGAGTTCCTGTTTTCAATTCTCTTAGATATATATCTAGAAGTAGAATTGCAGGGTCATATGATAATTCTATGTTTAACTTTTTGAGGAACCACCAAACGGTTTTTCACAGTGTCCGCACCCATTTTATATTTCCACCAGGGCATGAAGGTTCCAATTTCTCCACACCCTTGCCAAAGGAACACATTCGTGCATTGGCTCTCCCTTCTTCCTTGTCACTCTCCCTATCCCTTGCTGCTGCTCCTTGGGATTCTTTCTCAAATAAACCTGCAGTCAAGCTTTCAGGAGAATCCCAGCCAAGGGGGAGCATGCACAAACCAGACGCTGCCCACATCCCTTCTGCTCACATTCCACTGGCCACATGTAGCTCTCAGGGTGAATGAGGGGAAGCGGCTGTGGCTCAATCAGTAGGGCTCCCGTTTACCATATGGGAGGCCCCGGGTTCGGTTCCTGGGGCCTCCTGGTGAAGGCAAGCCCGCCCGCCCGCACGGCGTGGTTAGCTGACCCAGCGAGCACAAGCAGCAAGGGGGGGATAAATGAATAAATAAATAAAATCTTTAAAAAAAAAAAAGGGTGAATGAGAAGTGATTTTTTTCTCCTGGGTGGTCATGTCTTCAGCTAAAAAAAATCCCTTGCCATGGACGAAGTCTCTGCAAACGCCTTATGTGCATATTCCTATTATTTAGGCTAATGAACTTGCAAAATTAAAAACATCATGGATAGACCAGAGATTATGATCACTGGACTATGAGACCCGAATTTTTGTCCAAGCTCTTCTACTTATTTTCTGTGTGAACTCAGGCAAGTTGCATACATCTTCTGGGCCTACCATTTTCTCATTTGTAAGCTGGTGATAGTAAGTCTCTTCTCTGGATGGTTGTGAGAAACAAATGAGATTGCAGGTGGGAAGTGCTTTAAGTGCTGTAAATTGCTGTCCACCCAATTCCATTTTGTTGATATGAAGAGTCATTTATATGTACAGTGTACAACCTGGTTTACCTGAAGGTGGATGAAATTGCCCAACCTACCAGCCTGTGAAATACTGGTCAGTAGCAGGTAAACATTTGCAGTTTAAAGGGGTGCCCTGAAGTGGTCTTGTGCAGATCATCTTTCTTCATCATTGTTTCCTTCTTTTCCAAAAGGCTATCTGTCTCTGGAATTTATGCCTTTAAAAAATAATCACACGAAGAAATGGGGGCAAAAGTTACTCATGATACTTTTATGTGAGCCCAAGAGACAAAACTGCTTTCTCTCTCCCCATCAATAATATAAACTTTCAAACATGCAGGGATAGTTAAAGATTCCTTCTGGGCTATTTTAAGGAGCAAATTTATTAGTTCTATAGCTTCCCATAATCCTGAGGTATTTAGGAAAACTGCATTCTTTGGATTCTGAAACGCGGGCTGTTTCCCTGAGCTCCTTCTAACAAGGCAGCTTGTGCTGACAGCGCACCCTGTGAGCCAGCAGTGTTGTTGAATTGTAAGTAAATAATCTTGAAACAAATCCGTGGTTGACACACTCTCATATTATGTTTGCTGCTCCAGAGGAGGGATTTATTCTGAGGATATTGAAAAATTCCATCATGGTTTGGGGGAAGTAACAATTGGGATTGTCCATAAATTAAAGTGATTGCCGTCTGTACCATAGATGGAAAAACCCAAAACACTGCACAAGTACTAAAGCATCAGGTGCGAAAGAGAACAGTGCTGGTTAAAAATGTATAATGTTGCTAAATAAAAACAGGTATTGTGGGAAGCGGCTGTGGCTCAATCAGTAGGGCTCCCGTTTACCATATGGGAGGCCCCGGGTTCGGCTCCCGGGGCCTCCTGCTGAAGGCAAGCCTGCCTGCACGGCGTGGTTAGCTGACCCAGTGAGCACAAACAGCGAGGGGGGGATAAATGAATAAATAAATAAAATCTTTAAAAAAAAAAACAAAAACAAAAAAAACAGGTATTGTGAATATGATGTGTTTAAATTGCCATTTTGGCTACAGCCAGCTTGGTTCTTCTCCCAGGGTAAATAAACTGGGGAGCTCAAAAACTGGAGAAGAATCATTCACTTCAACAGCATCCTGCTTTGTTTTAGCATAGATTTCATGATGGAATTTCGGTTACCATTTTTTATGATTTAATAGTTAATGTGCCAGGTCTCCCTTTTCTTAGAAGAAGGACACTAGTGTTGTTAACTTTCTAAAAACCAGTACCTTTTCCCCCATCTTCACATCCCTCTATTCCTGGATCACATGGGGGTTGTCCTGGCTTAGTAGAATGGTGGATGTTGTTGTGAGATGACATTAAACATGAAGGAGGGACAAATAAGGAGGTGACAAAGGCATCAAACACAGGCCTTTATTTCAGCAAAAATTCCCTGGCTAACTCCATCTGAATGGCAGCAACATATAATTACAGAAAATCAGAAAGAGCAGCACTCTGATTAAACGACAACATCCCCTTGTGCACATGATCACCTTCCACTGATAGCTTACACAACCTTTTAAATAGCAACGGTGGACATTTCTCCACGTATAAAAAGAGTTCTGCCACTATTGTGATTGGAGAAGAATGCTTTCCTCCATTTTTTTTTTTTTTTTTTTTTTTGCGCTAATTAGAGCTGAGAAATCATCTTCTGATTCATCTAGAGAAGTCTCTGATATTTAGCAGAGGGACAGTTGAGGCAACAATTACAGCACCAAGCATGGTGCTTGGGAATTATCCTGAGTGACATTACAACGACAGATATAGGGCATTTTACATCAGCATATACCATGCAGAACTGTGTGGGAGAGAGTGTGGTCTACAATGTGAACTGTGGTCCACGCTTAGTGGCAAAGCCCCAGGATGTGTATATCCATTGCAGGTGATGTGCCACACTAATGAAAGATGTTTATATGGGATGCTGTGGGAGGTGTGGGAGGTGGGGAACATGGGAATCCTTGTAATTTTTGTGTAACATTTATGTAATCTAAGCATCTTTTAAAATATTTTTAAAAATTAATTAATTAAAATAAAATTAAATTAAATTAACCATTAAAAAAAAATAAAACAGAAGCGGCATGGCTCAACTGGGCCTGGGGGTCCAGACTGTCTCCTGGAGGAGATCCCACATGAGCCCACTCTGCTGGGGTGATTATGAGCTGGCCAGGAGGACAAGGAGAGGGATAAGCATAAGACTTTTGGATGGAGGAATGATATGTACAAAGTGAAGAGCAAATTTCAAGGGCCACAAGTGGTCTGTTTGGTTAAGTGTGGTGAGGGGTTGGGGGAAAGGGAATGGCAGGCCCGTGGCAGCCTGCCACGGCCATCCTGGAGCGGGGTGGTTGGGTGAAGGAGTGGGCTTCCCAGTCGTAGGCCACCCAAACCAGGCAGGTGGTAGCAGGGATAGCACAACGGGGTGACCACAGCATCCTGTGTGGGAGCTTCCTCTGGCCAGCCCCAGGCCCAGTCCACTGCAAGTCCAGGAAGGGCCTCAGCAGCAGCAGAAGGGGCCGCCTCAGCTGGCCTTCAGATCCCTCCTGCCAGACTTGGCGTGTTTTCATGCCTGCCCGTTGTGTGTGCTCTAGCCAACAAGACCCTTCCCGTCCTTAAGAAAGCGAGCAAGTTCTTTGTTCCCTTTCCTTTTTAACCTACTCTGTGTTTTATTCTTTATGACAGGGAACGCTTAATATTCAGATAATCACTAAACACCCTCAGTTGTTTTGGGCCCCTCCTGGTAAGTTTTCTCCTCTCCCCACCTTTTCCTTCTCTCCCCTTCCATCCCCACTTCTCCCTCCTTTTCTCCTCTCAAGCATATAGGAGAATAGGGGGAAGAGTATAACGAGGCCCCTGTGCCCATCACCCAGCTTCAACAGTTACCAACTCACAGTCAATGTTGTGTCCTCGTTACCTTACCCTCATCCCCAGGCTATTTGGAAGCTAATCCCAGACATTTCATCTGCAAATATTTCACTCTGTTGCAAGAAGGAAGATTTGTGCCATGTGCCACTCAATGTCTCCCTCCCCAGCTACGTTTAAAAGTATTTATTATTTTTCTGCTCATTGTCATCAGAGTGTTTGATCTCAGAAATTTATTGAAAAGGCATTTTGTCACTTTAAAAAATGCATTATAGGGAAGCAGCTGTGGCTCAATCAGTGGGGCTCCCGTTTACCATATGGGAGGCCCCGGGTTCGGTTCCCAGGGCCTCCTGGTGAGGGCAGGCCCGCCCGCACGGCATGGTTGGCTGGCCCAGCGAGCACAAGCAGCAAGGGGGCGATAAATGAATAAATAAATAAAATCTTTAAAAAAAAAAAAAAAAAAAAAAAATGCATTATACACAGACACACACACATACACAAAGTGTGCATATAACCAGTATGTATAGTTTGAAGAATAATATTAAAACAGACACCCATATACCCATGTTTGAGCGTTAAAAAAGAACAGGCCCAGTATCTTTGAAGTCCCTTGACTACGTCCTCTTCCTCATAACAGACCCTTTACTTCCCCCTGCAGTTACCCACTGTCCTGAAATTTGGGCTGATCATTCCCTCCACATGTACCTGTGTGTGTGTGCGTGAATTTATCATATGCAAATTTGGACTTCTATACAATATATTATTTAGCTTTGTCTGTTTTTGAACTTTTCATATAAATAGAATCACACTGAAATATTCTTCTGTAACTTTCTTTTTCCACTTCACTATTATGTTTTTGAGATTCATCTACACTGATGCATGCCTAGCTGTAGATCTTTCACTTTCACTGCATTATAGTGTTCCATGATATGAATCTACCTCAATTTATTTGTGTACTCTATTGTTGATAGATATTTGGGTTGTTTATAGTGTCTGCCTCCCAAAAATGCTAAGAATATTATTGTGCTGATCTTCAGTGCATATGTGCAAAAATTTCTGCAAGAGCAGGGTTGCTAGTGTACCCATATTCATCTTCACTGGATAATGTAAAATTGTTTTCTAAAGTAGAATATCATTTTACATTCCCATATAGCTCTATGTAACAGTTTCTACCATACTTGGTCTTGTCTGACTTAACTTTAGTTTGTTTTTTTCTTTGTTTTTCTTTTCTTTTCTTCTTTATTTTTTTTATCTTTGTTGATTTTTTTCCTCTGACTTTTTAACTTTTGCCTTTTTGTAGGTTTAATATATTTTTTTCCTGATTAATAGTGAGTGGAGGCATCTTTTCACTTGCTTATGGGCCATTCCTGTTTTCTCTTCTATGAATGTCTGTTTCTGTTTTCACGCATTTTTATTTTTTTGTCTTTTTCTTGATGAGTCATAGGAGTTCTTTACATATTTTGGATAGTGAAACTTTACCAATGTGGTAGAATGTCTGCACAGAAGGCAGCTAACAATTCCTTCTGTTCCTGGAGGTGCAAGCAACCTTCCCTTGAGAAGTAGGGTCTCTTGCCCCCAACCCCCAGCTTCAAAAGTTGTCAACTCATGGTCAATATTGTTTCATCATTAACCCCTCTCTTGGCTCTGGACTGGCCCTGTGTCTTTGATGAAGAATGAAGCTCTGTGACCTCTGGGCCCAGGCCTCAGTGGCCTTGCAGCTTTCATTTCAGCCTCTTGGAAGTCAGCTGCTGTGCGAAGACTTCTGCTCTCCTGCTGGGAAGAGGTCATGTGGAGAGAGAAAGCCCATGGGATGAAAAACTGTGCAGGGAGAGAGGCAGGCCAGGCAACTCCCAGCCAATCTGACCATCTCAGTTGATGCTCCAGGCACTGGGAGAAACTATCTTGGACGTCCTAACCCTAGTTAAACTCGCAGCTGGATGTACACGTGACCCCAGCGGACACCTCGGAAAGCTCCCTTTGGAGTTGGGCCCGAATTCCGGGCTCACAGAATCACAGGCAATAAAACACTTGTTGTTTTCAGCCAGCAAGTTTTGGAGTGGCTGGTTAGACAACAATAGATAATAGAAACAAATGGTTGTGTTTGTTCTAAAAATCTCTCAATATGTGGTTAGTTTTTTTCACTCTTTATAGGATGTATTTTGACTAGCAAAAGCTTTAACTTAAAATATAGTTGAATTTCTCAGTAATTTCTTTCATGGTTAGTGCCTTTTCTGTCTTATTTGAGAAATCTTTCCTTGCTTTAAGGCACTAGATTTTCTACTACAAGTTTTAAAGTTTTGCCTATGAAATTTAAGTTCCTTAATCTATCTTGAATTGATAAAATTTGTTTATTAATCTTGAATGGGGTAAGATAAGGTCTGGTTCATTTTTTTTCCCTCATATGGATAACTGTTTCAGCAACATAGAGAGAATGGTCTGTTCGTTTTCCCACGTAGGCTAGGTCTGTTGTTGGAAGCTGAGTTCTGTTTGTCCCTACACACGTGCCTCATGTCTTAATTATTATAGCTTTATAATAAGTCTTGGTGTCTAGTAGGGCAAATGTTGGCTGTTTGGTTATCCTTATCAATTTTAGTATTATCTGTTAAGTTCCATGATAAATCCTCTTTGGGATTTTGATTGGATTTACATGGAAGCTATAAATCAATTTTGGGGGAATTTATGTCTTTAAATATTAAGTCTTCTTATCCACAAACATCTTATCTCTCCTTTTTAAAGATGTTTTCTTTAATGCTTTTTATTTTCATTATTTTTTAAAAGATTTATTTATTTATTCCCCAACCCCCCTCGTTGTTTTGCACTTGCTGTCTGCTCTCTGTGTGTTCTTCTGTGTCTGCTTGTATTCTCTTTAGGCAGCACTAGGAATGGATCCTGGGATCTTCCAGAGCAGGAGAGTGGTGCTCAATCTCTTGCACCACCTCAGCTCCCTGGTCTGCTGCATCTCTTATTGTCTCTCCTCTGTGTCTCTTTTTGTTGCATCATCTTGCTGGGCCAGCGCTCCAAGTGGGCCAGCTCTCCACGTGGGCCAGCACTCCTGTGTGGGCCAGCCCTCCACTTGAGCCAGCTTGCGTTTCACCAGGAGGCCCCAGGAATCAAACCCTGGACCTCCTATATGGTAGACAGGAGCCCAATTGCTTGAACCACATCCTTTTCCCCCTTTTTTTTTTTTTTTTTTTTTTTAAGATTTTATTTATTCATTCATTTATCCCCCCCTTGCTGCTTGTGCTCGCTGGGTCAGCTAACCACGCCGTGCGGGTGGGCTTGCCTTCACCAGGAGGCCCCGGGAACCGAACCCGGGGCCTCCCATATGGTAAACGGGAGCCCTACTGATTGAGCCACAGCCGCTTCCCCCTTTTTCCCCTTTAATGCCTTTTTAAAAAGTCATATGATTGTCTACATATAAGTCTTGCATATCTTTAGTTGAACTTATTACTAGGTATCTTATATTTTTTGTTCCTAGTATAAGTGGTAATTTTTTTTCTTTGATTTGAATATTCTAACTGCTAGCAACTGGTCAAGTGAAATGCAATTGGCTTAATATTTTGACTTAATATTTGAGAATCTTGCTAATCTTATTTTAATTCTAATAATGTGTACATTTCTTTGGGTCTTCTATGTAAGCAATTATATCATCTTTGTTTTTCTCCTTTCCAATCCTTTTTTTAAAAACTTAATGTGTTAGCTAGAATCTTCAAATTAATGTCTAATAGAAGTGTTGCTAATGAGCATCCTGGTCTTTTTTTTTTTTTTTTTTTTTTGAGTTTTAAAGGGTTTGATTTTTATGTTTTGTGATTGATTATGATGTTTTCTCTCTCTCTCTGAGTGTGTGTGTGTAGTCAGAGTAAGGAAATTCTCTTCTATTTGAAGTTTGTTAGGAGTTTATAATTATGAATAACTGAATTTCATTCTGCATTTACTAAAATGAAAATATGTTTCCCTTTTTTAAGCTGTGTTAAATTATATTACTTGACTTTTTAAACATTGAATTAACCTGACAGTCTTAGAATATCTTTAACTTGGTCATAATATATTATCTTTTTAAAAAATGTATGTTAATGGGGAGCAGACATGGGCTCAAGTGGTTGAGTGCCTGCTTGCTACTTAGGAGGTCCTGGGTTCGGTTCCCAGTGCTCCTAAAAACAAAACAAAACAACAAGCAAACAAAAGAAAAAACCAACTTAGGGTAGCCAGTGTAGCTCAGTGGTTGAGTGCTGTCTTCCCACATACAAGGTCCCGGGTTCAATCTCCAGCTCTGGTACCTCAAAAAAAAAAAAAAAAAAAAAAAAAATCTTTTTTATTGGACAGTTTTCTAACATTTTGTTTAGCATTTTAGCCTTTAATTTTCTTTTCTTCTATTGTCCTGGTCAAGTTTTGGTATTAAGGTTATGCTAGCCTCATGGTATGAATCTGGAATTAGTGCCTCTTTTTCAATTATCTGAAAAGATTGTAAAGCTTGGAATTATTTAATATTTGAATGTTTGGTAGAACTCAACTGTAAAACAATGGGTCATCAAGGGAAGATTTTGAAGATTACTGATCCAATTTCTTCAACGAATATAGAACGATTATAATTTTCAATTTGTCTTGAGCAAGTTTTGGTAACTTACATTTTTCTAGTAATTTTTGTTTTTCATTTATGATTTGTAATTTATTACATAAAGTTGTACATAGTATTATAGAGTATTTTAAATCTCCTCTGCAACTATAGTTATGTCTCCTTTTGTACTCTTAACATTGTTTATGAATGCCTTTACTTTCTATTCTTTATCACTCTTGTCAGAAATTTGGCAATTTTATTCATCTTTTCAAATAATCAGTTTTGGCTCTGTTGATCTTTATCATAGCTTTCTTCCTCCATTAATTTCTGCTATGTTATTATTTTCTCCCTTCCACTTTTGTTTTCTTCCCTGCTACTTTTTTCCTAACTTCTTAAGTAGGATGCTTAGTCCCAAATTTTCAGCCCTTAGTCTTTAGTACTATAAACATTTAAGTCTATACAATTTCTCTATCCTCTTTAAATTATTTTAATGTTTAATACTAATTAAATTTTAATATTTAATTATTTATATATTCTTTTTTTTTTTTTTTTTAACCGGGAGGTCCCAGGGATCGAACCCCGGTCCCTCCATATGGTAGACGGGTGCCAAACCTCTTGAACCACATCCATTTCCCAATATTTAATTATTTAAAACACATTAATGGTACAACAACCTTTGCTATCACCTTACTGAGACATTAAATATATTTCATTGTATTTTTTTCATCCTCCCCCATCATTGTTTGAGGTCACTGTCTACTCTCTGTGTTCATTTGCTGTGTGCTTTCTGTGTCTGCTCATCTTCTCTTTAGGAGGCACGGGGAACCAAACCTGGGACCTCGCATGTGGGAGTGAGGCACTCAATCACTTGAGCCACCACAGCTCCCCAATTTGTTGTGTCTTTCATTGTCTTTCCTCTTTGTGTCTCTTTTGTTGCATCATCTTGTTGCATCAGCTCGCCGAGCCTGCCCACTGCACCAGTTCACCTTCTCCAGGAGGCACTGGAAACCAAACCCAAGACCTCCCATATGGTAGGCAGAAGCCCGATCACTTGAGCCACATCTGCTTCCCTACTTCATTGTATTTTAAAATCTTGGTTTAACAGCATAAGATACTGTATCCAATAGCATTTTTTTTTTCCCGAGGTACCAGGGCCAGGGATTCTAGTTCAATTTATTTCTATAGTTTATTTTAATGACCATGATAGCTGAAAAAGATCCCACATGCAAGTATATAAATACAAAAATGAAAAATGTGCATCATTAGGTGCATGTACAAATGTTGTTACCCATTATTTTTAGTTCCAGGCACTGATTTTTGGCAATGGTTTTTGTTAAAATTTGGTTATAAAATTTCCATCTTCCCTCATCCAAAGATGTTGCCTTTTTATATTTTCGGCAGATGGTTCAAAAACCACTAACGTTCTTCATTTAGAAAAGCTAGAATAATCTTTTTCCAAATCTAATGTGACAGTTTGAATTTTGTGAATCCCAGAAAAAGATTATGCTCTTGAACTAATCCATTCCTGTGAGTGTGGGACTCTTTTGATTGGACTATGTTAGTGAGGCATGACTCAGGTTGGATCTCCGCCCCCTTGCTGGGTCTTATATAAATGGAGACACAGAGAAAGGAACTGCCATTTTGACTCAGTCATGTGAGAGAAAGGACTTGAAGATCGCTAGCAGCTCGAGCTGAAGCATGAAGCCCCCAAGAGGCTGGACTCCTGGAGCAGCTCAAGGTTGAGCAGACAAGCCTTGCCATATGTCTGATTGTCCACAGCTGAACACAAGAAGGTGAGCCTTGAGGGGAAGGCAGGGACCTTGGCACAGATCGCCCGCCATCTTGCTTCTCCTCATGGCAGAACACCAGGATCACCAGTAGCTGACTTTGGTGAGAAAACATCTCTGATGGTGTCTTGATTTGGACATTTCATAGTTGTGGAACTGTAACCTTTTACCCTAATAAGTTTCCCGTTATAAAAGCCAACACATTTCTGATACTTTGCATTGACAGCCCTTTGGCAAGCTGAGACATTTAAGTAGGCAGATACATGAATTCTAATAGGTGAAACACAGCTTTTAGGCAAAAAAGTTATATAACAGTGGAAAGATATCCAAACATAGTCTTCTATTCTCTAGTCTTTTGTCTTGACATAAAACATTTTATGATGTTTCAGTTCAGTTAAAGCCTCCTTGTGCCTTACAGGTATTCAGTTACAGTTAATCTTTTTAAAAAATTATTATTAGAATGTGTGTTTACACAACAATTATGCATAAAATACAGGATTCCCAGATGCCACCCTATTATTAACACCTTGCATTGGTGTGGAACATTTGTTACAGTTGATGATAGTACATTTTTATAATTGTACTATTAATTATACCCCGTGGTTTAACTTAAGGTTCATTGCTTGTGTTCCATGGATTTAAAAAAAAATTTTTATTCCGTCACCACATATAAAATCTAACATTTCCCTTTTTAATCACATTCAGATATATATTTTAATGCTGTTAATTATGTTCACAATGTGTTACTGTCACAACCATCCATTACCAAAACATTTCCATTGTTACAAATAGGAACCCTGTACATTTTTAAGCCTGAATTTCCCATTCCCTATCCCCACCACATCCTCTGGTAACCTATATTCTAGACATTTAATCTTTTTATTTTTTTTTAAGATTTATTTTATTTATTCCCCACCCCCGTCATTGCTTATGGTCACTGTCTGTTCTCTGTGTCCATTTGCTGTGTGCTCTCTGTGTCTGCTCATCTTCTCTTTAGGAGGCACCAGGAACTGAACCTGGGTCCTCCCATGTGGAAGAGAGGCACTCACTCGCTTGAGCCACCTCAGCTCCCTGGTTTGTTGTGTCTCTCACTGTCTTTCCTCTTTGTGTCTCTTTGTTGTGTCATCTTGTTGCATCACTTCGCTGTGCCTGCCCATCACACTGCCTCACCTTCTCCAGGAGGCACCAGGAACTGAACCCGGACCTCCCATGTGGTAGGTGGGAGCCCAATCGCGTGAGCCATATCCGCTTCACTAGACATTTAATCTTAGTCATCATTTTTAATGTGAAGGATCCAGAAAGTAGATAATTTTAAAATATTTATTTTAATATTAAATACTTCAAACACAATGGAAGGTGAACAACCACCCTCTCTTTATTTTTGACCCAGGTGGCATTAGCATTCACTTACATCCCTATGTAACCAAGTATCTTATTGTAATTATAGTGCAAGGTACATACTAGGTACTCAATAGGTAATGTTTGCGGGAAACGGATGTGGCTCAAGAGGTTCGGCGTCCGTCTACCATATGGAGAGACCAGGGTTCGATCCCCGGTACCTCCCGGTAAAAAAAAAAAAAAAAAAAAATAGGTAATGTTTGGATGAATGAATGAATGAATGTTCTCTTTGTCTCGTTGTCTCCGAGGACCATAACTTGAAGGGAGGGGCCACTTCTTATTTATCTTTATATCCCAAGTGTCTAGCATGCCTGCACACAGTAGGCACTAAATATTTTTGGAAAGAAGGGAAGAAAGAAAACAGGAAGCAAGGAAAGGAGAAGAGGAGAGGGGGAAAGTGTGTGTGTGTTCTTATCTGGATGTTTGAGTTAAAGGGAAAGCTTAGTACATTTGGCCAGCTCAATTATGACATCATTTAAAGCCTTTTCAATACTTTTTTTTTTTTTAAGGAGGTACCAGGGATGGAACCCAGGACCTTGTACATGGGAAGCATGTGCTCAACCACTGAACTAGTCTGCTGCCCTCAGTGCTTTTTTTTTTTTGGTGGTGGGGGGGTTATTTTTAATACCAGTACTCAAAAAAGATTCCTTGAACAGCAGTAAGCTCTCTATTTTCTATCTGAAAATGCTTTCCCAAGGGAGAGAGGAAATACTGAATTCTACTTTCATGGAGTCTCAAAGCTAATCCTAGTTGACTTTAGATTGGAAAATATTCCTTTGTTTTTAAAGGCATTCCTTAACTATCTTTTAAAAGATGAAGAAGCCAGCAGAGCTCTGGGGCTGCATTATATTCTTCCCACCCCAACTGGAGGTTCCCTGTGGGATAAGAGACAGTAATACCTCGATTTACTCAAATACATTGGAAAGTGGATAAAGCCTAACAAATCAACGGCTGCTAATAATCAGTGCTGCATGTCCGTATGCGGGATGCAACCCTCACGCTGTTACTTTACCTCATGCCAGGTTGTTTAATCAATGGCCCTGACACAGTTACGTGGTTACCTGCCGTGAGAATTTAGTAATACTTCTAGAAACCAACCTTCCGTGAGCGCTTGCTGTGAAAGTATTTAAATAATTAAAAACATTCCTCTATCAAAGGAGTCACCTTCTGACAGGGGAATCCATAACTTCTGTAGCTTTTCTTTTCAAAACATTTAGATGAAAGAAGCAGTTGCATTGTGCAATACCAACAACTTTTCTTTTCTTTTCTTTTCTTTCTTTTTTTTTTTTTTTAATAAGGCCAAACTTTGTACAAACCTCATGTGATGAGAGTTTTACTAATCAAAGATGGGGGTACCCTGCTTCTTGCTGGAATATATAAAGGCTTTTTCCAAGAATAAGGAATGCTATAACTCTCCTACGTAAGGAGATGCTTGTATTTTTTGTTTGGATTTTGAAGAGTTGTTTTTGTTTACACAGGAAGTCACTGGGCAGGAAATCTCAGCAGTAGGTTTCAAGGCTCAAATCTCTAAAGATCAGCGAGAAGAGCCTGAATGCAACACAATACAATCATCGTGTCTTACTCATCCAGAGGAAATACAAACAGCCTCAGGAAAGGCCCTGAGATTTAAGATGGAACAGATCAGGAGCTAAAGGTCAGGACACACAAGTGAGGGAAATACCAACCTCTGAGCACTTTTTTTTTTTTAAATGACAGCAACTACAACAGCAATAGCTTCTGAGATTAAAGTTATTAAAACTCACCCAGACAGGTCCAGCTGGTCGGAAGCCCGCTCAGAATGGAAGGGCCCTGCTGTGTGCTTTAGAGACGCTACCAATGAGATTAACACGCCTCCATAGATATCAGAATCAGCAGGTACCATTTTGTCCCTCGATTATCTCCCACCATGAAAATCACATGGTATGGAGAAGAAGGAGTGTTGTCATGGCAACAGAAAGAGATGGTCATCAGGGAACTTGGAAAAGGCAGCTTCTGGCTAGCACACCAAGGAATTCTGATTTGTGCGGTAAGTTGATCCTGCGGCTAGCGGAATATCCAGCTTGATGAAGATCTCACCCTTTGCCTTATAATCCTCCATTCTCTAAGCAGATTTATAAGGAAAGGCATGTCATGACCAGTGGACCAAAGATTACTGTCTCCACAGGGAGCACATCGTAATTGAAAACTGTGTTACGGGTTCGTAAATCAATTTTCTCAAGTTTGGTTAATGTGAACATTCCCTAGGCTCCAAGACTCCTGAACGAACTGATTAGATCAAGGTTTTGAACCAGAAGATAAAAATCTAAGACCCAGCCTCCAGGTCTCAGTGACCCCCTGACCTCAGCGCCTACAAGGTCCCGACTAACCACAAGGGGTCCTGGGTCCATCTGTGCCTCTGGTCACCTTGACTGCCCTGGGAGGGACTGAGGAGCCATGTTTTACAGCCTGCTAGGTTACTTCAGGTAGCAGTTCTCCGCTTTGTCCTCTCCATGTGACCTTCTGATTGACCTTTCAGGTCTTGGATTTCAGCTTTCAGTGTTGGATCCAGAGACACCCCATTTTCTGGTCATCTGATTTCCTGCTCCCCTTTATTTGGTCTTTTGTTTGCAAAGCCTTTCATAGCCATATCTCATTTGACCAACACAACACCCTGAGAGGAAGGGAGTATTACTTTCCCCACTTCATGGCTAAAAAAAATGAGACTCAGAGAAGCAAGATGACTTGTTCACGATCACTCAGCAGAACCTGAACCCAGGCGTCCAAATTCTATTTGTGTTTTATGTCGCTTATATCCTTAACACACTGATAGCTGAACTTTTTTTCGCCTCATATCCCTTTGAAAATGTTTGAGCATTTATACCAGACATACAAATGTTTATTTACCTATACATTATAAAATGCATGTGTCATTAACACATTACAGAACGTGCAAAAACACAGACTTTTATTTATTTATTTATTTTATTTTGTTTATCCCCCCCTTGCTGCTTGTGCTTGCTGGGTCAGCTAACCACGCCGTACAGGCGGGCTTGCCTTCACCAGGAGGCCCCGGGTTCGGTTCCCATATGGTAAACGGAAGCCCTACTGATTGAGCCACAGCCGCTTCCCAAAACACAGACTTTTAAAAGGAGAACAGAACTAAATAAATATTTTAAAGATAAGTCATTCATTTTATTTATTGATTAAGCAAAAACCATGTTTGCCCTTACCACGATTATTAATAAAGTTAATTTTTAGGGAAACATCGTCATAGTCTAAGCTGCAATATGTATGAAAATCTTGGTTTAAAACTTTGTGATGTAGTGATTTTCAAGTTTGGTCCTCAATCCAATATATTTTAATGCTTTTTAAAAAATGAACCTTTTATTTTGGAATAATTTTAGATTTATACAAAGTTGCAAGGATAGTACAGAGCCTCCCCTTACACTTCTTCACCCAGTTGCCCTCACAGCTAACATCTTACATTGCTGTAGAACATTTGTCAAGAGAGTGACCTTGGTACGTTATTATTTATGACACTACAGACTTATTTGGATATCACTCGTTTTTTCCACTCACATCCTCCTTCTGTTTCAGAATCCAATCCAGGGTCCCCCATTGCATTTTGTTGTCATGTCTTCCCAGTCTCCTTAGGTTTGTGACAGCTTCTCGGCCTTTCCTTGTTCTTCATGACTTTGATGGCCTTGAGAAGTATCAGCCAAGTATCCTGTAGAATGCACGTAGAATCTGTTTTTGATGTTTTTCTCATGAACAGACTGGGGTTTTGGTTTGAGGGAAAGAATATCACTGAGCTGACATTCCCTTCTAGTCGCATGATGTCAGGAGGCACAGGACATTCACATGCCATCGACGTACCTTCATCATTTGATTGAAGCAGTGTTGTCATGCTTCTCCACTGTGAAGTTATTATTTTTCCCTTTCTCTATTCTTTGGAATTGAGTTGTTATGTCTAGCCCACCCTTATGGTGGGGGAACGGAGGTTGCGAATTAAATTCTACCTCCTGGAGGCAAAGTATTGACCTCAACTGTGGAATTCCTCTCTAAGGAAGATTTGTCTCTTCTCCCCTATTTATTTATTTAGTCAATCATTTCTTTAAACCAGTGTGGACCCACTGATATTTATTTTATACTTTGGGTTATAATCTAATACAACATTATTTATTTGTTTCCAGCTTTGACCATTGGGGATTCTTTTAGGGTGGCCCCTGTGTCTCTTTGACATGCTGCTTCTTTACTTTTTGGTACTACAAGATGCTCTAGGCTCTTCTTGTATTTTTCCTGCCCCAGCTCTAGACTCCTGGGAGTCCTTCTTCCTTTATTGGAAAAATGATATTTAGAAATCAAGATCTGGACACCGGGTGTGCTCATTGCTACTGGGTTTTCATTGCTTCTAGGCCTATTTAATAGACAGAAATATTTAATGTATCTTCATGTATACTAACCCATGTATACACACATGATATTTGGTTTAGATTTCTTACAAAGATAAAAAGGTCCAAATAGAAGAATTGCTAAGTTTTCTAATTTTCAATCCCATTTACCAATCATGCAAAAGTTTTGTTGAAATTCAGCTAGTAAACTTAAAATATTCCCTAATATTAATAAGTTAGTTCTTGCAAATTCATTTAAAAGGGTTGAATTTGTGTACATATTGCAAGTGGATTTAAAAAGAAGCTAGATATTCTTTTTCCAGGTTTTTAAAGTGTGCAGATATAGAGTTTTTATAAATGACATATACTATTCTTGGCAATAGAATTGATAATTATGGGGGATGGTTGTAGTTCAAATGGTTGAGTGCCTGCTTCTCACGTACAAGGTCCCAGGATCAATCTGTTGAACGTTTTTTCATGTGTTTTTTTTTTTTTGTCATTTGTGTTTCTTCTTTGGACAAATGTCTATTCAAGTCTTTTGCTCATTTTTTTAAGTGGATCATTTTTTTAGAGCTATTTAAAATTTTTTTTTTTATTTTCAAAGAAGCTTTAGATTACATAAATGTTACATCAGAAATATGGGGGCGGGCACCTGCTTCCCATGCATGAGGTCCTGGGTTCATTCCTGGGTACCTCCTAAAAATATATATAGAGAGAGGGTTGGGGGAGCAGATGTGGCTTAAGCAGTTAAGTGCCTGCTTCCCACACGGGAAGTCCCAGGTTTCGTTCCCAGTGCCTCCTAGAGAGAAACAAAAACAAACAACAAGCAAACAGATGGGGGGAAAAAACAACTCAAGGGTGCTGATGTGGCTTTGTGGCTCAGTGGTTGAGTGCTGGCTTCCCATATACAGGGTCCCAGGTTCAATCCCCAGTCCTGTACCTCAAAAAATATATGTATATATATATGGAATTCCCATATACCCCACCCCCTCCCGCTCTCACACTTTCCCCCATTAACAACATCTTTCAATAGTGTGGTATATTTGTTGCAATTGATGAACATATATTGAGGTCTTGTACTAACCAAGGGCTATAATTTATGTTATAGTTGACACTTTGCCCTGAACAATTTTATAGGTTTTGACAAAATGTATAATGGTCTGTATCTATCATTGCAATGTCATGCAGGACAATTCCAAGGTCCCAAAAATGCCCCCATGTAATACCTATTCTTCCCTCTCCTTCCCCTCAGAACCTCTGGTGGCCACTGCCTTTATATCAATGATACAAGTTCTTCCATTGTTAGAATAATTGTAAGTCTCCTTTAGTCCATAGTTGCTTTCCCTCCTTATGTTTGTTCATTCCTCAGCCTTAAGGATTTGGGGATGGTGATGCCCACCCTGTCTCCAATTGAGAGAGGGCTTAGATCCCATGGGGCAGGCGGATGGAACTGTATTGCTTGCAGTTGCAGACACTCTTCGCTTCCTGGGATGGGCATTGTCCATCATTGTCTTTTTGTTAGCTGTCCTGGGTGAGTAGGTGTTGCAATTCTGCTGAGACTCAGTTGCCCATTTTTAATTGGGTTGTTTTTCTTTTTATTGTAGAGTTGTAGCATCTCTTTATATATCATGGATATTAAACTCTTATTGGATATTTGATTTCAAAATATTTTCTCTCATTGAGTCAGCTGCCTTTTCACCCTTTTGACAAAGACCTTTGAGGTGCAAAAATGTTTAATTTTGAGGAGGTCCTTTTTATCTATTTTTTTTCTTTTGTTGTGTGTGCTTTGGGTGTAAAGCTCAAGAAACCACCACCTGGGAAATGGATGTAGCTCAAGTGATTGGGCTCCCATCTACTGTATAGGAGGTCCAGCGTTCAATTCCTGGGGCCTTCTGGAGAAAGGCAAGCTGGCCCACGTGGAAACCTGGCACAGCAAGATGACACAACAAAAAGAGACACAGAAGAAAGACAGTAAGAGACACAGCAGACCAGGGAGCTGAGGTGGTGCAAGAGATTGGGCTCATCTCTCTCACTCTAGAAGGTCCCAGGATCAGTTCCCAATGCTGCCTAAAGAGAAGACAAGCAGACACAGAAGAATGCACAGAGAGCAGACAGTGAGTGCAAAACAACCAGGGGTGGGGCAGGGGGGGTGGATAAATAAATAAATCTTAAAAAAAAAAAAAAAGAGGGGACTTCTGGGAAGATGGCTGACTAGTAAGACACAAGAATCTCTTCTCCAGAAAAATAGCTAAAGGACAGGCTGAAACAGCCCCAAAAAAGATCTTCTAGGGTTTAGGACAGCAGGTGAAGGCTGCACACCACCCAGAGGAGAGAGGGACAAAAGAGGGAAATCGCGACAACAGAACCGTGAGTTGGAACCAGCAGCGGCTGCTGCTGTCGGCACCCTCCCCCACACTCTTTAGAATTCTCAGGCTTCTGGGCCTGCGACTACAGATGAAGGGGGCTCTAGGGATCTACCACGCCTGGAAAGGGGAGAAAGAGGGACACAGCCTTAGGCTGACTCAAGATCTGACCCGCAAATTTAGGCTGCGGAGCCCCATGGACCCTTCCACATGGTGGTTTGCCCTGGGAGCCTAGGAAGGACTGGAGAAATCCGACCCTCGCAACCTCCCTCTCTTCTAGCATGGACTAATTGTTGGGGACTCCACAGGAGAGGGGAGAGAGAGCCTGAGGCTGACCCTACTTTTGACTCCCAGGTTTGGTCTGCCCTGTCCCGAGAGCCCTTCCAGCCCGGGTGGGGCTGCGCCATTGTTTGCCTTGGAGCCTGCAAGGGGTTAAAGATATACAAACCTCCCAATCTCTTCCTCTACTAACAGGAACTGATTGTTGAGGATTCAGAAGGGAGTAGAAATATTTCCTAGCTGGGAAAAGGGAGGAGGCTACCAGAGAAGACTTGAGAACTGTCTCAGAAAGTTTGAATTACAAAGCTCTTAGCCCCCAGACAGGAAGCTCTATCACATTGATCTGGTCTGTGTCACAACAAATACACTCTGACCAGGCATTGAATTGAGAGCTGCCATTGAGCACCATCTCCTGGCAGACCAAGGAAGTGCACATAAGAAAATTAATAAGTAGGAGAGGCTTTTCCTGGCCTCTATAGCCTCCCTGCCCAAGGCCCTAGGAAATGACTCTACAACCAATTACTGGGTCCAGTGCCCAGTTTTGAGCAACCAGCAGAACAATCCTAACAATCAAGGTTGAGCCAAAAATCAAAGAGCTGTGGTAACGCACAGCCTCCTGCCACTAAAACCCTATAAAAGAGAAAGAGATAGAGCATCTAAGTAAAATACAACCTAACCAGATGCTTAAGCACCAGCAAAAAATTATGAGCCATACTAAGAAAATAGAGGACATGGCCCAAAAAAGGAATACAACAAATTCCCAGAAGAGATGCAGAAATTGAGAGAACTAATCAGTGAGATGAGAACAAATTTCCAAAATCAAATTAATGAGATGAAAGACAATATAGTTAAAGAGATAAATGATATCAAGAAGACATTGAGCAAATGCAAAGAATTTGAAATCCTGAACGGAAAAGTAACAGAGCTCATGGGAATGAAAGACACAATAGGCAAGGTAAAAAACACATTTGAGGCATACAACAGCAGACTCAAAATGATAGAAGAAAGAATAAGTGATACCGAAGACAGAGCAGCTAAAATTGAAGAGAGAAAAGAACAGAGAGAGAAAAGAATGGAAAAAATTGGGGATCGGATGTGGCTCAACTGGTTGGGTGTCCGACTCCCATATGGAGGGACCCGGGTTCGATCCCCGGGACCTCCCAGTAAAAAAAAAAAAAAAAAAAAAAAAAAAAAGTACAGAGCTTTGGGAAGCGGTTGTGGCTCAATCAGTAGGGCTCCCGTTTACCATATGGGAGGCCCCGGGTTCGGTTCCTGCGGCCTCCTGGTGAAGGCAAGCCCGCCCGCACGGCGTGGTTAGCTGACCCAGTGAGCACAAGCAGCAAGGGGGGGGATAAATGAATAAATAAATAAAATCTTAAAAAAAAAGAATGGAAAAAATTGAGCAGGGGCTCAGAGAATTGAATGACAACACAAAACGCAACAACATACGTGTCATGAGAGTTCCAGAAGGGGAAGAGAAAGGAAAGGGGGCCGAAAGAGTATTTGAGGAAATAATAGCTGAAAATTTCCCAACTCTCATGAAAGAAATGAACTTATATGTCCAAGAAGCACACCGTACCCCAATGAGAATAAATCCAAATAGACCTACGCCAAGACACATACTATTCAGAATGTCAAATGTAAAAGATAAAGAGAAAATTCTCAGAGCAGCAAGAGAGAAGCAAACGATCATGTACAAAGGACATCCTTAAGACTTAGTGCAGATTTCTCTTCAGAAACCATGGAGGCAAGAAGACAGTGGTATGATACAATTAGACAACTGAAAGAGAAAAACTGCTAGCCGAGAATTCTTTATCCACCAAAACTGTCCTTCAAATATGAAGGGGAGGAGTTCTGATGCGGAGTCTTGAGCTGGAGCCCCAGGAAGCAAGCATACAGAGGAACTTGGTTGTGAGGAAGAAGAGAAGGCCCTGGGAAAAGAGACAAGCCATTCGCCTGGAAGTTCACAGCTGGCCTTGTGGAGAGAGGCAAAGGCTAGAGAGCCTCGTGGTCTACAGCTGACCTTGTAGAGGAAGCAGAGGAGCTGTGCCCGGAGAAAAATGGAGCCCTGGGAGGAGAGGAACCCAGGAGGCCTAAACCCTGGCAGGCGTCAACAGCTGTCATGCTCCAGCGCTTGGCAACAGTCTTTGGTGAGGGAAGAAACTTATGATTTATGGCCTGGTAACTGTAAGCTTCTACCCCAAATAAACACCCTTTATAAAGACCAACAGATTTCTGGTATTTTGCATCAGCACCCCTTTGGCTGACTAATACAGATTTTGGTACCGAGGAGTGGGGAAGTGCTTTTGCAGCTACCAAAATGTTGGAACGGTTTTATAAATGGGCAAGGGGTATTTTTTGGAGGAATTGTGAAATGCTTGATGGAAAAGGTCTAGATTGCTTTGAAGAGACTGTTATTAGTAATGTAGATGCTGAAGAGATTTTTAAATGATGCCTTAGAATTAAATGAGAAACTATTAGAAACTGGAGGAAAGGCAGTCCGTGTTTTAAAGTTGCAGAGAACTTAGCAAGATTAACTCCTGGTGTTTTACGGAAGACAGAATTTGAAAATGGTGAGGCTGGGCATTTAGCTGAAGAACTTTCCAAAGTAAACCTGGGGAATGCGGTTTGACTTCTCCTTGTAGCTTATAGCAATATGCTAGATGGGAGAAATATGCTAAGGACTGAACTCTTGGGCACAAAGAAAACAGAAACTGGGAAGCAGCTGTGGCTCAATCAGTAGGGCTCCCGTTTACCATATGGGAACCGAACCCGGGGCCTCCTGGTGAAGGCAAGCCCGCCCGCACGGCGTGGTTAGCTGACCCAGCAAGCACAAGCAGCAAGGGGGGATAAATGAATAAATAAATAAAATCTTTAAAAAAAAAAAAAAGAAAACAGAAACTGATTCCAGAAATTCCAAGCCTCTGGAAATTGAGCTCCCAGACAATGGTGCCCCATTTGAGGACTTAACTAAACTTGGAACTTGTAGATCAGGAGTGAAGATGCAGTTATCTCTGAAAGACTTGTGGAAAGTCTTACTATTTGATGGCTTTGACCCCTGCATCCTGCATGCTAAACCAAGAAATTTTTTGAGAAAGCTTTATGAACAAAATCACTGTCACACTGGACTAAAAGGGTCATGGAAAGGGGAGATTAAAGGAAAAACAGCTTTAAGAGGAAACCCATGGAAGCTGAGATCTGGAATTAAGACATTTGCCTTGGGCCAAGAGAGGAACCCCACCCATGTGTACAGAGAGGGGACACAAGCAGCAGTGAAAGTGAACAGAGTTCTGATTCTTCTGATGAGTTAATTGCTCCCCCCCTTACCCCTCAAAATGTTGGAAGCACCATTGAATCGTATGGAGGAAAATATCCTTGGTCCTTTGCACCCGCCTCTTTCTGAAGAAGTAAAAGAAGAAGAAGAAGATGATGATGATGGTTTGGAAGAGGAGGAAGTAAGTATTTTAGTGGTAATTTCAGAACTCATTGGAGTAATAGCTTTAAAGTAATATAAAGGTCAGTTTCCTGCTAAACTATCATAAATGAGTGAGAGCAAATTAAAAACCAACAACAAATAAAAGTAATCTAAGTGTGTTTACTACTGACAGCTCTTTCTGAAAGGACTATAAAGGATGTACTTCAGGAAGAAGGAAAGAGAACTCATAAATATTAAATGGAGTTAAGGATGCAACATGTCAAAAAGGAACTTAATAAACATTTTGTTAAAGCTACATGCATAAGCAATGAATGTACAAAATAATGATGAATAATTTTAGGGGGGCTTAAAAATATAGTAGAACAAAAATTATGATCCAAACAATAATGTGAAACATGGGAGA
>JAKSZT010053813.1:11693821-11735752 GCA_026826555.1 Tolypeutes matacus
CTTCTGATTGCTTTGGGATTGGTTTGCTGTTCTTTTTCTAGTTTCTCTAGTTGTTCAGTTAAATCTTTGACTTTACCTCTTTCTTGTTTTTTATTATAGGCATTTAGGGCTATAAATTTCCCTCTTAGGACTGCCTTCACTGTATCCCATAACTTTTGATGAGTTGTGTTCTCACTTTCATTTGTCTTAATATATTTACTAATTTCACTTGCAATTTCTTCTTTGACCCACTGATCATTTAGGAGTGTGTTGTTCAGCCTCCACACATTTGAGAATTTACCTCTTTCCTGTCTACTATTGATTTCCATTTTCATTCCATTATGATCTGAGAAGGTGCTTTGTATAATTTCAATCTTTTTATATATATTGAGAGCTGCATTGTGACCTAAAATGTGGTCTATCCTGGAAAAATATCCATGGGCACTTGAGGAGAATGTATAACCCTTGGGTTTGGGTGCAACGTTCTGTGTATGTCTGTTAGGTTTGGCTTATTTTGTCATATTGTTCAAGTTCTCTGTTTCCTTGTTAATATTGTCTCTAGCTGTTTTACCTAATGATGTCAGTGGTGTGTTGAAGTCTCCAACTATTATTGTAGAGATGTCTATTTCTCCCTTCAGTTTTGTCAGTTTGCCTCATGTATTTTAAGGCACCCTGGTTAGGTGCATAGATATTTATGACTGTTGTTTCTTCCCAGTGGATTGTCCCTTTTATTAATATAAATGGACTTCTGTATCTCATAACTTTTTGCATTTAAAGTCTGTTTTGTCCCATATTAGTATAGTTATCCCTGCTCTTTTTTGGTTACTGTTTATGTGGAGTATCTTTTTCCAATCTTTCACTTTCAGCCGGTTTGTATCCCTGGGTCTAAGGTGATTCTTTTGTAGGTAGCATTTGGATGGCTCATGTTTTTTAATCTGTTCTATCAGCCCATATCTTTTTTTTTTTTTTTAAGAGGTACCAGGGATTGAATCCAAGACCTCATACATGGGAAGCAGTTGCTCAACCACTGGAGCTATATCTGCTCCTCTGTCTGTATCTTTTTAAAGATTTATTTTATTTATTTCTCCCCACCCTCCTCGTTGTTTGTGCTCACTGTCTGCTCCCTGTGTTCGTTGTGTGCCCTCTATGTCTGTTCATCTTCTTTTTAGGAGGCACTGGGAACCAAACCCAGGACCCTCCCATGTGGGAGGAAGGGACCCAATCCTTGAGCCACCTCTGCTCCTGCTCATTGTGTCTCATTGTGTTTCCTCATTGTGTCATCTCATTAAGTCAGCTCGCCGTGCCAGCCTGTCATGTCAGCTTGTTGTTTTGCTCATCTTCTTTAGGAGGCACCAGGAACTGAACCTGGGACCTCCCATTTGGTAGGCGGGGACCCAACCAGTTGAGCCACACCCGCTTCCCAAGCCTGTATCTTTTGATTGGGGAGTTTAATCCATTCACATTCAATGATATTACTGTAAATGCATTATTTACTTCCACCATTTTATTATTTGGTTTTCATATGTTATATCTTATTTTTTTCTCTCTTTTTACTCTTTTGGTTGTCCTTTCTGCTATTCTTTCTTCTATTCTCTCCTCCAAGCCTCTCTGTCCTGTCTTTTCTTTCAGGTTCTAAGTCTTCCTTTAATATTTCCTGCAAAGGTGGATTCTTTTTCACAAGCTCTCTAATTTCTGTTTGTGGATATTTTTAAC
This sequence comes from Tolypeutes matacus, assembly GCA_026826555.1. Taxonomy (NCBI): domain Eukaryota; kingdom Metazoa; phylum Chordata; class Mammalia; order Cingulata; family Chlamyphoridae; genus Tolypeutes; species Tolypeutes matacus. The sequence goes on from JAKSZT010053813.1 coordinate 11,695,514, forward strand.
TCGCTTTCATATTTGAAGGACAATTTGGCTGGATAAAAATTATCAGCTGGCAGTTTTTCTCTTTCAGTATCCTAATTGTATCATACCACTGTCTCCTCACCTCCCTTGTTTCTGATGAGAAATCTGCACTAAGTCTTAGTGGGTGTCCCTTGTATGTGATGGTTTGTTTCTCTCTTGCTGCTCTCAGAATTTTCTCCTTATATTTGATGCCTGCCATTCTGAGTAGTATGTGTCTTGGAGTAGGTCTGTTCACATTTGTTCTGATTGGAGTACACTGCACTTCTTGGACATGTAAGTTCATTCCTTTTGTGAGAGTTGGGAAATTTCCAGGTATTATTTACTCAAAAACTCTTTCTACCCCCTTTCCCTTCTCTTCTCCTTCTGGAACTCTCATGACATGTATGTTGTTGCAGTTCATGTTATCATTCAACTCCCTGAGCCCTTGCTCAATTTTTTCCATTCTTTTCTCTCTCTGTTCTTTTCCTTCTTCTGTTTCAGCTGCTCTGTCTTCTGTATCATTTATTCTTTCTTATATAATTTTGAGTCTGCTGTTGTATGCCTCTAATGGGTTTTGTTCATTTGTGGGTTTTTTGTTTTGTTTTGTTTTGTTTTGTTTTTTGAGGTACTGGGGCTGGGGAATGAGTCCAGGACCTCTCATGTGGGAAGTAAGCACTCACACTGCTTGAGCCATATCTGCTCCCCTCTAATGTGTTTTTTTTTTTCCTTGTTGCCTGTTCCTTGTTTTTGCTGTTTGTTTGTTTGTATTTTTTTGTTCAATGTCTGCTTATTGTTTGTTTTGGTTTTCTTTGGGAACCAAACCCAGGACCTCCCATATGGGAAGTGGGCACTCAACTGCTTGAGCCACATCTGCTCCCTCTAATATGTTTTTTTTTTTTTTTTTTTTTTAAGATTATTTATTTATTTATTCATTTATCTCCCCCTTGCTGCTTGTGCTCGCTGGGTCAGCTAACCACGCTGTGTGGGCGGGCCTGCCTTCACCAGGAGGCGCCGGGAACCGAACCCGGGGCCTCCCATATGGCAAATGGGAGCCCTACTGATTGAGCCACAGCCGCTTCCCTCTAATATGTTTTTTATCTCACCTATCGTTTCTTTCATTCCCATGAGCTCTGTTACTTATCTATTCAGGTTTTCAAATTCTTCTTTGTGCTTACTCAGTGTCTTCTTGATGTCCTTCATCTCTTTTGCCATACTGTCTTTCAAATCATTAATTTGATTTTGGAAATTTGTGTGCATCTCATTGATTAATTGTCTCAAATCTTGTGTTTCTTCTGGGACTTTGATATATTCTTTTTCTTGGGCCATTTCTTTCATTTTCTTAGTATGGTTTGTAATTTTGTGCTGATATCTAGGCATCTGATTAAGATGGTGTGTTTACTCAGATGCTCAATTTCTCTCTCTTTCGTAGGCATTTAGTGGCAGGAGGTTGTATGTTACTTCTGTTCTTTAAGTCTTTATTCAACGTGTTCTGGGTCTTTAGGATTATCCTTGTTAGTTGCTCAAATCTGGACCCTGGACCCAGTAATGGATTGCAGATCCACTTCCAAGGTCCTTGGAGAAGGATGCTATAAAGGCCAGGAATTGCCTCTCTTACTTATTTACTTTTTTTTTTTTTTTTACCAGGAGGTCCCGGGGATCGAGCCCAGGTCCCTCCATATGGAAGATGGATGCCCAGCCATTTGAGCCACATCCATCCCCCCTTATTTACTTTTAATTTTCTCACATGCACTTCCTTGCTCAGCCAGCAGATGATGCTCTTTGGCAGGCCTCTCAGTTCAATGCCTGTTCACAAAGTTTGCTGCAAGTAGGACCAGGTCTATGTGATAGAGGTTTCTGCCTGGAGGCTAAGGGCCTTGTAATTCAAACTTTCTCAGAGGCAGTTCTTCAACCTTTGCTGGCAGCCCCCTCCATTTTGCTGAGTAAGAAATAATTCCACTCCCCTGTGTCCTCAACCTCCAGTTTGGTCAGTTGGTCAGTAGAGAGGGAGATTGAGAGGGTCAGATCTCTTTAGGCCCAATCCCTTTAGTCAGGAGCTGGCTCCCAAGGCAAACAATGGTGTGGCCCTGCGTCTGTAGCTGCTGGCTGCCCTGAGGACTGAGAATTCAAAAGTATCTATAAATGGGGAAGGATGCTGGCAGTTGCAGCTGTGGCTTTTAACTCACTGTTCTTTTTGCCGTCAAGATTTTTTTCCTTTGCTCCTCTCTCTTCTGGGCAGTGTCCACCCTTCCCCTGGTGTCCTAAACTCTAGATTTTTTTCTAGGCTATTTCTGCCTGTCTTCTAGCTATTTCTCTGCGAGAGAAGAAGTCCCATGTCCTTCTAGTCTGCCATCTTCCTGGAAGTTCTACTTTGCCCATATGTATTACCTTTATGGTAATAAAGGGACTGAGTAAGAGTGTTTACTTAAGAACCATATGTTGTCACCAAACTACTGACAGATGCTTGACACCACAGTAAATGTGGAACATTTTGTAAAAGAAAAATGTACAACTCATCTTTACATCAACAGTTCTTTTAAATGCTCTGCCCCTAGGTGACCCACGGTACAGAAGATTTCCTTGATCATGATCGATCTCACTACAGTCTCATTTTTATAAAATCACCCTTAACAAAGTCAACCTATAGCAGATGTCTGTAAAACCTTGCAATACCCCAAAAATGAACACAAAAATGAGGGCACCATTCTTTCCTCAATAAACATAGTATGTGTGATCCTAACAGACTGTTAGACATTCCAGTGACAGTTTACATAGTAAGTACTAGAAAATCTTAATTTTTCTTAATATTTAAAACAAAATTTTAATATGATCAGAAATCTCTATTATTTTTTTCTTCTCACACACCCATGGGCCACTGCTCTAGAACGCATGGGAGGGGGTGGGGGTGGGTGTGGACGATGGTCTGACTCAGAATTTTGGTTTGCCTGTGATACCCTTTCCATCCTGGAAAGTTGTGGCCAACTGCAGTGGGGAAGTGAAGGAGGAGCCACAGGTTCTACCCCCACCCCCAGTGCTCTGCTGTCCTCCAAGTCCTCACCACTACCTACTCCCAGAAGTCGTTCAAAACCCATTAGCCCATAGTCCTTGATACTCAGCCCCACCCAGCCTCCTGAGGGTTCACCCATTTTCTTAACCTTCTCATAAACAAATGTAGCAGAATTCTGAGTTCCCAGTGCAGCCCTGGTTGTTGAGATAGGAATTTGCTCAGTGAAATTGCTTCTGGGCTCAGCACCTCCTGCCAGTGTTAAGAAGCATTCAAAATTTGCTAGACATTCTTAAAATTATTGGACGTAGGTATAAAAGCACCTGCTGGGACCTACATACAGGACTTGGGCTGTCAACAAAAGGACAAATACTGTATGAATGCGTTACTATGGACCAAATATATTGTGTAATATATTGTTTGATTAAAAAAAAAATTTATATGTATCCATTACATTTAATTGAGAAATGTATATATTTATTCATCTGTGTTTACTTTTTAGTTTTTAATTGTTTATATTTTCAATGACTAAATGTACAAAATAAAGAAAAAAAAAATACATGTGACAAAATAGTTCGGAGCCATTCTCACTACCTTTTTCTGGAACTCATTAGCCACAGCCCGTGCGGAAAAGAGCAGTCAGAGTGATGACTGAGCTGTGTGCGCAGCTCTGTAAATGTGTTCCACTAAAATTTAGAATTGGAACAGGCTTTGAATTATTCTACCGTCGTGCATCTAGACCTGCTCTTACTTCATTTTAAAAGACAGCCATTTTTAGACAGGTTAGTGCAAGCACCTTTACTTAAACTGTCAGGCAATCCATTTATTCATGCTGGATTTCCCTAAAACCTACTTGGTCTTTTCCTTGTGAATGGAGTCTGCCAGGACACACATCAGAAGCTTCTCCTCACTGACACTCTTCTGGCTGAAAAAAAAATTAATTTTCTCATTTCAACTTACTCGTTTGGCAGAAACGACACATTTACATGCCAATTCAAATAGAAAAGAGAGAAGGAGGTATGTAAAAAGGGGAGTGGGAGGAGAACGGTTTTCTCATTAATCAATACATGTATATCAGCACTTCATTTTTTACCCCTAAAATAGTCCTGTGCCTCACAAACCAACTGGAGGGTGCAACTGAAGGGAAAAGTTGAAGTAAAAGAAAGTGCAGAATGATTTGGGATCTTCATTATTATTCTCTACTCAGTAGATTCAATACTATACTGATTCACAAAAATCTTTCTTGTCAAGAACTTCTCTTAATAGTAAAGCAGAAATTTTCAAACTGCTATTACCTGCTTGGAGATAATTTCTGTTTTTTGTTTTGTTTTGTTTTGTTTTTTGTTTTCTTCTTCTGATAAAAGTTCCTTCATTAATGCAAGGAAGCTATTGCAAGCATAGGCCTATCATCTGTTTGTGTATTCTGCACTGGTTACTTGATACATTAAGTAAACAGGTAGGGGAGCTCCAAGGCAGGATGGATCACTTCTGGCTCTGGGGTAAGGGGGGAGAGGATATGTGAGGTGGAACTTGCAAGAAAGGATCGTGGAGGGAGAAATGGCTTGGGCAGCCGCGGGTTGGGGGCTGGTGGCAGGTAAAGGGGCACAGTGGGCAGAGAGCCACACACATATATCCGAGCTGCTTGGAATACTGGGGGGGGCGGGTGTAAAAAGTCTGATAAGGACTGTTGGGATCAGAATGCAGCTGTCTGTGAGCGTGAGTCTAAGGAGTTTGTGCTTTAAGTAGTTGATCATGGGGATCATTGTAGACTTTTGAGGAGGGGAGTGAAAAAGTATTTCTACTTGTAGACACCACTCTCCCAAGTATTACAGCTCTTCTGAGGTTGGGTGTAGCATTAAAGACAGAAAGCCTGTCTGACGTGAAGAATCTTGGGAAACTATATGGAGTCAGGCACAGGCAAGACAACATTCCAAGTTCAACTCTAAGGAGTGGGTATTGACAAAGCATCATATATATAATATAATCCCATTCTCTAAAAACACAGTTTCAAAGTCTGCTCTCAGCTCATGAACCATCACAGAGTCATTAACAAGAGAGAAAGGAAGAACAAGACTCTCAGCATGACCTTTGTCCCCAGTTAGGAGATGTTTGTCTCGGCAGGTACCATCCAGTAGTAAGTCATTCTTGGCGGCTCTTGGCTTCACACCTGCACTTCGTGAACACTGCCAAATCCAATTTGGACCCAAGTACCCCTAACATCTAGGCACCAAGTCTTCCACACATGTCTTCCCCAATTTCAGTCCCAGTAGATCAGAACCCAACCAAAATTACATAAATCTGTCATATTATTAAATAGAGAAATAGGAAAGCAACAACATCCTGAGACAAAACTGAATACACATTATCACCTGTAGCTCTGTCCACTGATATTCTGGATATCGTGTTTGTCTTCTCAACATCCATTCTTTCTTTTCTTTTTGCTATCTGTATTAGTCAGCCAAAGGGATGCTGATGCAAAATACCAGAAATTGGTTGGTTTTTATAAAGGGTATTTATTTGGGGTAGAAGCTTACCGTTACCAGGACATAAATCATAAGTTTCTTCCTTCACCAAAGTCTGTTGTCACGCGTCAGAGCAAGACAGCCGCCGACAATTGCCAAGGTTCAGGCTTCTTGTGTTCCTCTCTTTTCGGGGCTTCGTTTCTTTCCAGGCTCAGCTCCTCTGTTTCCTCCACAAGGTCAGCTATAGACTATGAGGCTTTCTAGGCTTTTCTTGTCTCCACAAGGCCAGCTGTGAACTCTCAGGTGAACGGCTGGTCTCTTTTCCCGGGCCTTCTCTCCTTCCTCATCAGAACTCCAATATCAAAACTACAAATCAAAACTACTTTATATAGATTTATTTATGAAATATCAATTCTATTCCATTGTTTTAGATGTTAACCTTTATGTCAGTATCACACTATTTTAGTAACTATAGATTTGTATTATGTTTTGAAATATAGAATTGGATAGCTTCTAAAAAAAACCTACTCCATCTCTGCCCTTTGCCATGTCTTTTATCTTTGAGACCCCACCCACCAAGGGGCAGGGCTCAACACCCTACTGACCTACTGACATGACCTAATCAAATCCCTAATCATAACTTAATCATGCCCAGATGAACAGACCAGTTTTCAAGCATAATCCGATATCTATTTTTTGAATTCATAACTATATCAAACTGCCAAACTGCTACATTATCCCATTTTAACTTTAAATATCCATCCTTCCCAAATGCAGGCGTGTATTTTAGGGGAAAATATTACACCCTTGCATTGAAGAACAGAGTATGTGGCTCAGCTACTCTCAGCCTCTGGCCACCATCACCAGCCAGGGATTGTCACATGACCTAGTTTTAGGTAATAAGAAATGAGAAAAGTTTTGCTGGGATCTTCAGAGAGCACTTCTGGAAGAATTGGTTGGCATCAATGAAAACAGGAAAGCTAGGAGGAAACTGAACTTTGGAAAGATGGCTTTCATTCAGCAAATATCACATGTCCATCCTGTACCAGACACCACATCCCTGCCCCAGGGACACTCAGAGAACAGTGGGGAGACTGGCGCAGACACAGATAATGGCAATACAGCATGGTCAGGGAAATTTATCATGGCGTGCGTAGTGTATTATGAGAGGACCCATAAATGAAGGGATCGAGGAAGGTATCAGGAGGTACCAGCTGGGATGAGCCTGAAAGTTGGTGGGAAGGACAGAATGGGCATCTAAGAAGTACCCAGAGGTCAGCCAAACTCCACAGATTAAGGGCATGGTCTTTGGTCCTCTACAAGATTGCCCTCATTTCAGACACCAGGGCCACCCCACTTCTTACCAGCTGGCTACAAATTTAGGGGCCCTCACAGACTCCCTCAGAACCAGCCGAATCTGAAGAGACACACAGGGAGGGATCTGGGTGGGTCCCCAAATGCAAAGCTTCTGTTATCCTCTCCCCATGGAGTTGGGACACCCTCCCAGCACATCTATGTATTGTCATACATAGTTTCACCAACCAGGCCTTGGAGTCCAGAATTTTGTTTTGTTTTTTTAAAGACTTATTTATTTATTTATTTATTTATTCCCCCACCCCCCGTTGTTTGTGTCTGCACTCTGTGCCCATTCCCTGTGGGCTCTTCTGACTTGGCCAGCCCCCACCCTTAGATTAGCAGTGTGGCTGGTCCGACCCTGAGTTATCTCATTAGCATAAGCTATCTGGGATTGGGGTGGGGGGAACCACCAGGACTAACAAAGACCCTTCTGTTACTTGGGGAAATTACAGAAGGTTAGAGGTTACCCCTCAGGAATCAGGACATAGACCATAGCTCTCTTTGGGTCAAGTTGGTTCTTGGCTACCTGGAGCATTACAGGCATATGGGTGTTAGAGAAAAACGGTGCTCACTGGGATGCAGTCACTGATGATTGCAGGCAGGAAATTTATTGGGAAGCTCTCCCTACGGAGGGAGTCTGAATAGAGACTTCAGCCTACCCGTGGAAGGTGGTGGATATGAATTTATACAGTACATCAATAGGCGGAAACGGAGTACAGCCTGGGGCCAAATGGCCGGGCGGAGTGGGTTAGGAGGTCTTGGAATGTGGGACGGGTTGAGGAGGGAGTGATGGCCCTTATTTGCTCCATTTTGTTTATTCTTGGGAGGGGATGAGTTAGGTGGGTTATGGCTGGAGGCTGCCTTTCCTCAAGCTATGCCATGGGGGCATTGATTCAGGGTCCTATGACCTGTCAATCATTACAAACCTCATAAGGGGGAAACTCTAACAATGGGACTCCCTGAGTCAAGGCATGAGACAATCACAAGTGCTGGATATGGAGCTGAGACATTCAGAAGGAGCAGCTATTACCTAAGTGTTCTTCAGGTACAAGTAGAAAGGAGGAGGGTCATCCTTGGCAATATGATCAGTGGAAGAGTCAGTGCTAATAATTCAGACCTCCCAATCACGGGTTCCTCCTCTTTAGGGGAGAGGGAGTTGTAGATGGGGGAAGAGACATAGCAAATGTTTGTTGAGTTCCTAATATGTTAGGAGGAAGCGGCTGTGGCTCAATCAGTAGGGCTCCCGTTTACCATATGGGAGACCCCGGGTTCGGTTCCTGGGGCCTCCTGGTGAAGGCAAGCCCGCCTGCACGGCGTGGTTAGCTGACCCAGCGAGCACAAGCAGCAAGGGGGGGATAAATGAATAAATAAATAAAATCTTTAAAAAAAAAAAAAAGAACTGTTAGGTGTTTTCCATAGCTTATTTCATTAAATAATCATAACAATTCTCATTATAAACAAGATGCCTTTGAAATCCTAATAGGTTAATTAATTTTCCTAAGTTCACACAACTTTCAAGTGGTGGGGCAGGGATTTGAACCTAGGTCGTTCTGGCTCCAAAATCAACTTTACACTTAACATTGCTTATGTAGAATCAGCTTGAACTTTGGTTTGGATGAAGCCACTTGGTATTAATTAGAAAGAGAAATTGGCAAATACTATTTTAAATGCTTTGAACAGCTCTCTGGAGAGCACATTAAATAACCAAAAACAAAGCAAAAATGTGTATTAATAAGATCACAGCCATTCCAAGGACAATTGTTCACCATGAGTTCCAAAAAGAATAAAAGGAGGGGAGTTCAATTTTCCCAATTTGTCATGCCAAGGGCTCAGGCTCCAAGTTTCCCTCGCTGCTCTTTCTTCACCCTTTCTCCTTACACATTATGTGTTACAGCTTCATTCCATTAGATGTAAGTGGTATTTATTATATTTATAGGAAATGCTGATCACTGCCAACAAGTGAATACTTACATTAAAAACGATTTTTAAAAACCTTCTCTCCAGTTGTTTATAATAACCACTTGGAAGTTTGAAATTAAAATTTGCATTCCATGCAGCCCCTTCCCCAGTCCCCCTGCTCCTCTGTTATACAAAGGCAACTTGCCCCTGAACACACTTCAATTCTCGGACCCACCACCCTGACGTGTTCTGTAGCTAATTATCTCAGTCCCTAAATATTAGTCCTTTCTCTTGTCTTCTCTGGTGTCCTTGACATGATTCATCCTCCCTGAGCATACCATGGTTTATGTCAATGAAGGAACTCTGTCCTTACACAGGCTCTTTCCTCTTTTCCAGTGCTATCTTGGCTCAACACCATTTTCAACAAGATGTATATAGAACTTCTCTTCCTTCACAGGAAGAGACCTCAAAGTTGAGATAAGGCCTCCTTAAAGAGAAAAGGTAATTGAGACCCAAAGAGATTGTGCAATTTACCTAAACTCACACAGCTCAAAAGAGACTGAGTCAAATCAAGAAAGCAGACCCCTTTGGCTTCTGGTTCAATGCTTTTTTCACCACCCGGTACCATCCATCACTAATTCATACCCATCCAGCCACTCGTCAACTCGGTGTCAGATTGGGTCTGCCCAAGGCAGAAAGGAGGTCCTCTCCTCAGTTTTCAAGGGATCTATAGTATGGTGGAGGATTGGGTAGGTTTGCCTCATGGCCCAGATGCTGCCCACGTACTCACTATTGTGCAACAATTCTCCTAAACCAATGTATCTTCCCAAAGTCTCCCTTTCAGAGCCATTCGTGGTGTGTGCCATCCTTCTCCAAACAAGTCTGAAGGGGCAAGGATTTTAGCCTAAATATTTTTAGAGAGAGAATTGCAAAGTCAAAGTTTGTGGGGGTGGATGGCTGGGTGGGACTGCTAAGGCAGGGCCCAGAATTGCTATGCTATGAAAACATTTTGCAGTGGAGAATCTGGGATGGATGTGGCAAAAGAGTTTTGCTTATTTCCATTGCCTTAAGTTTCTTTGAGATTACTGCAAAGCACACAGAAAAAGCAGCCCTGGAAACTAAACGTCTCCTCCACGTGGCACGTGGCCTACGTAACAGCTGCCCTCTTGCTGCCTTAGATCAGCCACATCCTGAAAGCCATCTGTGTGGACACTATCCTTTTGGGCCCTTTTAAGCCCTGAAACACTTGTCTATATGTAGAGACAGAGACAGATGATGAGCTTCTTGATATGCAAGTGGTGGCGCTGGTGGAAGGAAAGGCCCCAGCACCTGTGCTGGGTGGGACAGGGCAATGGTTAACCCCAGGACTGGCTCCTTGGGCAAGCAATGTAAGCATTTGCACAGGTCCCGTGCTTAGAGGGACCTTGTGCTTGGTTCAATGCTCTGCTGTCGCTGTCTTGAAATTCTTTGTAATTTTAAGCAACAGTTCCCACGTTTTCATTTTTCACAGGGCCCCAGAAACCATGTGGCCAACCCCTCCCTGTCTCCACTAACTTCCACATATAGTTCTTTAGCTAAGCTAGACTGAAAGAACTATTATGTTTTGTTAATTCTTGTTTCCCAAATGTGTCCGGAAACTTGCATATTGATTATCATTAGACCAAAACATTTCACCCCCTTATCAATGCCCAATTTATTTGTGCTCAGAATTTCATTGCACACACAAATCTACCCAATGGACTTCTTGGCAGAAGCAGAAAAGCCAATTGTTAAATTCATATGGAAGGGGAAGCGGCTGTGGCTCAATCAGTGGGGCTCCCGTTTACCATATGGGAGGCCCCGGGTTCGGTTCCCGGGGCCTCCTGGTGAAGGCAAGCCCGCCCGCACGGCGTGGTTGGCTGACCCAGCGAGCACAAGCAGCAAGGGGGGGATAAATGAATAAATAAATAAAAATCTTTAAAAAAAAAAAATTTCATATGGAAGGGCAAAGGGCCCTGAAGAGCCAAAGCCATCTTGAACAAAGAAGAACAAAGTTGAAGGACTCACACTTGCTGATTTTAAGTTATTACAAAGCTACAGTAATCAAAACAGGATGGTACGGGCACAAGGACAAACATTACATTGGAAAATATCCTTTGACATTCTACTCTCACTTTTAATTTTTCTCACAGAAAAGACTGATTATTGAATTTGACTTTATGCGGCCATATGTAGGAGAAAGCGTGGGTTATCTTGCCATAACCTACAGAACCGGGTGGGAGAGAGTGTAAACTACAGTGTAAATTTTAACCCACGCTTAGTGGCAATGCTCCAAAATGTGTTCCTCAATTGCAATGAATGTACCTCACTAATGAAGGAAATTGTTGATGTGGGAAAGAGTGGGAGAGGTAGGGAGTGGGGCATATGGGAATCCCCTACATTTTTTATGTAACATTTATGTAATCTAAGTATCTTTTTTAAAAATAAATAAATACAGTGACTTTGATTAGTGAAGAATCCCTTGGGAATTGTTACAGATGAATCTACGTTGAACAGTAGACAATTTTCTATTGACATGGGTTTCTTTCTACTGTTCCCAATTAAGAGCCTGTCTTTTGGGACTCAGCTTCAACAGTTGTCTTTTCTCCTTGTGGTTGCCAAAGACATCACATCACGATGACTATCTGGACAGCAAAACTACATCTAGCTGGATCCTCATGGCTGAAGGCCAGTAGGACATCAGATAGTACACTATTTGGTTAAAAATGGAGACAGATGAACTCAGGCAGGGGACTTCTTAGAATTTCTCTTTTTGCTCCAATTATTCTGGGCAGTTCATTCAGTTCTCTATTTCATCTTGCCTTTCTACGCGCAAGTTCTGAGGAAAGTAATACAGTGCCAGCATTAAATTCACAAAACATGTCGCTCTATACAGCCCTTTTCAAGATGTATGGTGGAGAGAGCTGGTGTAGAAAATTGCTTTGAGGCTCAAAGAATATAGGTGCTGGAGAGGACCCTTACTTACAAATGAGGAGCCGGAAGTCCAGAGAGGCTGACAGTGACTCTTATTCCACTCATTTTTTTACTGCCACATCACATGGCCAGTTGAGTTAAAAAGAATTTTGAGCCTGAAGGCATAACCTTTCAGAGGTTAATGTTATATAAATACATCGCCATGTCAACTTGTCTGGCATCTAAACGAGTCCTTGATCCCAAGTCTGAAGAAATCAATGCACAAGAGAATCTAAAAGATACCTCCTACCAGAGAATGGAACCTCTAAGAATGGGCTGACTGAAGGACATCTATTGAAGATACAGCAAAACTGAGCAGTTAGGAGCATGAATGCTGGAGTCAGGCCAATAGGATTTGGGTTCTGTTCCTCTGTCTTCCTACCTTTGTTTAGCACATTGCATATGCTTTGTGGACGTTCACTATCCTTATAATTATAGTGATTTACTGCTATGGTGACCACGTTCTTTCACTCATTTCACAAATATTTTTTGAGCTTCTCTGTGCCAGGCACTGTGGATAAAAGATTATACAAGGGAAGCGGCTGTGGCTCAATCATTAGGGCTCCCGTTTACCTTATGGGAGGCCCCAGGTTCCGTTCCCGGGGCCTCCTGGTGAAGGCAAGCCCGCCCGCACGGCGTGGTTAGCTGACCCAGCGAGCACAAGCAGCAAGGGGGGGATAAATGAATAAATAAATAAAATCTTTTAAAAAAAAAAAGATTATACAAGATTCAGTCTTTGTCTTTAAGAATAATAATAGACCACAAAAGGACTGAGTCAGAGCCTGAAGGTGGGGTGCTTGGCTTGGTCTGGGGTATTGAAGGAAGGCTTTCCTGGAGAAGGTGATGTCTCTTTAAGCAGCAGTTAGCTAGTAGTTAGCTAGTTAAAGATGATGGAAAGGGCATAGAGGTAGGGAAGTCCAAAATGGAGAAAGGTAGGAATGAGTAGGCAATGAACGTGAATGAGCCGTAAGCTGGAGGGGGATACTGAGTCCCACCTGCCTTCCTTGTGGTGCTTTCAAGATGCATTTTGAAAAATTCCAGTTTCAACTAATTATTTTTAATAGTTTTAGTAAATGTGTAGATGAGAAGCAGTGGTGAGGTTAAAATATATCCCCTAAGTGCTGCATTTCTATTTACATATTGACCATGTGACTCAAGAGCATGCCACAAAGAGCTGCAGTTGGATTCATTTCAGCTGTCAAAGTTACAGCAAGACAAAGAGGTATTCACTCAAAAAAAGAGAGAAAGCCTGTTTTTTTTGGAAGTGAGAGTTTGCCAAGGCAACTGTTCTTTTCTGAATTCTTTGTTTTGAACATTTTTCATTGGGTAAGATTGAGTTCATTTTAGTTTCGTAATGACCATTGCATGGTTGGCACTCAAATTTCTATTAAGGCTATCAATAGTGGAGATGTGACTAATTTATAGGTCTTTGATTCTCAAATGCTGTCTTTCAAAATCATGAGGATTCCGGTTTAAAACAACAGAAAGTCCCTGTTCTAGGAGGTCTACATAAAATTTTTTGGAGGACACAAATCAACCCCTACTCCACTACTCCTCAGTACTGCTTACAAATCTCCCTCACAGTATTTACTATATTGAGACTATTTGTTCGACTGTCTGACTGCCACTGGACAATCAAATCCCCGAGGGACTTTGCAGGCAGCCTCTGCCTATAGAACACTATGGCACAGAATGGATACTCAAAAGAAATGTGTAGGCTTGTTGAATAAATGAGTGACTCCTGACAACAAATGACTACTCTTGGAGTAATCTTATTCCATCATGAGATTGTCCAAGTCTTTGTCTTATTGCTAACTTGATCTAAAACCAATGAATAAAATAATGACATCATTAGAAGTTATGTTAGACATATCTTTCATCTGATAATCAAGATTTCATCCTGTTGAATCATAGCCAAATATTTAATGAACATCATCATTCATCATCTTTCTTCTTTAGATAACCAACTAATATTGAAATTCCTTCCATCCAGAAAAATCAGTATTTCTAGTCTTGCAATCAGGTATTTTTCATAGTATGATTCATGTTTTTTGTCTCTTTGGTATATGGGAACTCCAGCTATAAAAATTTAGATTGCCAAGGCTGTTCCAAATTTGATACTGGAGCAGCAAGGCAGGATGTACATCAGTTATGAAGGTGGCAGAGGGAAATGAGTGACATATGGACAATGAGCTCACCTGCAAGAGCCAAGGGTATGATGAAATTGTTTTCAGGCTCTAAGCAGGTTGGTGCAGAAGCAAATAAGAACTGACTGTCAAGGAGAAGCAATGGGTCGTAAGATCAGGCAGGCCAAGGCCTCAGAGCAGAAAGGGGTCCCCAAAGCCATCCCAGCACCCATCTCCTCTACCAGGTGCCCAGTCAGTACCTGGGATGACTAGGCTGACAGTCAGTGAGAGAATCCCAGAGATTAAAGGGCCAGGCTGGTCCTTTAAAGAATAGACAGCCGATCAGACCTTGATTTTGAACCAAACTCCTCTCCCAAGGAGAAGCTTCTTACAATTTTCATCTGGAGTACAAACTAAGCTTAGGGCTTGGTCTGCCCTAAGGAATCAGGGAAGTGGTAGCCCTGACTAAGACTAAGTGTGGGTGGCAAAGGAAAAGAAAGCTGGTTGGACTGGATAATCATGGGGGTCTTATTCCCTGAGTCTAAGTTATGAGGACCTTGTGGGAAAGTCAGCCAGGGACTCCAGATGAGTAGGGAGTGCACTGTTAGAGCAGAAGCCTTCAGTGGAGAGAAGATCATTGAATTAGCCTACATTCTAGACATAGCATAATTGATCACACTAATGTAAGATGTTACTAAGAGGGGGAAATGTGAGAGGCGGAGGGGTGGGGTATATGGGAATCCCCTATACATTTTTTTAGCAATAAAATATTTTAACTAAGGTATATACATTGTTTTTTTTTAAGACATAATGCTACTGCACACTTAATAGACTATAGAGTAAACATAACTTTTCTACACACTGGGAAACCAAAAAACTCATGTGACTCACTTTTTTTCAACAAATCAATTTTATTGATACATATTAATAAAGATAAATCCATCCAAAGTGTACAATCAATGGTATTTGGTATAATCACATAGTTATGCATTCATTACTTCAATCATTACTACAGCATTTTCATTGTTCCCATAATAATAATACTAAAAAACAAAAAACGGACAAACAAAAAACTCCTCACCTCTCAATCTCTCTATGCTTGCCCTGACACACATAGCTATTGTTCTGTTTCTGTCTCTAGCTTAATTGTGTTTATATTTTGTACAGTCTTATATATGCAATATTATCCATATTTATATTTCAAATGAGGTTTCACTATGTTATACAGTCCCATGTTATATTTTTTAGCTTTCTTTCTAGTAATATACATGTCCTTAGACTCTCCCTTTCAACCACTGTCATACCCATACAATAGCTGTGCTAGTTACAAGCACTATGATGTGCTCTCACCATTTCTATTCATTTCCAAAGATGTAAAAATGAGCTTTTTAACCAATTCTGCACAGATTAACCCTCAGCTTTCCATTCTCTACCCTCATTCTATTTTCTGGTGACCTATAAATTAACTGTCTCTCTGCACAATTGATCACACTAGTGTAAGATGTTACTAACAGGGGCAAATGTGAGAGGGGAGAGGGTGGGATATATGGGAATTTTTTTTTAGCAATTTTAAATGCTAATTTTTATTTACTGCTAACTGTGCAAAGGACACCAGTTCAAGACTGTGCAGTAAAAGTTACATAAATCTGAAATTAAACAATAGCATTTGGGATAAATCTAAAGCGAGTACCATGTGACTTCAAAACTGATTAAATCAAAGAACACAACTCAGTTCTGACAAATCTTAAGAAACCTGAAGAGTTCTCTCATTTAATGTTAACCAAAGGTTCTTGGTTTTGTTGTATAATTTTCCAGAAAAAAAATTGAATTATTCCAATTTTGCATGGTTTGATATGTGGTGTGATTTCTGAGCCAAGGAAGTCATTTGTATGATTTATTCCTTTTGTCAGTGGTACCATCACTGATACAACGTTGACAAGCTGGCTGACCTCTGAGTACAACGAGGTATGCTCAATATGGAGCTAGCTGAACACCCATCCCACTTTCCTTATTCACAACGAAAAGTAATATTCCTTTATTTTAAAGTATTAACTTAAACCAAAAGATAAAGTAATCTTAAATACAGATACAATAGTAACCACTATAACTTCATAAACCACTTAAATGCTAACATAAAACTCTCTAAAAACCCAAACAGCAAGAAAAATGGCAGTGCAAGAACCCTTCACACAGCTGAGACTCACATGTTCTGAGGTAGGTAATGAGAAGATGAGGGAGGTGAAGCAAGAGAGTCGACTGGACCAGGATTCACAGCACCATGGGTATGAGAAGAGCCATCATATGTTGTACCAAATGGAGCCAGGGGGCAACATGGGAATAATCTGGCCCAACAGGAAGACAGGAATCAAAACCTAGCAAAAGGGAAGCAGACGTGGTTCAAGCAATTGGGCTCCCATCTACCATAGAGAAGGTCCAGGGTTCGATTCCTGGGTCCTCCTGGTGAAAAGTAAGCTGGCCCATGTGGCGTGCTGGCCTGAGCGGAGAGCTGGCCCGTGGAGAGCAAGAGATTGAGTGCCTCTCTCCACTCCGGAAGTTCCCAGGATTGGTTCCCGGTGCTGCCTAAAGAGAAGACAAGCAGATACAGAAGAACACAGAGAGCAGACAGTGAGTGCAAAACAATGAGGAGGGGGCGGGGGGAGATAAATAAATAAATCAATCTTAAAAAAAATAGAACTAAAAACCTGGTGAAGGCAGCTGCCCACAGGGACGTGACGGTTCCTAGATAATAGACCACTCCGTGAAATGCAGCATCAGCAGTTGGAAAAGTACCATTTGCTGGTGCTTCTGCCTGTGTGCCATCTGCTGTCCCCACCTCATTGTACAACCAAGGAAGTGTGTGATCTACCAGAGGAGGTGGCTCAGTACAGACTGCCTAACTCTCTACAGGACGCTGCTGCTGCTGCTGCACCTGTGGCAGTCAGACCATGGAGGTCTAGTAGTTGTGATAGAACTGCAATTCCAGGTTGAAACTGTACTGCAAAAATTTTGTATCTTGAGGAAAATCACTTCCACTAGGGTCACAGGAACAAGGTGGAGGTGGAAGTGGTAAGCTTGAAGCCTCTCCTACCTTGAGTGGTGGAGGAGGTGATGGTGGTAGGGGCAGAGAGGTAGAATCAGCAGGAAAAGGAACAGAATGGTGTGGATAGGATGGTGATGCAATCGCTGGCCTGCATGGTGTAGGTGGAGATATAAATAGAGGCTGTAAAGCAATCTGTGGGGAAACTGACGTGGTACTACAAGCTTGATTGGCGGCTACAGTGTTAGATAAGGCTGGAGCTCGAACATTATTGGCACAGGAAGCTGCAATTGCTGCAGAATTTACCATCACCTTCTGGGGGTATTTGTATGAGGTACCTGGGTTTTGAGGAGACATAATACATCTTCTGTCCTGAAGAGACATGTTTGCTGTAGATTCAGCAGTGCTGTAAACACCTGAAGTTTTGTATTCTGGCTCTGAAAGATAAATTTTCTTCATGATATCCCCCATTGTCACTCTGGCCATCACCCTCCTCTGAATTCAAAGTCTGTTTGCCTGAGCTATGGTCCCGTGTAGTCGTTTGGCAGTTTGATGTAATTATGAATTCCAAATATATATATTGGATTATGCTTGTAAACTGGTATGCTAATGTGGGCATGATTAAGTTATGATTAGGGCTAACATCAGTAGGGCGTTGAGCCCCACCCCTTGGTGGGTGGGGAATCAAATATAAAAGTCAAGGCAAAGGACAGAGGTTGCAGTTTTTGAGTTGCAGTTTTGATGTTGGAGTTTTGATGTTGGAGAGAAGGCCCCAGGAGAAGAGAAGCGAGCCGTCCTGATAGTCTACAGCTGACCTTGCAGAGGGAACAGCGGCGCTAAGCCCGGAGAGAAACGCAGCCCCGGTAAGAGAAGAACCCAAGACGCCTGAACCCTGGTAAACGTCGGCAGCTGTCTTGCTCCAACATGTGGCAATGGACTTTGGTGAGAGAAGAAACTTATGCTTTATGACCTGGTAACTGTGGACTTCTACCCCAAATAAATACCCTTTATAAAGGTATTTTGCATTAGCACCCCTTTGGCTGACTAATACACCCTGCCTTGCAACACAGTACCCCAAGGGAAGCAGATATCACTGTAGAGGGACCTCCATGATCTGGTAAAGTTTGATAAACAATCTAATTCCCTTATTCAACTTCACAGAAAACAATGGTTTCTCCCAAGCCCCTGGGCACCTGTCCATTCTCTGGGGGAAGCCATAGTGGCACTCCTTATTCATATAATGCATCTGGCAGTGACTTTATCTAAAAGACTGAGATCTATAGGAGAAGTTATCATAGCTCTGGCAGCACCTTCTACCTGAGTCAGGGTAGAAACCAACTTTAAGGACTGCCATGTCGTGCCTGTTTATAAAGCAAGATGAACCCCTGGGCATCCCATATTCCCAACCTTGTCTATGAGATGAATGTTAAGGATGAAAATGCTCATTAGCCAGCTGTTTGTGAGTAGTGCATTGGAGAACCATGTCCATAATGAACATTGTGCTGAAGACTGGGTGAGAGGATGGGGGTCTCCCCTGTTATAAGCCATTGTCATATAAACCTCTTTCTTTCCCTTTAACTTTCTTGAACATTTTCTTTCATCACTTCACGTCCTTCTCTGACATAGCCATTTCTGGAGCATAGCCCCCAGGCATTTTCTGGTAACGTCTTCCTTTCCAACTGGGCATAACATTCCAGGTGGGAAGAGGTGTTAGCCTGTGAAACAACATGCTTTTCTGCCAACTCTTCAACAAAGACTGTTATTGAATTCTTCTCCTTTCTGACTTCCTCAAAATGAGCATTATAATACCTTCCCCCAATTCCAAGCGAACCTGACACTTGCCTCCCAAATAGTACTGTCTCCCAGCATACTCCATGTAGTCAGATTTTTGAAGTTCTTTTCTGCTGTCCAACCAAACACCAACTTCTACACTACGATAGATTTCTGGATCCAGGACTTTACACACCTTATAAGGGGAAGAGCATCCTTGATGGATTTTCCGGAGACTTTGCTTCTGTTCCTTGATCATACCTCTTGGGGATATTATCAACATTACAGCAGGTACCCCACTCTTCAACACTATCCTGAGTTGAATTCTTGTAGTCACTTCCAGTCACAGCATTATTTCTGTTCTTGAAACCACTTTGAAACAATTCAACTGCAGTTTTCAACTCATCTTCATCCACAGCAAACACATCTTTATAGAGAATTTCACACAATACAGCCTGACAAATAGCTGCACTTGACTGAAATAGTTTTGAGTGCATGGAATCCTAATGACCATTATTTGAATAGCAGAGTAAAACCTTGTCTTCGTAGCCATTATCAGTGACATAAGTTGGATGTTTTCCAGGATAGCGATAAAGAATGAAATCCCTCTTATAAATTAGAGAAAGAGCTCTTATTTCCAGCTGGCCAGTACTTTCCTTGGGGATCTCCCAACCATTCCAGGTATTTCTCAAAAGATCCCTTCACACAAGACTCAAACGTTCATTGATTTCCCCTCATATATGAGACTTCCTGATTTCCAAATGATGGACCTGGCTGCAAAACAACTGCTCCGAAATAAACCGAAAGAGGCAAGAGGCATTCTTTTGGCAGTCAGCTTCTGAAACAGCCCTAAGCTCCCTCAGTATTCATCCACCGATGCCTCATTCAGAGACTTCTGGCCGCAGGACTTTTTCCATCCTTTTTGCATTGTGCACAGAGGGATAAAGGATTGGAAGTGTAGCAAGAAGGAAAAAAAGCCGGATGTAGGCAGGAATGGGTAGGGTGACAAGGGCTTGCTTATGCAGGCACCCAGCAAGCAACCCAACATCTAGGCACGAGAAGGCAGTTGGAGTCAGCGTGGCACCATTGTGGCACCTTCAGCAGCAGAAGCTGAGGGCTGGCTTGGCCGGGACAAGTCGGGATCCAGCAGGTGCAGTAGAAAAGATGTCCTCTTTGTGTAACTGCCTTGCCAATTCCAGATGATAACTGTTCATCAACTTTTCATTTATAACCACGCCAAATGGCTTTCATTTTTCCAGAATCTCCAAACAATTTCCTGTACCTGCGTGACTAATAACAAGATCTGCGTTCTAGAGACTGGCAGAGCTGCCACTGTGCCTTGCCACGTGGCAGGCATCTAGGATCCCTAGCAGCCGACCTTTGGTGAGACAGCATCTCTGATGATGCCTTGATTCTGGACACTTTCACAGCCTCAGAACCATAAGCTTTTACCCTAATAAATTCCTATTGCAAAAGCAAAAAAAAAAAAAACCCAAAAAACAAAAAACATCTGCTTTCTGATCTGAAGGTCTTCGTTCAATGAATTCTTATACCTGTAAAGGAGTCAATGATTCAGTACTCAGTGGTTCATGTACCACTGTTCCTCTACCAGCTTGTAGGACAAGTTGGTTGCAATCAAGGCTCTTGATTATTTGGAGACTATAGTGAGCCGATACACACGCAATGAGGTCGTCAAAGCTGGTGGTCTCTATAGTAACAAACAAGCATTTCATGGCATGGGTTCTATGAGCACAAGTCTGGAATCCTCTATACTTTTAAAAAACATAGCATGAAGTTTTATAAAATTGTCTCATGTGACCATGGGGATGCACAAGTCCAAATTCCGTACGGCAGGCTGCAAGCCAGGGGCTCCGGTGAAGGTTCTTGATGAGGTCCCCAGGAGACGATGGCTGTTTTCTCTCCTTGAATGCTGAAATCACTTCTCCTTTTAAGGTCATCAGTTGATTGGATGAGACATTAATCATTGCTGATGGCAATCACCTCCATTGATTGTAGCTGTAACCAATCACATATGCAATCAACTTACTGATGACTAAAGTCCATGAAATGCCCTTGTATTACAATTAACCCAGAGCTTGCTTGACCAAACAACTGGGCACCATTACCCACACGTTAGTCTAGCCATCACAAGGAGCATCTTCAGATAAACTTTTTTTTCAGACTCCCCTTTATATATATATATACCAGAGCTGGCTGGCACTCAACCACAGCCCCTGAGTTGGTTCCTTTGCTTGCCTGCCCGTTGTTTGATTTTTTTTTTTTTTTTTTTTTTTTTTAGGAGGCACTGGGAACCAAACCTGGGACCTCCCATGTGGGAAGCAGGCATTCAACTGCTTGAGCCACATCTGCTCTCCTCTCCTATACTTATTTCCTAAAAATTTTTTATCCCCGCCCCCCCGACACACACACTTCCCCCGATGGTTCTCTCATCTGTCTGCTCATTGTTTGCTCGCCTTTTCCAGGAGGCACCGGGAACCAAACCCAGGACCTCCCACATGGGAGGCGAGTGCCCAACGGCCTGATCCACATCTGCTCCCTGCAGGCTGTGGCATCTCCTGACTTGTGGCATCTGCTTGTTTAGGCATTTTCTCATTGCAGCGGGTGCTGTGTCTTCTCCTTGAAGGAACTGGGACCCAAACCCGGGACCTCCCATGGGGTAGGCAGGCGCCCAACTGATTGAGCCACATCTGCTTCCCTTCCCTATGCTTTTGATGTAACTTTTCTGTAATCTAAAATTTCTTTTTTAAAAAAGTTTATTGTATGAAAAAAACTGATCATCAACCATAGCTGGCACTTAAAATATAGGTGCTTTTATAGTGAGTTTACTATATTTTAAGCACCTTATATATATTATCTCATTTAATTCTTACAGCAGGTCTGTAATGAACATAGTGCTCTGATTTCACACTTAAGAAAGGTGAGATTCAGAGAGATTGAGTAACTCCCTCAATGTCACTCAGCTGATAAATGATGTAAGTGGGATTCCAACTCAGGTGAGCACGACTCCAAAGGTTATGCTCTGGACCCCTGTACCACTGATACTTAGCAACTGTGCTGAGATGCACAGTTGTGCCCAAACCCTTCCTAGATGGACTGCCAATTTGTGATGAATTTTTATTATTTATTGTTTTCTACAGTGGGATGGAAGAAGCAGGTACCATTTGCCTTAGTGAAAAGTACATGGTAGGAGCATATTCTACTGTCAATCCAATGCCAAAGAAAATTATGTTTTTATGTGAGGAATTTGCTTTCTGAACAGATAGGAAGGCAGGATCAGGGCAATATGTAGTTTAATTTATTCATTTGTTTATTTATTTATTTCATTTATTTATCCCCCCCCTTGTTGTTTGCTCTCTGTATCCATTTGCTGTGTGCTCATCTTCTCTTTCAGGAGGCACTGGGAATCAAACCTGGGACCTCCTATGTGGGAGAGAGGCGCTCAATCACTTGAGCCACCTCAGCTTCCTGCTTTGTTGTGTATCTCATTCTTTCCTCTTTGTATCTCCTTGTAGCATCATCTTGTTGTGTCAGCTCACCACGCCTGCCTGTTGCACCAGCTCGCTGTCTTGCTTGTCTTCTCCAGGAGGCACTGGGAACTGAACCTGGGATCTCCCATATGGTAGGAAGGAGTTCAATCACTTGAGCCACATCCGCTTCCCAAGTAGTTTTATTTAAACAGGAACTTTGTTGAAAGATAGCCAACAGAATAGTGAGATATTTACAGTTGCACTTAAATAATTTCCAGTGTACCGCCCCAAAGTCTATATTCATAAGTATCCAGCAAACACAAGATTGAGAACCATCTCTGTATGCTGCACAAAACCAAAGAAATCAAGTCACTAGAATGGAAGATCCAGAAACTCCATAAGTGATTGCCAATGAGAATTTCAACTAAATGAGACTTTTTATTCCAAAAGATTTATTTTTATTTATTTATTCCCCCCACCCTCATTGTTTTGTGCTCACTGTCTGCTCTCTGTGTCCATTCACTGTGTGCTCTCTGTGTCTGCTCATCTTCTCCAGGAGGCTCCGGGAACCGAACCGGGACCTTCCATGTGGTAGGCAGGAGCTCAATTGCTTGAGCCACAACCACCTCCCTAAATGAGTCTTTTTTTTTTTTTTTTTTTTTAAAGATTTTATTTATTTATTCATTTATCCCCCCCTTGCTGCTTGTGCTTGCTGGGTCAGCTAACCACGCCGTGCGGGCAAGTTTGCCTTCACCAGGAGGCCCCGGGAACCAAACCCGGGGCCTCCCATATGGTAAACGGGAGCCCTACTGATTGAGCCACAGCCTCTTCCCAATGAGTCTTTTTTTTAAGATTTATTTATTTACTTTACCCATTTTAAACCCTCCCTTCCCCATTTGCTGTTTTGTGTCCATTCGCTGGGCAATTCTCTGTGTCTGTTTCCTGCCATCTCTTCTCATCCTTCTTCTCCAGTCTTCACCAGGATTTGATCCTGAAGACCTCCAATGTAGGAGAGAGGTGTTCTGCCACCTGCGCCACTTCGGTTCCTATTCTCGGAGCTTTGGGAGCATCTCGTCTTGACTTTCCTCTGCGTCTCTCTCCTGTTATGTCATTATCTTGCTGCATGGCTCCCGGGGCCTGGTGGCTCACCTGCACACACAGCCTGGCAATCCATGCGCCTTATATATATATATTTTTTTAACCGGGAGGTCCCGGGGATCGAACCCAGGTCCCTCCATATGGCAGACGGACGCCCAACCATTTGAGCCACATCTGCCCCCCCCCAAATGAGTCTTTATTCTTTAAAGAGGTAATGAAATAAAATTAAGGATATTTACACATTCTTGTATAGTCCTAGCTTGGTATGTTTTCTTAAGAACCAGTGTAATTTCACTTTGTCAAGAAGATTAAAAAATACTGTTGAAGTGACTGAAAAAAATATTTCAAATGATTTTTGGCAACAACAAAATTTTACTAATTTATAAAAAAATCTGAATAAGGAAAGAAAGCAGGAAGAAGGACTGTTTTGTGCTAAAAATTTCAGAAAAATTTTCAGACTTAAAAAATTTCAATGAGAAAGTCACACATATACAGAATCTTTTAAAAAATCTCACTTTTTCTGGAGTATGAGTTAACCTTTGGAAACTTCACATTTAACTAATGAAACTCTTATGACTATCCTCTAGTAAATTTGCAGTTTTATAGCTAACATAGAACCAAAATTGTATTCAGGGCTAAAGATAAAGGCCATCAGAGTTTAAAATTGTTAGAAAAAAATTCATACAGATATGTAAGGATCAATAAAGCATTCCTAAGGAGCAACATGATTTTCAAAACCACTAGCTGGAAGGAGAAAAATCAGATTATTCACCATGAAAACCCAAATGGGTTCTCATCCACTTTTGAAAACAATGGAGGGACATGGTTCAAAGAATTCATTTGGCAATTTACACCAGAGCCAACTGACGTTCTTGCTTTCTCATCATTTCCCCTGCCTGGCAAAGAAACCAGAGAACTTCTGTCTATACACACAGTATCCCTGCTTCCCACAAACCCAAAAGTGAGGCCTTTCTGCTCAGTTAAAAGCAAACCCTCTGAGGTCAGGCAGCCACGAGTTTGAATCCTGGTTCCAGGCCTGATCACCTGTGGAACCTTCAGCCAGTTATTTAACCTCTCAGAGCCTCAGTTTCCTCTCTGTAAAATGGGAACATCACTAGTGCTCATAAGTCAGGACAGTGCTTGCTTATGGTACATGCTCAGTGAATGTTGGCTGGCTATACTTATTATTCCCACAGGGTCAGAGCCTAGAAGAGCTTGTGCTGGATACATCATTGTATTTTCCAAAGCACCTAGCAGAGTGCCTTGCT
This sequence comes from Tolypeutes matacus, assembly GCA_026826555.1. Taxonomy (NCBI): domain Eukaryota; kingdom Metazoa; phylum Chordata; class Mammalia; order Cingulata; family Chlamyphoridae; genus Tolypeutes; species Tolypeutes matacus. The sequence continues at coordinate 11,720,007 of JAKSZT010053813.1, forward strand.
CAGAGCAGGGATTGGGTGACGGTCTACTGAATGAAATCTGGCTGCCATCCATAGGTTGCCTGAGGTAATGGTAGACACACTTTAGGTTGGAGCTGAGCATGGGATGGGGTGAGGTTTGGTGAAGTCATCACTGGCCCACATTACGAATGAGGTGGGATTTGCCTGGAAGGTGCCTCATTTTCTTTCTATGAATTCATTTTGTAGTTGCTCAGCACTTCTCTGACTCATGATTCATAAATCAGAGACTCCCTATGCTGGATCTTGTATGTCTTTTGGTCTAATCTTTCACTAGTGTCAATGGTCTACGAAGAATTTGCTGTGTAACAACTTTTTATTTATTTTTAACCTCCTCTTATTATATCTACCAAACATAGCTGAGCAGATCCTCCCCCCCAAAATCTAAAGAGCCCTTTCTATACACATACATTTTAAAAAGGGGAGTTTCAAAATAATTTGCCCAAACTAATTTTTATTTTCCAAATTTCCTTTCATTGAGCTCCATTTTCACATTGTCCTCTCCTCATACTGTCTGGTTAAATCGTTACATTTTTGACTTAGAAAATGAAACTTGTGAAAGACCTCCTTCTGAGATAGTGCCAGTTCCATATAGGGCCAAGATTTGAGGGGCTAGTCTCTCCTTTCCTAAAAATCAACCCCTTCTTTCCCTTAGATTATTTTTCCTTATCCCTTAGGTCTTAGTGTCAAATGCCACTTCCTCCCAGAAGACTTCTGTGACTCTTCCTGGGTTAGGTGTCTGTTAGTATACAAATAATAACTGCTAGGGAGAGCCATGTACTCTTCTAGGCTCTTCACATGCATTATCTCATTTAATCCTTAAAATAACCTGAGGGGTAAATTACTATTATTTTCTCTATTTTGTCATTGAGAAAGCCGAGCACAGGGCAGGGAAGTAAGTTGGCAGGGGTGATATTCACACACAGGCAATGTGCCTTCAAAGCACCTGTTCTTTTTTTTTTTTTTTTTTTTAAAGATTTTATTTATTTATTCATTTATCCCCCCCTTGCTGCTTGTGCTCGCCGGGTCAGCCAACCACGCCATGCGGGCGGGCTTGCCTTCACCAGGAGGCCCCGGGAACCGAACCCGGGGCCTCCCATATGGTAAACGGGAGCCCCACTGATTGAGCCACAGCCGCTTCCCTGTTCTTAAGTATCACACTATTCTGCCTCCCAAAGCACTATTTGCTCACAAGGCACTTTATACTTTTCCCATCACAGCACTTGCAAAGACTAGTAGATTGCCTGCCCACCCCCATCCTCCTTTCCCTTCAATAGCCTTCTATTTCAATATGCAGAACCTATTAGCTCCAGTTATATAGTCTCCACCCCAGGGATAAAGCGTGTGATGCAGGCTAAGCCAATCAACACATTCCCTCCATTGTTCACAGTGATTGGCTGGGGACCATGCCATAAGCTGGTCCAATCAGAATAAATCTTGAGACTTTTGCTGAGATGCTGGGAATGCTGGGACACGGATTCCTTCCTCCTCACTCTATGGAACCGATGGAGCGTGTAGCTTCAGGAAGTGCTTGCAGCCATCTTGGGATCTTGGAAGGCTTCTTCTGACAAACAAGCCAAAATATCATGGAAGCAGAGATGAGAAATGAAGCAAAAGAAGTGCTGGGCTCCAGGCACCTACTTTGAGCTCCATGGACTATGTTGGGCTGAAGCCAGCCTTACCTCTGAATTTCTTAGGTATATGCAACTAGTAAATTTCCTTTATTGTTAAGCCAGTTGGGGTTGGGTGTTCTTGCATTCAAAAACTTAAGTAAAATCAGCACTTACACATGTTTTTTTATTATTATTATTTAATTGCCTCTTTCCCCCAATAAACTATAAAGTTACAGTTATGTTGTCATTGCTTTGTTCCCAGTTCTTATTACCTGGGAGGTACTGCCTAAGTACAAGCTGAATGAATAAAATGAACAAATGGCAATTTTTAGTGGGTCAAGAGTAACCTGACCCAAACTTTCAGCTTGCTTAGACCCTATCTATTCAGAGGTGCTTGAAATCTCCAACCTGAGCCTGAAAAGTTTAGGGCAGCCAAGCCAGGCAAAGAAATCGAACTGAAATTTTTGATTTTCAAAACGGTTCCACTGTATATTAGCTAAGGTCTCTATTGAAGAGGTTTTTAAATCCCTAAAACAGTAACAAAATCCAAACAACTGCAAATAAATTCTCATTGTGCTAAAACTAGAATCAAGTACTATAAATAGAAATAGAAATAGAAATATTACACTCAATATCACAAGTAATTGTGTACAATACAAACTTGGAGTAAGGTACCTTTTACCTGATAGTCTCCTTTTTGTGTTTTAAATTTAGTCTTAAAAACCAATAGGGTAGGGGGGCGGATGTGGCTCAACTGGTTGAGCGTCCGTCTACCATATGGAGGGACCTGGGTTCGATCCCCGGGACCTCCTGGTAAAATAAAAAAAATAAAAATAAAAAAATAAAAAAAAACAACAGGGTAAACTAGAAGCATTTATTAAAGCAACCATAAATTGTATTGCCATCATATTTTGAGGCTTGAAACATCACAGACTTACTGATGTTACCCATAAATAGTAATTTACATGAATTAAAGTGTACATTTGAAGAATAACAATGGGAAGGATAATTTGAGCCCGAATTATCCAGTCTAGCTCCTTCAAATGAGACAACAGAAGATCCAAAAGTGAAGGGACACACCTAAAATTAATCCAATCCAATGGTTCCACAAGCATTCACTGAATATCTGCTATGTGTCAGATTTGGTTGTAGGTACTGAAAGATAAAGTTATCTGCTCTCAAGGAACTTACAGACTTCTAGGGGGAAACAAACACATATACATAACACATATGTACATATTGTATGTATTCAAGATATACAATATACACACATGTAGACAAACACATGTATAGAAACACATAGGCAAACAAATGCCATTTATTGAGATAGGCTCTGTAACAGAGGCACAATATCAGATTCCTCAAGGGCACACAAGGTGTGGTCAGCTCTGGGGGTGGGGTGGCCGTGAAAGTTATTTTCAGTACAGTTGGATTTTGAGTCTTGAAGATTTTCCAGATGAGCCAAGGGGTAGACTGAGCAGTGGGCTGGAGCAGTGGTCTAGGAAAAGGAACTTCACTTCCAGCAAAGGGCATGAAAAAAGGAGTGGAACCAGAAAAACGTTGGCAAAGTCACGGACACTTGGTAGACTGATATGGGTAAAGCAAAGGACAGGGGTAGCTGGAGCTGAGAGGGAATCAACTGTACACTGGGTGAAGGAGTGTGGAACTTTCCGGCTGTGGGGTAATATAATAAGATATTCATCTTAGCAAGCTTACTTTGCTGATGGGAGGGAGGACTGGCATAGGGGAGGAGTGGTTGGTCAGAGCGGAAGAAGATACATGTGGAAGGTGACAAAAAAAAAATGGCTGAGGATTAGGGCTTGAGCAGATGGAAGGATGATGGTGATATTAACCAGAATAGGGAATACAGAAAGGAGTGGTTATATGGGAAAAGGACGGGTGGAATCTCAGTTTTGTTTTGAGTGTATTAAGCATAAGTGCTTGGTGAACACGCAGGTAGCAATATCCAGGAGAACTCTGGTCAAATAGCATTGGGAGTTCATGTTTTGAAGCACCCCTACCCTACTCCAAACACACAGCAGTGATGGAGAAAATATACCTAGAAACCTTTAAAAGACATTGCCATCTCAAAAACAGGTAAATATAATTTTGCAACAAAAACAAATGAAATACAATATGATATAATATGATAAGCAGGACTGAAGCTGTGGGCTGCTGGGTTCTGGGTCTGGAAGGAGGTGGAGGTGGAGTATATGTTCTGTGGGATAATGAGAACTAAAAAAAGCCCTAGGCAAGTGTATTAGTCAGGGTTCTCTCGGGATACAGAATCAGCAGGAGATATCTGTGAATAATATGGAACTCTAAAAGAGTCTCTCACGCGACCGTGGGGACTCACAAGTCCAGGTTCCTCAGGCAAGCTGCAAACCAGGGGCTCCGATGAAAGCCCGATGAAAGGTCGTTGATGAGTCTCTGGGAGAAGTTGCCTGTCCAACCACGAGCTGGGAAATTCTCTCTGAATGTTGAAATCACCTCCACTCTTAAGTCATTCAACTGATTGGATAAAAGCACCACCCATCGATTATGCAATCTCCCTGATTGATGCAGATATAATCAGCCATCCACGCAGTAAACTCACTGGTAATCGAAGTCCACAAACGCTCCCGTATTACAATTAGCCCAGTGCTTGCTGGAACAAACACCTGGACACAACTACCTGACTGAGTTGACACATTAGCCTAACCATCACAGCAAGGCAGAAAAAGCGAACCAGGCTCACTTCTAGAAGCCGAGGGCTGGTTTTTATCCCTTTGGATGGAAAATGAGATAAAGCGCCAGTCGTCTGCCACCTGGGCCTCCACCTTATACCTAGGCATGGGAAGATGCAAACAGAGCTTACAACCAGGTGCTGGGTCAAGCCACCCTCTGGCTCAAGGGCAGATGTGACTGTCCCCAAAGTCACCCCAGGACAGGATCTGGAAAATCAAGATAAGACTTGACTCTGGACATAGGAGCAAGGGTTTTGCATGGAGACATGTGAATTTTACTAAACAGATAGTGATAAGCACAGAGCTGAAGAAAGAGGAGAACAACCAGCAAAAACTCTCCCACTGAAAATAAGCCTCCAAACCAAAGTTTTCAAAATGTATGAAGAAAACCAAGGCAATAAAATACAAGGCAATAGTTAGCAATTGCCACGACAATGCTGTGCAACGAAACTCAATGGTTTAAAAACGTTACCAGGGAAGCACATGTGGCTCAAGAGATTGAGTTCTCGCCTACCACATGGGTGGTCCCAGGTTCGGTTCCCTGTGCCTCCTGGAGAAGGCGAGCTGACACAATGGGCCAGTGTGGCAAGCTGGTGCAACAAGATGACGCAACAGAGAGACGCAAAGAGGAAAGACAATGAGAAACACAACAAAGCAGGGAGCTGAGATGGCTCAAGAGATTGAGCGCCTCTCTCCTATATGGGAGGTCCCAGGTTCGGTTCCTGGTGCCTCCTAAAGAGAAGACTAGCAGACACAGAGAGCAGACAGTGACCTCAAACAATGAGGGGGTGCGGAATAAAGAAATAGAAATAAATCTTTAAAAACGTTACCATTGGGAAGCGGCTGTGGCTCAATCAGTAGGGCTCCCGTTTACCATATGGGAGGCCCCGGGTTCGGTTCCTGGGGCCTCCTGGTGAAGGCAAGCCCGCCCGCACGGCGTGGTTAGCTGGCCCAGCGAGCATAAGCAGCAAGGGGGGGGATAAATGAATAAATAAAATAAAATCTTTTTAAAAAATAAAAATAAAAACGTTACCATTTATTCTCTAGTTCACGGGTCGGCTGGTAGGCTGTAACGTGGCTGGGCTCATCTGGATTCTAGGTTCCAGGCTCCAGCTTGCTTTTGGGTCTGGTCCATGTGTCTTTAATCTTGCTTGGACCAATTGCTTCATAGGACACATGGTCTACTTCACATTTCTCATCGGGGATCCGGGCTAGAGGGGAGCAGCTACCTGGAGCTACCTTGACAGATCATCAGAGAGCAGGAGGGCAAGCCCAAAGGGGATGTTTATTTTAAGTCACTTGAAATACGGCCAAAGAAAGTAAGACAGAAAAGTCTAAAGTCAAGAGGTGGGAATTATATACTTCACCTACCGCGAGGCCAAAGTAAAGGGATGAACATATCATTCTATTCCAGGGAAGTGAAGAATCTCACAGACAACAAATAAAATGACCTTTCAGGACAAGAATTTACTCCAGATGGAATGAGATATTATGGACAAAAACAGAGAGAAATGAACCAAAGTAGGTAAACATGAAAAAGAAAATTAAAAACCTTGCAATTGAACAGTGTATTCATTAAAAATTTTAAAACTCAGTAGAAGAGATAAACTCTAGAGGTACAAAATAAAATGAGGATAGCAGTGAGGAATTTACCCCAAACAAAAATATAAACAATATGAAAAAGCATTTAGAGATATGAAAGTGGCAAAAGAGACTCCAATATGTATCATGTAGGCATCCCAAAATAATGACTTTTGTGAGGAAGTAATATTCAAAGAGAAAAATGGTTGAGAATTTTGCAGAACAGAAGCAGGACATGAGTTCTTACATTGAAAATGCACTTCAAGTACCAAAGAAGAGAAATAAAAATAATTCAATACCTAAATACATTGTAATTGAAACTAGAGCCCTGCGGGGATAAAGAGAAAACCAAGGAAAGTAAAAGGAAGAAAATAATAAAGGTAAGAGCAGAAATTAGAGTGACAAAACAAAACAAAATATATAGATGGGAGTGGAGCTGGTGTAGCTCCTGCTTTGCATGTACGAGGGCCTGGGTTCAATCCCCGAATCTTCTAAAATATATATAACAGTATATGGGAAAAATATATGGATGAGCAATGCCAAAGCTGGTCCTTTGAAAATGGCAAACTTCTAGCAAACGAGAAGGTAGAAATAAACAATGGCGGTAACAAGAAGAGATACAAGTACAGACACAGAATAGGTTAAAAAAAAAAAAACTCTTCACCTTGAAAAAAAAACTCATAAGAAACACTGTGAACAGTTTCATGCCAGTCAATTTGAATCTACACAAAAGGGAAAGTTTTAAAACATCTAGCAAGCAATTGGATTCTCAACTCCGACAAGTCCAGGCTAGAAAAGAGGTGTGGTGGATAGAATAATGGCTCCAGAAAGAAGTACTTTCCCGAATCCCCAGAACCTATGAATATGCAAAATTAATTAAGATTGCTCATCAGCTAACCTTAAAATAGGAGTATTACCCAGGATTACCCAAAATAATCATAAAGCCCTTAAAAGTGGAAGCAGGAGGCAGAAGAAGAGTCAAGGTCACCAATACCAACCTCTTTGGGACCAGAAATCAGAACCCACTGGACAGAACAGAAGGGAACTCTTCGCTGCCCCATAACAGCAGGAAGCAGCCAGAATGAGTCGGCATCCCGAATCCCCCCACCCTTCAATTCTGCCCAGTATCCCCATTACTTAGGTCCTTCATCATATATATATATGGACAATCAAAGAGTTAGGAATGTTAGAGTTTCCCCCTTACAAGGTTTGCAAAGATCGACAGGTCATAGGGCCATGAATCAATGCCCCTGTGGCATAGGTGGAGGAAAGGCAGCCTCCAGTCATAACCCACCTAACAGACTGCCACAGCCTATGGGCAGCTCATCCCCTCCCAAGAACAAACAAAATGGAGCAGATAAGGGCCATCACTCCCTCCCCAACCCCTCTCACATTCCAAGACCTCCTAGCCCACTCCCCACTGGCCATTTGGCCCCAGGCTGTAGGTCTTGGAGATAGAAGTAATGGCAGAATCCTTAGGAGTATTGTTATTTTGGAGCAAGCCAGATAAAGAGGAGCCAACAGTGAAGACCAAGAATTAACAGTCCCAGAGTTAGTGGAAGAATCAGAGAAGAGCCATGATGACACAGATCAAAGTGAGGAGAGAGGTTAAAGAAGTTGAGTGGTCAACAGAAGAGAAGTTCATTGAGACAAGGAACGAAAGCCAAATGCCCATTGGATTTGGTCACTTGAATGTCACAATGACCTTTGTTAGAGCAGGGGCAGTGACAGTGTGGGTGGAAGACAGATGACAGATATGTGAAGAGGGAAAAGAAGGTTTGGATGTGGACACGGCAAATGTAGACTATTTACTGCAGGAGCTTGCCTCTGATGAGAAGAAAAGAGTTTAGGTAATAAAAGAAAAATATACAGGGAGAGAGAGCGAGAGACATACACAAAAATAGATGGGGATTGGGACCTGATGGGCTTCCAGGGAGAGGAAGGGTTTGAGAAAACAGCTGGAGGGGCAGCCTTGAATGGCAGACAAGATGCCTCTCCTTGTGATAATACACGGAAGCAGTGAGGCCAATGCTGAAAGAGATAAGTTTGCAGTGGGGGTGGGAGTGGAGGAAGAATGCTGGAACTTGAGGGTGTTTCTGCCAGATAACCTTTGTTTTTCTGCAAAGGAGATGAGATCATCTGCTAAGAAAAAGAAGGTGTGAGTTGAATAGGGGCCTTGAGAATAAGGTGGGGGGCATTTGCTAGGGAAATGGGCAAATGGACTGCCCAGAGCATGTAAGAGGATTATGAAAGGACTTTTAAGCTCTAGCTCACTTTGGAGGCTGCAGAGCTAGCTAGGATCTGTGCTGGGACTAGAACCCTGGGTTACTGACTTCCGGACTTTTCCCTTACAACCCATTTGACTTTAGGATTCTGATAGTATTTACCAAGATTCCATATGCCATGCTTTCTCCACAGGAAGTATGAAATTGAATATAAGAATAATCTTTCAGCTATCTGCATTCCCCCTATATTCCTGAAGTCTCATAGGTTTAATTATAAAATCCATATTTTTTCTTTTCAGTCTTAGTTTTTCATTCTGTTAAACAGTTCACAAAAATACAGTTATTAGACAATCTTATTCCATTTGAGATAGACCAGTTTTGGACACAGTAAGAATCTTAATGCAAACTTATTCTTGACAGTCTTTGGCTTAGAATAGTTGTGGAATCCTTCCAGACTTCAGCTTCCGTCATATGGATTATGAAATATTTTAATTGTGTGTGATACGAAATCCACAACTTTAAAAACCTGTAGAGTAAAACTCAAAGGGTGATGTGAGACTTCATTAAAGCATCGGCACAAGCAGCAAGGGGGGGATAAAATGAATAAATAAATAAAATCTTTAAAAAATAAATAAATAAATAAAAAAAATAAAGCATCGGAGTAATCAGCAATGAAGATACTTCAAATGCAAAAAGTCGAGCATAACAAAAGGTCTTATTTAATAAATTATTTGTACATCTGGCACTCTATTTTGGAATATTTAAGTGTACTGTTATTATGTGCTAAAAAAAGCATCTTCAATGTGAAGAAAAATTTAGAATCAAAATATAACGTATTGTCTCAATGAAAGATATAAATAACTGAAGTGGAAAGAATGATTGGCTCTTAACTTTGAATAAAAAATACAGTGCAAGTTATTTATAGAAGTCAAAAACTCCAATGAAAATGGCTAGTTATTTACAAGAAGTTAAGAAGTAAAATAAAATTCTGTCAATCTTCAAAGACTATAAAATCAACAGATAAAACCACATGGGAATTAAAAATATACTGTGAACCTCACCAATCTTGATATACTTATTTGGAATTTATAACAAATTTGGCAAAAGCTTAGCAAAAGTTTACCTTTTCACCATTATTAATCAAATTATAGTATAAACAATATTCATACAGCTAATGTTTAAATTACTTTAGAGAACAAATTACATCCAAACATCTTGAACACACCATACTTAGTAACAATTTACATGTGAATTATAAACATCTTGGTCTCTCCATTAAAAGTCTTTCTCTGGGGATGGATGTGGCTCAAATGGTTGGGTGTCCCTCTCCCATATGGAGGGACCTGGGTTCAATCCCAGGGACCTCCCGGTAAAAAAATAAAAAATAAAAGTCGTTCTCTTTAGGATCTATATTATTTCTGTACTTGTTTGCTCTTAAAAACAAAACTGTTTCTTTAAAGACAGTCCATCATTTATGTTTTAATTTAATTTTACTAGGTTCTCCCTTACTCAATTAAATTATTATTTTTTTACAAAATAATTAAACAAATTATTTCACCTTTGTTCAATTTGGTCTTCTGTAATTGATGTTAAAAAGCCAAATAAAAGCTAATAAATAAATTAATTATGATTAAAGAGAGCTACAATTTATTGGGCCCCTACTAAGTGGCAGGCAATGTGTGCGGCATTTAAAAATATTATCTTGAATCCCTTCCCAAATATTGCAAGATAGATATTATTGCCCCCATTTCCCAGATGAGGAAATTGAAATCCAAAGAAGTAATTTCTATAAGGTCCCAAATATTATCTGAATCTGATAAATAAGATAATGTGTATTAAGGACTAAGCATAGAAACTTAGAAAGCATTCATTAAATGTTGACCATGGCTACTGCTATCACTATAAAGAAGAGGCCACATTTTGAAGATGGATGAGAATTGTTGGACTGATAAAATAGTTCCTCTACCTTTGGGATCTGTTTCGGTTGCCTTTGTTCATTCATCATTCACCAAACATTTACTGAATACCGGGGTTACCAGAATGAATATATAAACAAAAATGTATCTCTGAGCTAGTCTAGTATTTTAAAAAGTGATCAGCTGCAACTATGTATATATCCAAAATATGTCTGAATTTCCAACTTTCATGTTTTCTATTTATTCTGTTCTCAGTGTTTAAATGTCAGAGTTTTTGAGCCAAAAAAAGACTTTATAAACAATGTAGTACAAACTTTTAATTTTACAGGTTAGAATACTTAGGCCTAGAGATGTGAGAGGCCTGCCCTAAATCCGAGAGGTACCTAATAACAGAATAGCACCTTGAGTCAAATCCTCTTGATAACTAGACCGGGACTTTGTTCACTTAAATTCCCATCATCTCCATCAGAACAAGTGAATGGCAAACCCAAATGAAACCAAATGAAATATGGAACCAAAGTAAACCCCTCCTCATCTATGTCACTCTAAAAGACATACACTAAAAGCAAAAATAAACTCCACAAACCTTTTTATATATGCCAATGGTCTGAAATGTCCAAGTGCAATAAATCTGCAGCCTAATCAGAAAACAACCATTAACATTTTAATGTTGTTATTTAACATTATTGGAACAGACCTCCTGGTCATCTTGATCATACCTTCCTGGTCACAGATAAGATGGCAAGGGACTTACCCAGGTCTCCGAGCTGAGAGGCAGGGGCCACGTTTTCTTTTCCCTTGGCTCATGCCTTTCCTCTAAACTAAGAAGGAGCCTCCAGGACTGGTCCTGAGAATCATCTTTGACCTTGCAGTTGGCCAGAGGATCTAGCTCACTGTGAAACATCAAATGGAATAAAATACTGGCTTTTTAGATGAACAAGGAAAGCAGCTACCAACCAGAGCCATCTTTCAAAAAAACTTTAAGCTTGTTTAAAAACTAAAGAAATAGAAATACTAATTGACAAAAATCATAAGCTCTTCAAGGCCTAAAAGTGATTTCTTTATCCCCCTACAAGATCTCAAGCATAATCACAGTTCAGGATGGCAATGGCACATGGTCTCCATGACAAAATTATTAGTCTCATTATGGGATACATAACATTTTAGTGGGCTTGCTTAACAGCACAGTGGCTGCTCTAGTGGTCAGACAATGTTCACTCTTTGTCCTGTACGTAAGCGAACGTAAAGTGACTCAGATGACCCGGCTGTAGAAGCCAATATCTTTTTCAGAAGAACAAGTTCATTCTCTTACCATACTCAAAGCCTTGATTTTCAGAGCATGGGGTGTCATCCATTAGTAGCTAAAATTGTGAGAGGCCTCTCATACAAAATTTCCTAAGAGGTGTGCCATGCATTTCGCTTTTCCTACTCTGAAATTTTTAGACAGCTCCCTCCATTTTTAATCCACTTTTCATTGATGTTAATTGCTAGAAGTTGATGTTAAAATACAAGGAAGACACAGTACTCCTCTTAAGACGTTCATAGTCTCCGGTTATGATTCTCCAAGTTTAGTGAGCACAAAAATTATCTGGGGAGTGATACAAAATGGAAGAATTCTGAGCCCCACCCTGAGAGATTCTGATTCAGAGGTCTGAGATGACCTCTTTAAAAACACCCCCGAAAGATTCTGCGATAGGTAGCTCCCAGAGCCCGTTTTTCAACCCATTGGTCTGGATGGCGAGCAAGCACTCCGGCGTTCATTTGAATGTTTTCCACCTTGCCATAGTCAGAAGCCATCCCCGTCTTTCTTTCCTTCTCTAGCACCTTCTCTGTATCTCTCATGATACCACTTTCTGTCTTGTACTGTAGACCATTTCTGGAATGCGTTGCCTAACCTCCCAGACATCTTGATGGGGAGACTGTATCTGATTCTCTCTGCACTCTCTGCAGCACGTAGCGCAGAGCCTCGCACATAGTCACCATGTAAGCCAAACTTGTTAATGACCCATTTCTTTTTTTTTTTTTTTTTAAGATTTATTTTTATTTATTTCTTCCCCTACCCCCTCATTGTTTTGCACTTGCTGTCTTCTCTCTGTGTGTTCTTCTGTATCTGCTTGTCTTCTCTTTAGGCGGTAATGGGAACCGATCCCAGGACCTTCCGGAGTGGGAGAGAGGCGCTCAGTCTCTTGCGCCACCTCAGCTCCCCTGGTCTGCTGCTTCTCTTATTGTCTCTCCTCTGTGTCACTTTTTGTTGTGTCCTCTTGTTGCATCAGTTCTTCTGTGTGGGCCAGCACTTCACGTGGGCCAGCACTCTGCATGGGCCAGCTCTCCGCTTGGGCCAGCTTGCCGCATGGCCCAGCTGGCCTTTTACCAGGAGGCCCTGGGAACTGAACCCTGGACCTCCTATATGGTAGACTCAGACCTCTGAGTCACATCTGTTTTCTGGGACCCATTTCTTGTGTGTGTGTATGTGTGTTTGTGTGTGTTTTCCTTGAAGAAAGGCCTTACTTCCTTTAAAAAATACATATATACACACATAAAATCAGAAATTATAAACATATTTATACTTACAAAATATGTAATTTCTTATAGGCACATATTATTTCTTATGTACATATAGAAAATATCTGATTTCATGTTGTATATGTGTGTGATGATAAAAATGACCAACTTAATAGATACAGGCCATTCTTTCTGCTGACACAGACAGATTGGTTTACATGCTGGGAAATTGAGCAAATAAGTAAATACTAGTAGGATATTGGGAGTTGGGTTTCTCACTGTTACAGTGAGAAGGGAGTTATATATATAGAAAGGAGAAAGACTAGAATAAGCCCTGTAATGTGGCTTGAAATTGGAGTTGTTAGTGACCTGGTGTTTTTTTTTTTTTTTTTTTTTTAATTTAAATGGATGAATAAACAAATATCAGTATATATGTTGTAAGGGTCCCCATTTCTAAGTGGAGAGGTGTATTTTTATAATGGTCATAGGTGAGTTCTAATAAAAAGGAAGGAGGAGGGTATTTTCGGAGGTGGAATGCTGGGCACAACACCTCAGAGATGATGTGTGGGGAGGCACTAAATAGCCTGGCTGGATTGGAGCACAAGGCGCTGGGTACAGACGGAAGAGAAATGAGTGTGCAAATGGGGGTGGGTGGGTGGGTGGTGATGTTGCTGGAAGGTACTGTCTGCCAGGTGGAGAGGAAGCCTAGAGATGAGAACATCAGTGATGCCAGGGAGGCACCACAAATACCCTGCGGCTCTCTCTTCTCTTGTATTCCGTTCTGCCTGGGTCTCCTTGGGCTCTCAGCTGTGTCCTCCACTCAAGGAGTCCCTTGGCTCTGCGTGTCTCCTCCTGGCATTACAGCCTGGAAGCTCCCTTAAGGCAGTCAGCTGGGGGAGGAGGGACTGTTGCATTCACCTTATTTGTTTTTCATCTCTCAGGGATCACGGTCCTTCGTTGGCCCTCTGGCTGCTGTGAGTTGGAGAGGGAGCAAGCGTGGACATGGGGAGACATTTGGAGGGTTACTGCAGCAGTCCAGATGGGCCATGTGGTCTTTTCCGTGGGGTATGCAGCGGAGATGAAGAGAGGTGAAGACGTTTGAGATGGATTTTGAAGATAGAAGCAGAGCTTGGTGAGGGTGTAGGGTTGAAGGCAAGGGAGGAGTCTAGGGTAATTGGGCTTCTATATCAGTAGACAGCAGATAGCAGAGCTGTGGTGAGACTGAAATGAGGCAGTGCATTCTCCAGGTTATAGAAATGTGGTATAAATGCAGAGCGCGGTGGCTGCTTCTAGATCTGTGGCGGCTGAAATGCCACCGGGAGGCCCTGAAGCCCACCTCCCCTGAAGAGTTCACAGAGCTCCACCTACCTGCTCAAGGTCCTTGCCAGTCACATCATGTTCTCCGCCTTACCTTTCCCTAAACCCCAGCTCAATCCTCAATGCCTCCTAGAACTCTTGACCAGAAAAACTTTGGTGGGCTGATGATCAGGGCGTGACCACCACTTCTACCCCTGTGCGGCCCTGGGTGGGCTCAGAGGAGGCCGCAGATGGGGGACCGCTGGGGGCCCAACTGCACCACCCAGTCCACTCCTGTGCTGAAGATAGGTGGGGGAGGGGTGATCTCGTGGGACGCCCCTCCTCCTTTTTTTTTTTTTTTTTTTTTTGCCCCTCCTCCTTAAAACCATCCTCTGGACAGTCCATGAGCCTGATTTTTTCAGTGTGTCTGTGAGTTTGGCTCATTACCATGGCTAACACCATAGTTTCAGGCTATAAAAATGATTTTTTTTAATATGTTGAATTTGGAGCCAATGTTCTCTCCATTTGGCAGCTGGAGAAACTGCTGCACACAGAAATTGACTGGCTTACTCCATGGCAACATGGGTTAGGAAGCACTGGGCTGCGTCTCCATATTCTGGGCTTCCTTCAGCAACCCCCTCTTGCTCTGCAAGCCAAGGCAGGTACCTCTTTGAGATCTGGAGCACGTCTCCAGAGTTACCTTCAGGGACCCCTAGTTTTATCAACCCCTAAAGTGTAAAAAAAAAAAAGAAAAAAAAAAAAAAAAAGTGTAGTTTTCATCTTTTTCTTTGCTAAGCATGTCCAAGTTTCCCCCGGATGTTAAAAAAAGCAAGCTTCTGGAATGGAGACTGTGAAATATTTTGGAAGGTATTCATTTCTTGGAATTGCCTTTTACTAGAGCAAAAAATCCTCTGTTCAGAATGAACTAATGGGTTGGTCACACCACATCTTCAGAAGGTCAAAATTTAAAGTTGCCACCATCGCCCACCCAGAATTCTATTGCTTTCGGTGTGCTTGGAGTGGTAATCACTCATTTCGTCCTCGTGGAAGAAAGTTCCTCTGCACCTCCCTCCCCCACAGCCCAGCTCGCCACTAGTTTATGTTTTAAATCAATAAAGCAGTGGGTCCGCTTAGGGTGTTTTCTAAAGGAAAGATAAACTCAAGCTTTCTTAAGTAGACAGTGGGCCAACATGATAGGCAACAATGAAAGGAACTTCAATAGCCCAGCTTCCTTTCATAGTAAAACAGGAGTCAATCCAGGAAGGGAGAAAACTCACAAACCTCGTCATTTAGGGGGCGGTGGGTGGAAGGATAACTTTTCCAATCAAGGGGGGTGGTAAAGTGAGTTTGCCCCCCCCCCTTTCTGGAAGTTCCAAGAGTTGTAATCCCGTTCCAAATTCTGTTGGGAGAGGGTCTAATGGTGACTTCAGATTCTAGCGGCTCGGGCTCTCGCTGGGTGACGCTGAGCGCGCTGTCCACTTTCCTTTGGGCGTCAACATTCGCACCTGGAAACTTGCTTTGAACCCCGAGGATATTCTCGCCCCTTATTTTAATCCTCTTACTCTCCATGCCCCCGAACCGTGGGGAGAAGGGACCAGCTCCCCCTCCCATCCCGTGGCCACTGCTGCTCCCCAACTCCCCGCTCTCCATAGGTAGTTTGGGGGTCTAGAAACGACGCAGCAGCAGCACCTTCGTCGCGCACCGAGGGTGCCAACGAGGCCGCCCCGGGAGAGGCTGTCCTTCCAACTTCGTTCCCAGGGTTGTCCGACGAGGCAAAAAAGAGAAAAATCCGCAGGGCAAGCGAGCCAGACAGCGTACCGAAGTGACCGCGCCAGGCGCGCGCGCGGCGGGGCTGCGGGGGATGGGGCGGGG